>MNCI01025366.1:380580-446766 GCA_015680685.1 Gnetum montanum
AGAACTAGATGTTGAAGAGGAAGAGGAAGATGATGAATTGGGAGAATCTCCATGGCTTCTATATCTGTCCCCATGGTTCCTTGATCTATCTTTTCTAGGTTTAGAGAAGATCCTAGGCCTTGAAGCTCTCCTTGATTTAGGACTTACTCCATCTCCTCTAGGATTTTCTACACTAGTTGAATGTAATCCTTAAGTGTAGTAAGCGCCAAAATGAGCACTTGAAATCCCTACTTGAGGTTGTTCACTCCAATTCTCTTTAGTATAGACCCTTTCATTTCTCCTACCAGAGTTTTCATCATATGATGCATTATTGATCTTATGTGAAGAAGACATTATTTTATTTGTTAACATGTGTTCCTTAAAATATTAATATTTTCTAAAAGATATACCATTAATACTCCTATAACAATCGTGTATAATATAACTAATCGAAATAACTAACACCATCCCCAACAATAGTGCCAATGATTAGAGGCGAGTACCCCCTAGGCCCAACCATATGAATCACAAGTGTTCACGCACGATCTTGTTGAATTCTATGGATGGGACTAGTTGTGGCATCTAGATTGTTATGCCTTGATTACAGTTCAATGTCTTCCCACTTGGACTAGTGGTAGTTTTCTCACATATTGTTTAGTCCAAAGTGATGCATATGATTCTTGATGTTGTTTCAGCTTTATGCTACTTCTAACAATAATAGAGAAATTCATTATTTAATCTAATTAACAATGGAAAGTAAAGTCTAAACTAGCCTATGGGTGATGAGTGTTTGTTCCTAGCTTTTCATACACGTCCTGAATCCACATATCCACTACTGGGATTACCAAGTTTAACGCTACTAGGCAAACCAAGCAATAATGTTGTTGGGATTACTAGGCGAATATGTGTTTACGCTTGAAACTAGTCACACTCATTCTGCCAATTCATTAATATGAATGGAAACATAAATATTAACTAAGTAGATGGAATATAAATTGCATTAAAAGTAATTTAATCTAATTCAAAGTGCTACAATGCATAAGAATCAATCTCGATCTTATTGTTATTCATGGAATGTGTCTAGGTACATTACCACTTGAATAAGACATTGTATAGTTGACTCAAATCCATAATACGGGCACTCACTAACTATTCTCTAAAACTATGGAATAAAACTGCAAGGGTTCAGCTACTCTATTGATCAAAAGATGCAAATACATGGCGAGAGCATGCATATTTATAGGCAGAGGTAGAAATTACATCAACGCATCATCCCATGTGTCAACGAGATCACAATGATGTAGCTACAACATTGTAGATGAAACATAGCATCTATGATATAGTAGCCAACAAAGATACATCAACAAGGATGCTACAATGCAAATGTGATGTAGCATCTATGACATCACATCTACGATGTCTCAGCCAATTGATGCTTCATCAACTCTTTAGTATTTTTTAGATCTATGACATTGTAAAGAACATCAACAGATAAACAAAGGCCAAATAAGAGACAAAGCCATCTTGTCAAGCTTCTTCTTGTTTCCATCACTCATGCTTGAAGGCTTTTTTGCAATCCCATATGTAATTAGTGCCTAGCATTGCTTCTGGTATAACATATTTACCATTAGGACTTTCTAGATCTTCCAACTAGCACTTGTCAACTTCTAGATCTTCACTTTTTCCATCTCATCTAAAGTGCACAAACTTAGAATAGGGACTATGCCCAAAAAACTATCTAGAAACACCAAAAAAAAAATCCTATTGCTCCAATACTAGTTATTGCACAAAATATGAAAACGAGAAATAAAAAGATGATGAAAAGAAAAGAATAAAAACAATAGAGGAACAACAATAGGATTTATGTGGTAAAACCCTTTGATGTAAAGGAAAACATCCATGGGAAAGTAGTAGTATAGTAATCTCTAGAGAAGTATAACATTGTTATAAACAATGCTTTAGCCTTGAAAGAAGAACTATCTCGCTACTTGCTTAAGTAACAAAAACCCACAAAAAACCAAGGACCCAAGGCCCTTTATATAGGAATGAATGAGTCCTAAAATCATAGAAAAAATTTCCAACTACTTTAGGACTAAATTATTTTCTAAAACAATGGCTATTATGAGCCATTATAATTAGAGAATACAATCAATAATTAGAAACATCGCTAAAAAAGAAAACAAGGTATCATTGTTATCTATTATAAAATATCCTTTTCTAAATTTGTCTTCATGGCAATAGTGAAACCTTCATTAACAATTATTGTAAAATATCACATTGATTCATTGGACCATTGAATTTGCATGGTTAGAATCATTGTTTTTTAATCTAAAGAATGATCAAATTTAACAATTAGTCATTGGATTGGAATTTATGCTCACTTGACTATCATTTTCATTAAAATTATTATTTTTAATGGAAAATTAATTATTTTTAGAGTGATTTTCTAACTTTGTTCGGGCTTGTAGATTTTATGTCGATTGTCAAGTGGTCCTAACACAATATATTTTCTAACTATTTATACACTAACAATGAGGTGTTAGCTTAGTGGTAAGGGTCTTGGCCTGGTAACCCCAAGTCACAAGTTTGATTCTATGAGGTAACACTAAGTTATAAACTTTTATAAATCTTGGGGTGTACCTATGGTTCAATTATTTTGGGTTCTAACACTCCCACTATTTAAACACTAAAATTATTAAGAAAAAAAAAAGCTGTAGTTTTAAGGTTTGCAACTCATCTAACACAACTTTATGTTCTCTTCAAATTCTAAAATAATATCATGTTGGTTATATGTTAGTGGGGAATTGTTAAGTTGGTTAAGTATGTTGATCTAATATAACATAATGATTTGCTTAAGTATAGTTCGATATATAACATAACGATTTGGTTTGACACTTTAGAGCTTTACTTACTTAGCATATGTAGTTTATAGGTTAAAAGAAAAAATTCCATTTAAAAAGTTGTGCTCTTATAACACCATTATATCCTAAAAGGTATATGTCCAAAAGGTATAAATAATTGTATAGGTTGAGTTAGACACCTTCCAATAAATACCTCAATGTATTTGATATTCTCAAAAAAAATATTTTTTTCTTAATTTTAATAGTCTTTTATTCTTGCATAATTTTCTTATTTACAAATAGGAGAGCATCTTATATTTTTCATTCTCCTCCATTTGAGCTTTCCCTCCCATTTTTGTTTTGCGTTATAATGTTTTAAAATGTTTGTTTCTCAATGCATAATAAAATACGGTAAATTAATGCTTCAAAACTCGATTTGATTTAAAAGCATTAAAAAAGAATTTCCTCGGCAAAAACCTTAAGTGATGTACTTTGAATTATAGATGATCATGATTACATAATAAAAAAAAATAAAACTGTTCTATAAATTTTCCTTTCAATTGCAACTTAATAAAAAAGATGCCCTTCTGAAGCTGCCTTGTGTGTTGAAAAGCCTGACANAAAAAAAAGAACATGTAATTTACACAAAATACAACATTAATATGTTCAGAAAATCACAACATTGGAACAAAATAGTAAGAGAAGTATAGTAAAATTACACGTCCCGTAAACAGCCATAATATGTTCGTTCCTGAGGACATGATAAAAATCCTGGACTTTATGTTTAGAAATTCCAAAACACGTAACACAAACAGCGACACGTAGCACACTAAATTACAGCTTCCGTAACACCCATACAACACAAAACTCAGTTCCCGAGGCACATTTTAAGCCGCTTTGCGACGAGTACCAGAGCCAAAGGTGGCACGAAGAAGACAAGCCAAACCACAACGCCATAACTGTATTTGGCACCGAGTTTCCAATTGGTACCCTCGTAAATATATCGAACCATGGTAAACATCAAAACTGCAGCCATACTGAATATCCAGATACCTTTTAGAAAAGAACGAAAGATACTTTTGAGGAAGCGTTTGAAGTGCACTTTCATATTTGGGGTGGCACTAAAGTACCAGAAGCAGGTCCCAGTAAACATGATGAAGATTGTAATCGATATCACCAACTCTGAAAACAGCTCCATCCTACGTGTAACGCTTCCAAACCCAATAGCAGTCGGGGAAAGAAAATGTTGAACTCCAGTGGCAGTTGGAGCTTGAGCTAAGGTGTCAGGCTTTTCAACACACAAGGCAGCTTCAGAAGGGCATCTTTTTTATTACAAGTTGCAATTGAAAGGAAAATTTATAGAACAGTTTTATTTNCATTTTAATTTGTAAGGATTTTTCTATTAGCTTATCTTACATGAGACTTGGTTCTTTAGGGCTCCATATCTATATCCATATGAAACCTCAACATTGTTCACACCATAAATTACTTCATGGGTAAGCTGTAATACTTCGGTTGTAGTTCATGAATTTTGTTCATCACTACTTTTATGAGCTTACACACACATTTACATATCAAAATACTAATTTGTGCTAACATTTTATCTTCAAGCTTCTTTTTTATTCTTCAAAATAAATCTTGTGCTGCAAGATATTTTTGAATCCTTATGAATTGTTGTTTTCCATGCATACTCTACTTGCTTTTTAAAATTCCATTCTTTATACATTGCAATATGAAGACATAAACATAGAAGTTGTAGATTCTCTTGGAGTAAATATATTGGCGTTATGGATGAAATTATAATAAATGTTACTTATATGCTCACCCTAAGTGCTATGGAAATAATATTATTTAGTATTATCTATAGGCTTCCCCTATGGACTGTCATTCAAAGTGATGGTAAAATGCTCGTTTCTCAAGTCAAACACCTAGGTTCAAGCCTAGGCATACCCACTATAAGAGGTTAGACTTCTGCTCATCTACCAATCCTTCCATGACCTACTTAGCACAATAAGCACTATGGCTCCAAGTGATGATCCTATTAATAGGTTTCCCCTAGGCATTATGGATAAAATATTATTTAGCATTACTGATCTATGATTGGTAGTTGGGTTCTCAGTTAAAATTAAGCCTATAATCTACTTTCTTTGATAACTCATCTCAAGACCATCTCTCATGGCATGCATCTAAAACTAGACTTATCTTTTCAAAATTTTCATATGGATGTTGCCCTAAGAATGCTAATCAAACCATCATAGCAACCTAGAGTATACTATCTCAATCATCATATGAGTACTACCCAAATCATATTGTAAAGAAAAAGCACTTTCTCATAAGAAGAAATGGAATATAACAATTTTTGGAGTTTTAAAAATGTAAAATCTCTCCAATCAAAAACATTTTCTAGAAATGTTTTGTATGAATCTCTTTACCTTAAAACAACTTCCAAAACATTCAAGTAAAAATGGAAGGTAACCTTAACATTTTCTACAATGCTTAAAAATATCTTTGGTAAAATCCTTGAAAGAAAATTGAATGGTTGAAAGACAAATGAAGGATAAAGACCTCTATGTCAAAAGTTGTATGCTTTACTAAAAATGTTAAACAACAAAAAATGTATACTGCAAATAAAAAATGTTAAGTTAAGCTCTATTAAAAATGTTGATGCAAAAGAACGTATCTTCTTCAATAGTGTTAACTTACAAGATTAAAATGTCTTAACTAAGAAGAATTTTTTTTTATAAAATATATAGAAAAATTATTTGATCAATTTAGAGAAAAAAAGGTCAAAACTCCATCTATCAAAACTTGGTAATTAAAAATATTGGAATACTTTTTTGCTAAGGACAACCTTTTTTAGAGAATCCAAAAACCTTGGTATTAACAAAAATATTTACAACAAAAACGTTCATGAAATGACCAACTACAAGCTAAGTGCAAAAACAAAAATCCACTTCCTAAAGGACCTTCAAACCCATGCAAAACCACATCAAAATAAGCCTAAAGGATTTCAATGTGAAACACTAAATAAAAAATACTAAACAAATAGAGGTTAAAAGCCAACCTTGCTATAGACATCACTTTATAGTAAAAAAGGTCTTGGAAAGATAGGCAGTGTTAAATGGGCTAGTTGGTTTGATTAATGGCAATTGTGTTAATCATAGGTTCCATCTAGATTTTTGGAATGAGCAAAACCAAAACTTTCTATATGTTTCATCGAAAGCAAGATATCTCATTGGTTCTTTACAAGGACCATATGAGCTATATGTTCTATATAAGTGGTTGACTAATACTAACTTTCATTAGACATAACAAGGTTAAAAATCCCAAGTCAATACCTACTCTCATCCAATCTGGGTTTCTTGGTTGAAAGGACAACTTATGAGTCTAATAATTCACTATGATGTTTAATAGACAACAACATGGTCTTAGTTTGGGGTAGGAAGTGATCAAGGAAAGAAGATTGAGGGATCTAAAAGTGTGTCTTTTTTTAGGGTTAGGAACAATCTCTAGCATAAATGGGATAGGGATAGAAGCAGAGCTAGGAGTCAAGGATGAGTACAAAGCCTCCAAGTCGAGCTAATTTTCTTGTTTAAGATATCCATCCATAAGGATAATTAGTGAAGGAGGCAAGAACATCAAGTTGAAGAATGACACAATGGTTGTTTCTTGATTAAGTTATAGGTCCATGAATGCTAAGCATGCAACACATAGACATCCTAGTTTTAGTGGTCACTGACAATGTGTTCAAAAGATGAATGACTATTTTTAGAAGACCACTAATAGTTTCTTCAAAAGGTGGATGCCTAGTTTTGGAAACATTGAGTTTGGTGAACATTAATGATTATTTGAAAGACAAGATGGAGATGTTTGGCAAGAACATAGATGATCAGGCTCACTTCCTAAAACTTGGCAACCACTACTATCAGCAAGATGCAATGTGTCTAAGAAGTTTAAAGCCTAAGCTACTATTATGATGTCCATCTTATATGAAGTAGAAGCCTTTCACATCCCTACACTTCATAGAAGCATATCGATGAATCTAAGAGCCATTTTTTGATCATCTAAAGAAATATCATTCTTCTCAACCTTTTAATGTTGTCTAAGTGCCTTCATAAGCCTTTCATTCTCAAAGATTGGAACGACAACCACCCTAGCCATTACCAACATCTTAGCCATCCATGAAAAAGGTAGGAATGTTAAACAAAATCAATCCAAAAGGGTTGAAAAGCACCTAAATTTATCCACTAGTGAGCCTATCCACTCTCGAATAGAACAAAAACTTACTACCTTGGCAGCAAACATCCAGTGTTCCTCAAAGTTGACATATTGATGAATGACGTTATGGAACAATGGTCAAGTGGGCCTAGGCTAAGAACATCCTTGCCATCTCCTTCTTCCTATGAGTTTCTTTGAGGATAACCTTTCCATGTTGTGGAAACCTAATAAAGTCCACAATGCCCTCAATCGAAGCTATGATTCCTATTGACCCAATGACAAACCTCAAACTATCCCAAGAAGATTACAATGGAAGACTATAAAAAGAATATTTTTTGATAAGAAGAAAAAATACATTGTTGAACCTTGAACCTATTATTATTTTCGAACTTACCTTACTAGTAGGCCAAAAAAATTTGGATGAGAATTTTCTCAAAAAAATAATATGTAATGATGTTTTTTGTGTTTTATTTGTAAATCAAAAATGTGGTTTAACACCTAGGTAGTTGGGCAATAATGGTCCAAATAGGAGTATTGGGCATGATTTGAATGAAAAATTTTGAAGATAAGTCATAGTGTAGATGTTGTTGGTTGTTGAACACAACTAAAGGCACTGAAGGGAGGGGGGTGCGAATTAGGGCCTTATACAAATTTAACTAAAATAGAGGCCAGCAGAAGACCATATGAAGCCCTAGAAATTATTATAACAAGAAAAATAGAGCACTAATGTAGAAGAGAAAATAGACATTAGCTTTCAAGGTGGTTCAGCTACTAGATTCATTGACCTACATCCATCGTAAAAGTCTCATCTAGAGGGGACGAAGTTGTTCTATACGTGTAGTCCTTTTATCTTAGTTGACATGGCATATTATATTGAATAATCCCATTTTAAAGCTAAATAAGATTATTTTAAAATGATGATTTTACTTATTGTGCACATGCTAGTGAAGTTGCTATTTTTCTTTTAAAGCTTTGTCCCCCAAGGTTGCCACAAGCTAAAACTAATTTGAGTTTTAAGAAAAAATAGAACAGAAACTAGAATAAATACCAACACTAACATGGTAGATTTATGTATGTAGATGAGCTTGTGTTATCTAGATAAAAGATTGTTGATCTAAATGTTGACTGTAAAAGAGCTCATCCTACCACCAAAAGCATTTAACATGTGAGCATTTTCTTCCTTAAATCTCTTGATGTGCTTAAACAAAAGCTTTTATTGTTGACGTGCTTACTTAGCAAGGCTTATCTAGATTAGAGAAATTGATCTAGATGAAAATACCAAAACTTCTAAATGCCAACATGGCAAAGTGCTGAGATGGATTAAGACAAATATGCACAAGTTAAATAAATTGGCTTGATCTCATAAAGCTTGAAATAAAAAAAGAGTGCATGAAAATCTAGGATATATTTAAGCTCTTTAAAAAATGAACATGGATAAGCTAGATCAAGAAAATCCAAGATCTCATGAAGCTAAGTTGGTAGAGAAGATTAAGCTAAGTAGAATAGAAATGGAGATTCTACATCCTAGCTCTAGCAACTTATGTGTTAAGGATGAGACAATGAAGCCCACATGGAAGATGAAAGAGTTTAGATGGGAATTTCTCATATAAATGAAAAGAGGTGCTAAACCTAAAGCTAACATGTCATTCCAAGTGCAATTTATTTCAAAGGTCAAGAGCTCAAACTCATGAAAGCTTTATAAAAAAATAGAAGCACAACCAAGCTCAAAACATGCACATCTTATCATGCAACAATCTCCCCCTTTTTGAGATTTGATAAGCACTCAAAAATCAAGCCAGGCTACAACCAAGCTTAGAAAAAAATTAAACTCATCATACATATAGAAAGCCTAGAGTAGTACTCATGAAGCTAATCTAGAGAATCATACAGCTAGTAAAAGACACATGGCTCCTACAATTCAAGCATAGCATAGTTACATACACCTTCATAAATCACTCAAAAATAATACACTTACAATATAGTAACAATATACTCCCTACAATACAGTAATAGTACATCAATGTAAACAAAGGAATCTCCTTCATGTTTCTAACAAAACATCTCATACATAGCTCATACATCAATAACTATTTTTCCTTTTTGTTAGAAAACTATGAAATGAAGCTCCCATTGAGATTCTACAAACTAAGCTCAAAACAAAAGCAACGATTTAGAATACATTATAGAAAACATAAGTCGAACTGTGCATCAAAGCATAATTAGTGACTTAGAGTACAATAGTGATGGATATCCAAAAGAGCTTTTGGATGAAGCAAGAGGATTTTAGTTAACTTGGGGCAAAATTGAGAAGGATAAAGGCTGAGATGAAATAGGCAGTGACAAACATTGAAGCTAAAATAGAGTATGAAAGACACAAAGAAGAGTGGAATGCCCCATAAAGGTTTAGTAAGGAAGTGGAAAGAATTATGGTGTGAAAATAGCAAAAATGCTTCTAGCATGAGAGATAAAGGCCAATGTCATTCAAATTGCCTAAGGAAAGAAGAGGCTATATGATGCAAGGCATCAAGACCCTATACTTCACCCATGACCTTTTGGAGATACTGTATCCCTCAAGTTTAGAGCTAGAAACAAGATCATTCTCTAGTCATAATCCCTATGAGCGAATGGATGAATCTATAGGATATGGCTCTAAGGATTTAGCAAACTTTGCATGGGCCCCTGGTTCTTTTGCTGCATCTTAAAGTATCCTACTTCCCTGCAATACACACTTATATACTCCCCTTGAAATAAAGCTCATTAGTTTAGAATAAATCCCTAAACTAGTACTAAGATGTTAGTAGCTTATGTATGTCTAGGTAAAGTAGTTACACCTAGCAATATTCTTAAATATAAAAATCTTTCTTTATTTAAAGCTTTGGTAGAATATCTATTTTCTATTCCTTTGAAGAAATATACGATAATTTTACCATTTACAATTAAACTTGATCTCTAAGAAAATGATATTTAATTTCAATATGTTTTGTTTTACCATGAAAATTAGATTTTTAGATATAGAAATAGTAATAGTATTATCACAATGAATAATGATTGGGTCAGAGATTGCTATACTAAAGAGTTTTAATACTTCCCTCATCCAAAGAATCTATGTGTAGCAATCTGAGGCTGCAACATATTCTACTTCAGCTAATGATAGAGCTATAGATTTTTTCTTTTTTCTTAGCCATGATACTAGTCTATTACCAAGAAAATGATAATTTCCACTAGTAGATTTTTTATCATCTTTGTTTCTTACCCAATCTACATCTGTAAAAGCTTGTAATTCAAAACTTCTACTTTTTGGATATTATAGCCCATGATTAGCTATGTCTTTCAAATAGCGTAAAATTATTTTGGCTACAACTAGGTGTGATTTTTTTGGTTTTGACTGATATCAAGAAATCATGCCTATTACAAAAGCTAAGTCTAATCTACTTGCTGTAGCATAATGTAAGCTTTCCACAATGGATCTATACAACATAGCATCAATTCTTTTCCCTACTTCATCATTACAAAGATGTACATTTGTGCTAAGGGAATTTGCACAAGTTTTAGCTTCTATCATGCCAAAATGTTTCAGCATTTGCTGAACATATTTTATCTATGAAATAAAAGTTCCATTCTTGAGTTGTAGGATATGTAGGCCAAGAAAATGAGATAGCTCTCATATCATAGACATTTCAAACTTGGATTGCATAGCCTCAAAAAATTATGTATCCAAACTTGAGCTTGTTTATCCAAACATTATATCATCCATAGTAATCTAAGCAACTAAAAATCCTACATTATCCTTTTTAATATATAGGGTATTGTGTAGAAGAGCTCTTAAATGCCCATTTTCAACTAAATATGAATCAAGTCTGGCATACCACATTTTGGATGCTTGTTTTAACCATATAAAGCCTTGTGTAGCTAATACATAGGATTTGGCTTTCCAATGTCAATAAATCCTTCTAACTATTCTATATATGCTATCTCTTTTATCTCTCTATTAAGGAATGTAGATTTCACATCCATTTGGTAGAGTTTGAACCCTTGATAAGATGCAAAAGCTAATAGCATTCTAATAGATTCCAATCTTGCCAATGAAGCAAACATATCCTAATACTCAAGCCCTTGTATTTATGCAAAACCTTTGGCTACTAATCTTGCTTTGTTCCAAGTAACTTCACCATGCTCATTCAATTTTTTTGCAAAGACCCATTTAGTATTAATAACATTTGCTCCTTTTGTAAATGGAAAAAATTCCCAAGTATTGTTCTTTACAATCTGCTTCATCTCTTTATCCATGACATTCTTTCAATCCTCACTACCAAGAGCTTCCCTTACTATGAGAAAAATAGAAAAAGCAAGATAGCATACTAATAACCCATGATCTATTGTTTTAGCTTTGTTCCTCCTTTTTCTCTATCTATGTGGTGTTCTAAAAATATCTACCATGGATCTAAACCTTTGTATTCTTCTTCTCTAGTTATTTTTAGGTGTAGCATCTCACCCTATTTCTATCTCATCCATTAAGACTGGTTGTTCTTCATCCTCCTCCTCAACTTGTTCAGATGTCATGACTTCATCATTGTCTTCTTCATCATCTACTTTCATATCTTTCTCAACCTCATTGTTAGCATCATCAAATAATTCATCAATCTTAACATGAGGTGCTTCAACAATTTTTAATGTTTTCAAATTTAGAAAATAATAGGCTTTTGACTAACTAGAATAACCAATAAATAGACCTTCTTCACAGTGACTATCAAGCTTATGAACATTACCTTGGTTTTTAATATAACACTTATTGCCAAATATTTTGAAATAATGAATATTAGATATTTTATCATACCACATTTGGTATGGAGTTTTACCATTATTAGCTCCTACCAAACATCTATTAATGATGTATACAGTTTCATAAATATTTTGGTACATTCTTTTCATTCATCATGGATGTAATCATTTCAAGTATAGTCCTTTTTTTTGTGCTTTGCAACCATTTTGCTCAGGTATTCTTGGAGGTAAAAATTATCTCTTGATACTTGAATTTCTGCAAAGCTCATAAAATTCATTTGAGATGAACTCACATCCATTGTTAGTCCTAATAGCTTTTATTTTAAGTTCTATTTCACTTTCAACCATGATTTTAAATGCTTTAAATGATTGGAAGACATCATATTTTTTCTCGATATATGTAAGCCAACACATTCTACTATAATCATCTATGATAGGGAAAAAATATCTACTACCTTCAAAGCTAGCTACATCAAAGGGTTTACATACATCCATATGCAGTAATTCTAGCATATTCTTCTAAGAAAATTTGGTTGATTTAAAAGTAGCTCTGGTTTGTTTATTGTGTTGACAAGAAAAGCATACCTCCTTCAAATGATTTACTTGAGGAATACCTCTAATGCTTTGGGCCTTGATCAAGACTTGGATATTTCCTAAACTTAAATGTCCTAATCTTTTGTTCCATAACCTGTTGTTGTTCATCTCAAAGATAAGAGTTACGTAATGCATCTGTATATTAATTGAATATAAATTATTGGCTGTTTGAGTGACATAAGCTTTAAAACCTTTGTCTACATTTTCTAAAATACATTTTTCATCCATAAAGCTTATATTATAACCTTCTCTTAAGAATTTTCCTAAACATAGCAAGTTATAGGGTAAACCATCGAGAAAATAAATATTATGGACTTCAAGAAAGCTATCATGAATTTTAACTAGGCCAATACCCCTTACCACTACTTTACCTTTATCTTCGAAGCTTATTTTTCCTCCATTGAAGGGCTTTAGAGAAATAAATTTTGATCTATCTCTAGTCATGTGCTGAGAACAGCTGCTATCAAGGAACCATGTCTCTAGACTGCAAGAGCTTTTAAGGCAAGCTGTACAAGAAAAGCTCTTCTATGAATTGGCCTCGAGACTTGTCTTCTTCTTCTATTATTTATTGAAGAGGGTTTAGTAGTGTGGAAAAAAGGCATAGATCCATAGTATGGGAAACTCATGATTCTCCAATCTCTAACTCCATATCCTATTTTTTCACAATTATAACAGTAGTAGCCCCGAAAAAATCTAGATGTTGTTTTTGGATCATACCTGATGATTGAAATTCCTGGAGTGGGAAGAATTTTTTTACCTATTTTTTGGTTGACAATCTACAACTTTGGTGGTTGTCTTTGATCATTCATTTGTTGAGGTAAAGATTTTACTAGTGATAGCCTTTTTTAAGTTCTAGGTTCATTGCCAAGTCCCCTCTTATCTTTATATGACTATCCATGATTGATGATATCCTTAAGCTATTCCAAGCTATGAGTAAACCTACTAAATAAATTGGATGTTACTTAAGTAGCCTTACCTTTCATGTCCTTCTTTAGCATTAGTATTTCCTTCTTTAGCTTTAACTCTTTTTGTTTATCTTCTTCAAGTTTCATCTAATAGCTCTTGATCTCTTACTCCTTTTTAAAAAAATTTTGTTTAATTTTTTGTTAACCCTGACCACCATCTCCAATTGTTCCATTAGTCCTTCAAAATTAATATCCTTTGTCTTCTTGTATTCAGTTTTTCTAAGTCTGATCCATCTCCATCTTTGCTTGGACTTGTAGGCTCACTAGTGCTAGGAATGTCTTGCTCACTTGGGTTAGTATACATAAAACTTGGAAAGTCATCATTAGAGTTATCATCATTAATCATAGTTGGAAAAGAAAATAAATCTTGTGTGATAATATCACTATTGTTAGTTATTATATCAGTATGAGCAAACTGAACAAAAGAGCTTCCTTCAATATCCTCATTCCCTATGCTAATTTCTAAATGCTCTAATTGATCTTGAATTTCAACTAATTGAGCTTTTAACCTATCAAACATGTACTGAGTGTTTTTTGGTTTGAATATGGTCACATGCTTTTTATGATTTTCTTCATCTTGCTTCTTCTTTGGGCACTTAGCAACCATATGACTTGTTTCACCATAATAATAACAAGAAAAAGATTTTGTTTGTTTCTTATCAACTTACATTTTTTTTGAGCCTCCTAAGCTTTCTGTCTAGATTAGCAATCTCATCA
This sequence comes from Gnetum montanum, assembly GCA_015680685.1. Lineage (NCBI taxonomy): Eukaryota > Viridiplantae > Streptophyta > Gnetopsida > Gnetales > Gnetaceae > Gnetum > Gnetum montanum. The sequence goes on from MNCI01025366.1 coordinate 394,673, forward strand.
TCAAAATCTAAGCCTGATATTGATGGTCCTCCTTATGTTTAACTTCTGCTCTAAAAGCAATTTTCTCCTTTTTGGTAAAGAAACTTGTCCCATCTTTTCTAATCTCGAAGGCTGAAAGAATACTATAGAGCTCAGCTATTGTCAGCTTGGAGAGATCTTTTGTCATTTCTATGAAAGAGACCTTGGCCTCAAATCTTCTTGGTAAAATAGATAAGATTTTCTAGCAGATTATTTCTACAAACTGTGCTTCACCAAGCATAGTCATTTCACTGACTATTTCATCTACTTGGTTGAAAAATTTGCTGATATTTTCAGTTTCTTCCATCCTTAAAGCATTAGAGCATGCGTTCAAAGTTTGCAGCTTGGACTTCATGTTTTCATCTCCTTCATAAATTACTTAAAGATGTTGCCACAGATCTCTAGCTAATTGAAGATGCATGAACTTCTTGTACATTGCTCTATCTAGGCCACACACCAAAGCATTCATAGCCCGAGCATCATGTACTGCGTTAATGGTTTCTCTACTAACTACTTCCAGATAACATCACCATGAGCAAGAAGGTAAGTCTTCATTTTAAACTTCCTAAGAGGGTAATTTGAATCATTAAACCAAGGAGCTTTATTGGATGAAAATCCTTGATTCTGTGCCATAGCCTAAAAAAAATCAGCAACCCAGAGTGTTAAGTCTAATAATGTTGACCAAGCTCTGGTACCAATTGTCAGTTACTGAACACTAATGCAGAAGAGAAAACAGACACCACATCTTAAGGTGGTTCAGGTGCTAGATTTGTTGGCCTACATCTACTGTAAAACTCTCCCTAGGCTTTAGGGGATAGAGTAACTTTATTAATAAAAAGAAACACTTTAGGGGATAGAGTAGTTTTATTAATAAAAAGAAACTTTACAAGGGTCTTGTTGCAATCCCAAATTGAGCATAAACCAAGCTTACAGAAATAGCTCCTAACAGCGCAGTGAATGAAGAAAAACTCTGCCTTGTCCATACACAGATTTTTCAGACCAGAGAATAGAAAGAGAAGATGAGAAGAAGAGAAAATTCTAGTTTAAGCACCAGGGCCCAAAACCAGAACACTTAAGTTATACATAATTACTTCAATTTATAGCATTAATCTTTCCTAGCCTTTTCCATAACTGTTCCAGCAACAATTATCACTTAGCTGGGAGAGAAGCAACTGTACCTTGTACTCCTCTGTTACAGAGGAGTAGCTGAAGGAGAAGCTCCCATATCCACTGTATCTCAGTTTCCATTACAGCTTTTGGTTTGAGCTTTAGATGTTCATTTAAGGTTGGGCATAGGAAGAAGCTACCAGTCATTTCTACCTTGGCGGTAACGGCTATTTTTCCGTGAATAATGCTGGCTCAGGTTTAATCAGCTTTTAAGCTTCAATGAACACCCCTGTAGCATTAATGGTTCTTCAGCTCTTCTTCGCGTGTAAAGCTCCTTTCATTTTTTTGTAGCTTGTGCAGATTTGAACCTTGTTTTATCTTCCCTTTGCTTGAGCTGATGTGACAGAAAGCTTATTATATTTTTTCTTTTCTCATTATAGGCTCTGGAGAGCTAATGCGGCGTAGTTATTTAGAACAGCCAAATAGAATTGGGAGCTGGTTCTAAATGTAATCGAGCAATTTAATCATTTTGAAAGCTTTTTGTAAAAAGAATAATCACTTAAATTGAGATTTTTTATTTCAACTTGAGTGTCAACATAGTACACTAATTTAGAGGGAAATAAGCTTATATGCTTAGCCCTTTTATCTTAGTTGACGTGGTAGATTATATGGAGCAAGCCCATCTTACAGCGAAACAAGATTGTTTTAAAATGCTGATTCTACTTGTAGCATGAGTGCTTTTGAAGTTGTTATTTTTCTTTTAAAGCATGGTCCCGCAAACTTCCACAAGCTCCAACTAATTCAAGTTTTAAGAAAAAAACATAAGAGAAGCCAAATAAACACCAAGGTTGACGTGGTAGATTTATCTATGTAGATGAGCTTGTGTTATGTAGATAAAAGCTTGTTGATTTGAATGCGAAATGTAAAAGGGGTGACCCTACCACCAAAAGCTTTAAACACATGATCTTTTTCTTTCTTAAATCTTTGGATGCGCTTAGACAAAAGCTTTTATTGTCGACATGCTCACTCAGGGCTTATCTAGATTAGAGAAATTGATGTAGATGAAATTACCATAGCTTCTAAATGCCAACATAACAAAGCGCTACGATGGATTAAAACAAATGTGCATGAGTTAAATAAATTAGGTTGATCCCATAAAGCTTGAAATAAATAAAGAGCATGTGCCGAATTGGAAAATATTTAAGCTCTTTAAAAAAATAACATGGATAAGTTAGATTGGGAAAATCCAAGAGCTCATGAAGCTAAGCTGGCAAAGAAGATTAAGCTAAGTAGAATAGAAATGGAGATTCTAAATATTGATTCTAACTTATGTGTTAAGGCTAAGATAGCAGAGATGATGTGGAAGATGAAAGAGTTTAGATGGAAATTTCTCATCTAGATGAAAAGAAGTATTGAACCTAAAGCTAACATGTTATTCCAAGCACAATTTATTTCAAAGGTCAAGAGCTCAAACTCATGAAAGCTTTACAAAGAAATAGAAGTTCAGCCAAGCTCAAAACATGTACAACTTATCATGCAACATGCAAGAGATGCAGCCACTCTTTCATTAATTTTGTTCTTTATAAGCATCTCTATAGATTTTGGTTGATGGAAAGTTCCCCTATTGGCTAGTCTTATGTGAAACTTAGTTGTTTGAAACTTTATCTTTGTCTCCACAACTCAAGCTCAATATTGTTTGCGCTCTAACTTACTTTTGGTGTAAGTTCTAGTACTTCATCAACAATTTGTGAAATCTCTTTATGACTACTTTTTTCGTATAAAAATACTAATTTCTTACAACTTCTTATCTTATGCTTCATTCAAATTGCTTCTTCCTAATTTAATAATGTATAATTGTATTAATGTTATTTTTGCTAGGGATCACCACTTGGAGTGATGGTAAGATGTGTGTTTCTCAAGTTGTAAAACCTAGGTTTGAACATAGGTGGAGCCACTTGAAAGAAATTAGGCATTTCACACATTCACCGATCCTCCCAGGACCCCACCTTAGTGGAGTGTTAGGCCTTGGGATGGTGATTCTTTTTAAATGTTTCTTTACAAAGAGGCTACTACCAATTATATGAAAGTGCTCAATTCTATAATGCTAAATTATATTTCATTCATAGCCTATGTTATAGGTTCAATTCTAATGAATAATGTTGAGTAAAATTTTATTTTTAGTTTTAGTTTCCTAATTCTTTAGAAATCCCTTTTTGATAACTCTAAATTGTATTCTCAAAATTTTTCATCCTATATTATACAAAATGTTTTCAAAACTAATTTATTCAATTTTACATAGAGGGAAAAGATTCTCTCATTTTGAACATCCATTGGGCCCTATGACTACTACACATCACATTGTGGAAATGTCCTAGCATCTACTAAATCTGAAAAAGAACTTATCCATTAGATTTACCTTTTTTTTATTAATTTTGTAAAAGCATATGATTTAATGATCCATTTAAAACTATGATCAATACTTCTACTTCTAAAGATAATAAATCATATGCTTAACACTTAGTAAGAAAATGCCAAAAATAGTATGAAAAGGAAAATGTTTCCAATATTAAGGATGTCTACTCAGGTATGCAACTTTACAATTTAAGAATATTAAGAATACAGATAACACTCATAGTCAAAGTTCTTATCAAGAAATAGCAGGATGTCAAGAGAATCAGTTCTTGGGCTGAAGTTTAGGTGGGCACTCTACTAGAAAAGAGAATCAATTCTTAGACTAAAGGTAACCAAGTTAGGGTAAGATGTTAAGCAAGTTTCAAGCAAAGTCACTCCATTATTGATCACTTAGTTACTCTCAAGCACTACATGGAGTTTGAAGAAATGCCTAAAAATTTTTTTATCTATTTTAGTGATTTTGCAAAAGCATATTATTTTATTTGTTCATACAAAACTATGATTATATTTGTATAAAATTGACCTCTCTTCAAATTTGATTGTAGTAATTCAAAGATTATATGAGGAAATGATGATTGAAATTATAGATAGAAAGTCAAAGAAAACATTTCAATTATAGAGAAAAATTAGAATTAAGCAAGGTTGTCCACTTTATCCAACTCTTTTTATTATCTTTATTGATGAAATGCAGGAATGGTTATGCTATGGACAAGATAGTCATGCTATCAAAATTGGATCCATATGAACCTTCTTTTACATGCAAATGATGTTGCCTTGATCTCCACTACTATAGTAAGCATGCAAAATATGTTGTAAATTTTAGAAAATCATTGTCACTCATCTAGTCTTTAAGTGAATGTGAATAAAACCAAATTGATGATCTAGGGTACAAGAAATAATTGTTATAACTTTCATTTTTTAGGTACCAATGTGTAAATAGTTGATGAGTCAATCATTGGGATGCATCGACCAGATGCCATCGATGTGACCCCATCGATGAGATCTCGTGAACATAATTCCTTTGACATAGGGTTTGAACTATTGATGTATACCCATCAACGAGGCACTCTGTTTCTACCCATAAATGTTCACCTACCCACTAAATTTATGGCAATCTTTTCATAGTTGTAGTGAAGCTCTTATAGTTTCTCCATTTGAGAGTTAGAATATTTTCTGAGTGCCTGTAGTAGGAGTCAAAGAGTATATGGATCTTTGTTCGAGCACTATTGTACCTTAGCACTTCAGTGTAGATGACAATAAGGACAAGCTTTTCTAATAAAATTTGGAGCACTTTGACTAGATTAATTGTTTTCTTATGCATTTAATATTCATGTAATTTAAATTAGTGTTTTAAGTAATTAAGTAATTAATTAATATCAATTTAATAGCAAACATAAGTACAACCACTTCGAGCATATGCTTGGCGCTTGGTAATCCTAGTAACACTTAATGCTTGGTAACTAATGAATCACATTTTTCATCTGCTCTGACATTGGGTATCTAACATCAGGTATTCAATGTCGAAGCCAAGATGCGATGTGGAATATCCGATGTCACGAGGTATACACTAGCCTATAAATATAGTGCTTAGGCTCAAGATTTTGATATCATTTTTTGTCATAGTTAGTGAAGCTCTTGTAGTTTGTTTCCTCTAGATTTAGTTTGATACACTCAAAGACTGCATTCACCTAAGACAAACAATCTTGGAGGAGATGACGTAAGTCCTAAACTAGGGGAGGCCTCAAGGCCGAAGACCCTCTCAAAACCAAGAAACGATAAATCAAGGGATCCTCAAGAACACCATAGAAGCCATGGCAATTCTTCCAATTCCTCATCTTCCTTTGTCCCTTTAACATCTAGTTCTAACGAAGATGAACATAGGTATAGAGAGCTCCACTAAAGGGTCAAACTAAAAACTAGAATAGAAACCATGGGAAAAGTCAAAGACATCATTATGGACATAGACAACATCATCATGATCAAACAAATAAAGATAGAAATTTCCATCACAACCTATTTGATGATGAAGAACCTTTGCTAGCCACTAAGAGCCTAATGCAGATCACAAAGGCAATAAAGATATCTCACAGGCATTGCAAAAAGAGTCACCTACCTAAGATTGACATGAATAATATTCCTAAATTTACAAGAGGCTATGATTCAGATTCACAACATCATTTACAAGTATTCTACAATGCCTATGCTTTCTACAACATTGAAAGTGGATGGCAAAAGCTTAAGATCTTTCCTAGGATACTAATTAATAAAGCCAATGTGTGTTAGAAATTTTTTAGACCAAATTCAATCTAACGATGGTCCACAATGCTGGAGATATTCAATGAGAAATATCAAACTTATGTAAGAGTGTCCAATTTCAAGAGATAGATCCAAGAGTGGAAGCAAGAACAATATGAACCCTTGGACATGACCTTAGATAGATATTATGCCTTATTAAATAGGTGCCTAGGCCATGGTTTCTTTGAGGAAATGTAGCTTTTCCACATCATAGATGGGCTCCGTTATGAAACAAGGAAGATGTATGTCCCAGGGAAATTATACAAGCTTGAAGCCCATCCAATCCAAGAGCTAATCTAGCATGTGGCAAAAGAAGAAGGATAGATATGGAAATGGGAGAATGTCAAGAAATATCAATGCGACCCAAATCTTCAACTAAAGGAGGTCTAGATCTATGGTAAGGAAAACAAAACCACTCTTAATAAGGTGATCCTGCAACAAACCTTGCTAATACAGAAGTCTATTGATGAACTTGACACAAAGTTTAATAGGATGTCCAAATGGATATATAAAAACATTATCATTTTCATTAATATGGTCAAGGATAGGATCATGCAAAATAAGCTAGGCAATCATAATCAACAAAGGATATAGAACCAAGAAATTGCTAGGAACACTTTTTGGCAAATGGGAAAAATGGCTAAAGAAAGTGAGGCTATAGACTCAATCACAAATGAAGATAATGGATGCAACATTTGCCTATATGACCATTTGAAGGGCCATTTCCTAGTCTTGTTACATGTATAAGAGTATTGGGTAGGTGCCTTATATTTGAAGTTTGTGCAAAAGCACATGCCTAGGAGATTTCCTTTCCCACAAGGTAAGTATAGACAGTTCCAAAACTGATCATACCATCCTAGGAGGACTTATTACTAGCCTCAACATGGTCATAAACTGTAGTGGCAACAACCATATTCATGGTGGAGGTCACCACCAAATCATCCCTATCCTTCCTACCAGCCAAAATCACATAGATATTATGTTCAACATCCTATTCCTCCAACTAGTTCTACATCATCTACTTCAAATCACCACTACTACTCTCCCGAGTACTAGCAATCCATGACATCCCATGAAAGATCACCATCTCACACCTCTTACCATTGATCTTACCCTCGATATCCTCCTACTCCACCTCATTATAGGCCATCATCAATGACACAAGAAGGTTTAGCACCCTAATATCAACAAACAAATGCCACTTGTGCTGCAAATGTGCATAACCACATTGACACTAGTGGGTCTCAATGGTAATGTAGGAAATGTCCTTTCTGGAGAAAAGGTCGTAAGCCAAAGTAGACCATGCATGGACCCACCACATCATTCATGCCAACCCAATGCCAATCTAGTACACCAACTTCCTTGTCTCAACCACCATCCTTTGATCCTACACATAGGTCACCATCCATCATTACTCCAATCCCAAATCCAAATAATGAATCTAACAATGTGGGAAGACAAACAAATCCATGTATACCATATCATGATCAAGGGTGCAACTGTGGGCCAGACATCCATAATGTTAACACATCTCAGATTCTAACCCACCATACATTCAACACTCAAGTGTGTGACCAACGATTTTTCTACCCAACCACCACACCACCAACAGACATCCAATGGATAAGGCATGAATGGTTACCAATGTTTCATACATGCATGGATCCTATTTATCCACTTATTAATCCTTTCCATGGCCAAATGTTTAGTTGTGGGGGTTCCCTCCCATTCTAAGCTTCAATATTCTTAAGTATTTTTCACCTTTTTGTTTTATAGATTTTTTGTTTTGCACATTCTTTATTTTACATCTTCTTATTTTTATGTTATTAATCTTTTTTAATTTTTGTTTTACATCATCGTTAGTACATTTTCTATTTCTTGATAATTTTACACCTTCATTTATACTTTATTTTATTTTATTTTGGTGTGATTTTCTAACTTTTTGTTAATAAGTGTCAGGTATAGTGGTAATGCATTATTTGATGGTGGTATGTACTATTTTGTTATTTGATTATTGGTGTCTGGATTCTAGTTTTGAATTTCATTACTAATGATTAGGACATGGTTTCTTTTCCATGCAATAGGTAGTGAGTTCACAACATGCACCCATTTACAAACTCTATGATTTTCCTTGTTCTAGAAACGTGTAGTCCTTTTTTCATTAACAAAATTTTAACAAATTTGTGACTTTGGTAGTTTTTGAAATTGTAAAGGATTCAAAAGTTTGAATAGGGTGTGACTTCAGGGGGATTTGGTATTCTTTGTGCTTTTCTATTTGCTTGGGTGCATGTGTGTTTTCATGGATTTCTTACCATTCCATGTTGACCAATAAAAGGAAGTTGAATAAGTCTTTGCATGGTGTGGTTCTCATCAAAGAAAAAAGAAAAAGAAAAAAAAACATGATGGGAATTCAAAGCTCACCCCTTAGACAAAATAAACACATATGCCTTTGCATGGTATGGTTTCCATTTCAAAAAAAAATGAAAATTCAAAGCACACCCCTTAAACAAAATAAATGGGCTACAAGCATTGGTTATGGGACTAGAAAGACATGTTACCCATGCTTGAATATCTTCTCTAACTAAGGCCATTCCTCACTTCCTACTTCTCTTTTTTTCTTTAATAAGAAATGGTGGTTGTTCTATGAGAACATTCTTGTATCTTAGGGGGGATGAACTAGTCTTAGAATGATGATGTGAAGTTACTAAATGTGGTTGGTTTTGGTTTGGACTAATGATGGATCCTATTAAGTCATTTAACCATAAAATTCATAAGGGACTTCATGTAACCTTAATCAGGAACTCCATTTCACTCTCTCTCATCCATCTATGCTTCCCATGTCTCGCCTCATTACCAGTTTCAGGTTTTAATTCAATGCCTGAGTTTTATGTGTTAGAATTCTTAGGTAGTTTTTTTTTTTAGATTTTTGTACTTAACCTTCCATAACCATTAATCATCCATGAAGCCCATGGACTCTTTGGTTTGAAGTTATGCAAGGGCAATGAAAGGCATGTGCCTGCTTTCGGGAGGATCCACTTGCATATCTTTTGATTTGGTTAGTTAAGTTCTTTATCCTTAGACACTCTTACAATTAAATCCTTTTGTTTACCTCATCAATGACATCCAATTGTGCACATCTTCATAGCCTTTTTTAGTGAACTTTCCTTTTCATTGTTGTGAATTCTTACACCCTCTTCAAATATTTTCCTGTGTAGAACTTTTTGTCCTATTTTTCAACCTTCCTACTAACACTCCTAAAGGAATCAATCTACCACAATAACAACCTAGAAAAGTGTAACCACTGATGAGACAAGGTACTTACCAGCTTTGTATTACATATGGCATACTAATTCACGATTTTGTTGTGATTGCAGTGGGAAGCATGGACTGCAAGTGGGACTATCTTCACCAAGGATAATGTGGCAATACCACATGACAAGGATCGTTCATGATCATGGTATCTTTTCTCTTGCTCTTTAGCTACCAAGAGGCATTGGATGTTAGTTTTATCCATGGTGTTCACTTCTCTTACCATGAACATCCAATTTTGTAAAGATTGTAACTTCATACACTTGGGCACTTAGAGTCTATCTATTCTATCTGAGTCAGTTTGTGTGTTAGTCAATAATCCCATACCTTTCCAATATTTTGTAAGGAACATGTTCTTCCTCTTCTTCACTTGAGGACAAGTTTTTATTCAATCATGGAGGTATGATGAATCACATTTTTCAGCTACTCTTATGTCAAGTTTCCAATGTCGGAGCTAAGATGTGATGTTGGATATCCGATTTCATAGGGTATATACCAAGATATAAATATAGCACTTGGGCTCATTATTTTGACATCAATTTTTGTCATAGTTAGTGAAGCTCTTACAATTTTTTTTCTCCAGAGTTAGAATATTTTCTGAGTGCTTGCAACAAGAGTCTAAGTATGTATGGATCTTTGTTTGAACACTGATGTACCTAAGCATAGCAGTATGATGGGAATAAAAATAAACTCTTTTGATAATCCTTATAGCATTAAGAATATATTAACGTTTCCTTTAATGTACTTTACTTTCATGCATTTTACTTTTATGAATTTAAATTAAGCAGTTAATTTCTAGTTGTTAATGAACACAAGCATGACCACTTCGAGCATACATATAGTGCTTGGTAATCCAAAAAAACTTAACATTTGGTAGCCCAACAACGCTATATGTGTTCAGGATGTGTTCAAGAAAGTGGAATAGGTAGTTGTGTTAGGCTAGATAGGCTAGTTTAGATCTTATTTTCCACTATTCATTGGCTTAGTTAATTTATCTCTTTATCATCATTAGGAGTAGCATAGAATTAGACAACATCATATGCCTCACTTTGGACTAAACCATAGGTGACAAAGCAACCACTAGTCCAAGTTGGAAGACAATGAATTGCAATCAAAGCTTAACGATCTAGATACCACAACTAGTTCCATCCACAAAATTCGACCAGATTGTAAATGAATGCTTATGATTCGTATGGTTGGGTGTAGCAATACCTCACCACTCGTTAGTAACCTAGTAGTGTTATAACATGTTCAAGATGTGTACAAAAAGTGGAAACAAATGTTTCTGTTAAGATTAATTAAATATTAACTAGTAATTAGATTAGATTAGTTAAGAAATTAATTAATTTATTATTTATTCTTATTCTTAGTTGACTTAAACCATAAAAGATAAAAATCATATGCCTCAGTTACACTTAACCATACACTTGCACTTCACAAGTGGAACTGGGAAGACAACAATTGCAATGGTTAGTTTTACCTCGTAGAACTAGTGTACTTAGAAATCTAAAGTCTTTGAAATTTAATTGAATCACTGAGTGAATACTAGTAATTCGTATGGTTGGGTATAGGGTATACTCGCCACTCAACATTGGCATCATTGCTAGGGATTTTAGTTAGCTACGTGTGCTATCTAGGACTTAGTGAAAATTATTCAACATCATTGGATCAAACCTAAAATTTGCAATCATCCTAATAATAATACTTGTAAAAAAAACACACTAGTATTCTATTTTTTTACTAGTAAAGTCTCTGCCAAAATTTGAGCACACATCCAAGCAAAGGAATGAATGATCAAATCAGCTAGTACCTCAAAAATGTTGAGTGGTATATACTCATCCTGATGAGTATGTGCTTGACTTCATCTTCATCCTATATCAAGATGAAGATATGTAGTGGAGAGACATTTAGGACAACATTATGTTGTTGACTAATCAATTAGTTCCTATGATGCTTTAACAAACTCTTATGAGGTTGTGCATGTAGGGGCTCCATGCTAAATATGTTGTGTAGGATCACAACTCTAGGGATTACCATCCCACTAAGGCACAACATAAAATTGATGGCAACAAGAGAAGTGCTATGAAGCTATGAAGGGAAAATAGTTTAATAACCCCTTGTTCCTACTAGATCAAAAAGATAGTGAGGATCTCTTCTCTAGGGGTTCTCATTTCACTAACTCTCCTCCCCATAGTTTCAATGAAAGGGGCTTGAACTAAAACTTATAGCCCACTATAAATAATCCTGGTTTAGGCAACAATGGATCGCATGACTATGAGAGATCCAAAGGTGGGAGTCATGGTAGGGAAGAGGATAGGCATCATGATGATGATCATGGTCATGACCATTGAAGAGGGGGTGGTAGGAACCATGGTGCTAGTCCTCCTTCCTCTTCACCTTCATCATCCTCTACTTCCTCCTCTAACTGTAAAGGATGTGACCATGATGAAGGTGATTGATGGAATAAAGATGATTGTAGCACCCTCTAGACTAGTAAAGATCAGAGGTGTGGGCAATCAAGGGAAGCTTGTCATCATGAAAGAAGGAATAGCAAAGAGCATCATAGGCATCATGACCATTGAAAAGTCTATGACTATGATAAATTTTTGCTTACAACTCAAAATATGTTGAACATCACAAAGGCAGTGAAAATTCCAACAAGGCATGTGAAAGATAGCAGAATCAAGTGGCTGGATATTAACAATATCCTAAAATTTAAGGTGGATACAACTTAGATTCATAGAATCATTTTCAAGCCTTTCATGATGCCTACACCTTACAAAACATGGAGAATGAATGATAGAAACTAAAGTTATTCCCAAGGACACTCATAAAAGAAGCTAAAAGCTGGTACTACTCCTTAGAGCTAGAATCAATCTATAGATGAAGTACGATGCTTGAGAACTTTAATAACAAGTATCAAACATACTCCCAAGTGTCCAACTTGAGAAAGTAGATCCAAGGTTAAAAAAAGAAACACATGAACCCCTAAATGCTACCATGGGTAGGTACTATTCCCTTTTGCACTAATGTTCTGGCCATGATTATTCTTAGAGGAAGTAGCTTTGCCATATCATAGATGGGCTCTGCATAGAAATAAGGAGAACTTTTGGGATCTATGCCCAAGGGAGGCTTTCAGAATTAAAGGTTCATCAAATTCAAAGGCTGATAGAGCAGGATGCTAAAGAAGAAGGAGAGTTGAAAAAATGAGAAAATGATAAGGAGTACAACCAAACTCCTTCCATTAGAAAAAGGAAAGTCTAGTTTTATGAAAATGAGTAAGAGACACTACTTGATGAGGTGGTGCAACGAAAGACCTTGCAAATTCAGAAATTTATCTTCAAAATGTTAGTTAAGGTAGACAAAATGTGGGACTCTTTGGGTGAAAATTTCCAAACCACTTTGAAAATAATAGAGGCATTTAAAGAGAAAAGTAGTGATTGTGATTGTAGGAGAAGGAAGGAAGTTGAATGTGCCCACCAAAGGGATAAGGGCAAGGCTACTGAAATAGAGGAGGTTGTGGACTTTAAATAGATGATGATGGTGGATGTGACATCTACCAATATAAACATTCTAAGGGATGTTACCCCATTGTGTCACACTTGTAGGAGTCTAGGGTATACACCCTAAATTCTAGATTGGCTAGAAGGTAAGTGCCCAAAAGGTTGCCTTATCCTTAAGGAAATCTAAGGCAGTTCCATCAACAACAATCCTATTATGCAAGTGGATCTCCACCATAACCTTTTGAGTAGTATCATCAATGGTAGCACCCATAGTTGTGGGGGATGCCACCACCAAGGTAGCAATACTCTTACCAATAGCCTAATCCATATGGGTACTATGTCTAGTAGTCCATTTCTTTGTATGGATCTTCTAGTCATGCCTCATTCCAACATCACTACTACCCTCTTGAGTACTACAAAACTCAATCTCCATCTCCAAGAGAGGAATCCCCACTTCCTCATTACCCTCTTCATCCTCCTGCACATGTCCCTCCACCTTCAACTCAACTACCACCTACTCCATCCATACAGGGTGAAATTCTAGCCTAGTCATAGCAACGTAATGCTACCAAGGTTGTTAAATTATAGTTGGATCCTCCACTTAGTGGTTTGGAAACAAAATCCAGGAAAAGACCATTCTTCTGAACCAAAAGTCCTACAAAGCCCTCATAGACTTATGTAGTAGATAGCCCTGTTTCTTTCTCATCCTATGCATCTACTCTATTTGAGTCCTCTTCATGTCAAACACATCCCAAAGTGCATACCATCATGCTAATCCATGTGGTAATTAATTGGATAAAGGTTGGCCATCTTTCTAAGAAAAGATCTAATCTTGGGAGTCCTTTAATTTATTTGCAAATCATTGGGAATGACCATGCAAGGCTCTCCTTGATTCAAGTTCTAGTATTAATTTGATTCCTCATGAGATGTACAAAGCCTAAAACTTGCCTCCACTCAAGAAGAGTAACATCCATCTTAAGTTGGTAGACTAGTCCATCATTGTTTCCTTAGGACTGGTGGAGGAAATTATGACCACTGTCTGTGGGTGGTCCTATCCTACTAACTACTTAGTGACCTGAGTTGATAATTAGCTAAGTACTATTGATGCATGATTGGGCATCAAAGACCTTTCCTTGATGATTTTCAAGGAAAATGCATTTGGAAAGATTGAAAAGAAGAGAGTTCCATGCATCATGTATAGTGATACATGGTGCAACTATGTGTAGAAACTATAGGCCATAAAAAGTACATTAATCCCAGTATGTAGATAGTGTGCATATGAGACAAAAATTCAAAGGTGCCTATACGTAGTAGCCATAAAACAAGAGCATACCTAATGGTTGCTAGCTGATCCTGAAAGCAAAATAGTTTACATGGAATCACCTAAGATCTTGATGAATGACTATGTTAAAGGCATGGATGAACTAGAGCCAATTCATTACCACCTCTTCAATGATAAACCTAATGACACTTATTGGAAAGAGTTGAAAATCCCTAAAAACTTCAAACAGGAGCCCTTGGAGTTGAAAACTCTACTTGTCATCATGGAATATACTTTTTTAAAAAATGACAAGCTAGTAATAATTAATGTTATTTCTCCTGAATAAAAATAGAAGCTATTGAAGGTGGTCAACAAATGGTCAACAACCTTTGCTTGATCATATCCTAAACTCACTTGGATTGATCCTAGGATATGCCAACATCACATCTATACTAATCCTTCCATAAAGCCAAAGAGGTTGCCACAACAATGGTTGAACTTCAAATTGAAACATATTTTCAATGAGGAGATTGAACAACTCCTCAAGGTAAGGTTCATCTATCCCATTATAGACAACAAGTGGGTTAGCCCACTTATAATCATGCCAAAGAAAGGTGGCAAGTAAAGGATTTGTATTGACTTTAGGCTGTTGAACATGGTGACATACAAAGATCGTTTTCTGTTGCCATTTGTGAACCAAGTGTTAAACATTATCTTTATGCATTTCTACTATAGCTATATGGATGGTAATAGTGGTTCTAACCAAATTCATATTACACTTGAGAACTAGGCTAAAACCATAGTTACAAGGCCCTATGAGACTTTTAGATATAAAAAGATGTCATTTGGTCTATGCAATGTCTCTACAACCTTCCAACACCTTGTCCTTAGCATTTTTTAATAGAAAATTAGTAGCGAGGTGGAAGTCTTCATGGATGACTTCTCCACCTATGGCGCTACATTTGAGCAAGCTCTATATAGCCTTGAGTAAGTGATGAAAAGATGTGTGAAGACTAATCTTCAGCTTAATTGCCAAAAGAATCATATGATGGTCCAAGAGGGCATTGTGTTAGGACATAGAATCTCATAAGTAGGGATTAAGGTGGACCCTGAAAAATAAGGGTCATCCAAGGAATAACCCACCAACTGGAAACTATCAAATATGTTCGATCATTCCTTAATCACACTGGCTACTACCAACGATTAATAGAGAATTTCTCTAAGATTGTTAAACCATCGATGGAGCTAACAAAGAAGATGCACCATTCGTATGGACCAAGAAATGTGAGAATGCATTTTAGAAACTCAAGTAGAAGCTCATAGAAACTCCAATTCTATGAGCACCCAACTGGTCTAGATTATTTCACAGCATGACAGACACATCAAACTATGGCTTCGGAGCTATGGTCATACAATTGGATGATTAGAAACATCCATACTACATCCACTATATGAGCTGAAGCATTGTCAATGCACAACTAAACTATACCACAATGGAGAAATAACTAATGGTAGTGGTGTATTCTTGGGAAAAATTTAGGCACTATGTGCTTAGGTACAAGGTATTTGTGCATATAGACCATAGTGCAATTCACTTCTTGATGAACAAACTAATAGTGAGCCCCCATGTCATATGGTGGCTTATGATATTGCATGAATTTGATCTTATGATGATAAACCGAAATGGAACCAAGAATGTGGTTTTTGATCACTTTTCTTGATTGCAATGGGATAATAAAGAGAAGGAGATCTTGCTTTCTAATTACTTTCCTGATGAACTCCTCTTTCTTGGTGTGATAAATGAACAAGTATTCAATGAACCTACATGGTACAATGGCATCCTCACTTATCTTCTCACTCAAGAGATGCCACATGAGTTAGATCATAGGAAGAAAAAATAATTTCTTCATTAGGCCAAACACTTCATAGAGAGCAACAAACACCTTTACAAGGTGTGCATCGATGGCCTAGTTCATTTGTGTGTTCCTAATGCTAACAAATTGCACATCCTCCAAGATGCTCATGAGGGCCCTTGTGGGGCCACTATGCTTGGAGACGTACAACCACTAAGATCCTAATGGTAGGGTATTATTAGCCAACACTCTTCAGGGATGCTTACCAACTCATCTACTCTTATTATTGTTATCAACGTGATGGTGGGATGAACACTCGAATGGAGGGACCTCAACAGTGGATTTAACCACTAGAACCCTTCGACATCTAGGGAATTGATTTTCCAATTAAGAAACTACTTGTCAATAAGAAACAAGTTAAAACTTTCCATGATCCTAAAAGAGCTAATGCTACCAACACCTCATCGAATAGATAATCTTGTTCAATCTTTCAAATCTCCTCCTACCAACTTGGTCATGGGGGAGATGGCCATCTATGCTAATCAATTAAGTAGCTCCTATGTTTTTATACTTTGTTTTACACCTTTTTATTTTTACACTTTTTGTTTTACACCATTTTTTTTTGTTTTACAACATCATTAGTATGTTTTATCTTTCTTAGATATTTTACAATTTCTTTTATATTTTACTTTATTTTTTTGTATGTATTTTTCTTATATTTTCCAATAAATTGCTTTGTTTTCTTTATTGCCAATAGGACATAGTGATGTTGTAGTTGTTTGCCAATGGTGGTATGTACTTAATGTTTTTCATTACTAATGTCTAGTTTCTCTCTAGACTATGATCTAGACTAAGGATGGACCTCAATTTCATGATAAAACTCCTTTTATTTTTCAAATTTTTAAAANTCACCTATCAACAACACCCTATGGTCTTCCTTGTTTTGGAAATATGAGATCCTTTTCCTTAATAAAACTTTAATGAACTTGTGACCTTGGTAGTTTCCAAACTTGGGAAAGATTAAATAGAATGATAAGGATGTGACTTCAAAGGGGTCGATGCTCTATACTTACCTAAACTCTTGAGTGCATATGTGTTTTCATGGATTTCTTACCATTCCACTGTCAACCAATAACAAGAAGCTAAAGTCTTTGCATGGTTTGGTTCCCATCCAAAAATCCATAAAAACATAAAACTTAGAAAAAATGATCGAAATTCAAAGCACATCCCTTAGAAAAAATAATAGGTTGTAAGCATTGGTTATGGGACTAGAAAGGCATGCTATCCATGCCTAAAGGTCCCCTCTAACTAAGGCCCTTTCTCACTTCCTACTTCTCTTTTTTTCTCAATACAAAATGGTGATTAATCCATGGAAGAATTCTTGTATCTTGAGGGGATGGGCAGGTCTTAGAGTATCAATGTAAAGTCACTGAAAGTGGTTGGTTATGATCTAGACTAAGGATGGACTTTATTGGGTCATTTAACCATAAACCCCATAAGGGACTTCATGTGACTATGATTCAAAACTCCATTTCACCTTCTCTCTCATCCACCAATTCTTTCCACTTTGCATCTCACTATCAATTTTAATGCTTGTTCAATGTCTTAGTTTGACATGTTGAAATTCTTAGGTAGATTCTTCTGGATTAGGTCCTTAACTTTCCATAACCATTAATCAATCATGGGGTCCACGAACTTCTTGGTTTAATGATATGCAAGGGAAAAAAAGGACATGAGCCTACTATGGGAAGGACCCACTTACATTTCTCTTGGTTAGGCTAGTTAAGTTCCTTAATCCTTAGGCATTTGTGCAATCAAATTTCCACATTCCCCATTGATTGCATCCAACTGTGCATTCTTTAATGGAATTTTTCCAACAACATCTCATTCTCCAATTTTTTGAACCATCTATGCCCTCTTCAAGTATTTCATTGTGTTCATAGTTTTTGTAGCTCTTTGAGGGCCTCAATTTCATGATAAAACTCCTTTTATTTTTCAAATTTTTAAAAGTGAAATTTTTTTTACATAGGATTCATTGATGGGACATGTAAACGAGACCCTGTCAATGCATGATAAAAACTCTATAAACATGCATGGACACTTAGCAATTTTTCACATTTGTGCATAAACAAGAAGAAAGTTTTTTAACTTTTTAAAGCCCAAAACCTTCTAAGAGCTATAACTTCCTAACCATTTGTTCAATTTACTTCATTCTTCAGCCCTATTGCTACTAGAGATAAGCCATTTGTTGTGGAGGCCATAAACCTTAGATTTTTAACAAAAATGTTTTTGAAATTTTTTAACTCTCACAAAGGTTTAACCAAAAAACTATCATTAAAACATCAATTTTCAAAAGTTAAATCATTCTAATAAACTCTGGTGACCTTCTAGTCAAATAACATTAAAATAATTCATCTACCAGTCATAACATAGTTAAACTGTAACTACTCAATGAGATAAGGTACCTAAAAAGTTGTAAGTTACACATTGTATGCTAATCCTTAGTATTGTTATGACCACAGATGGCACCTAAGGGAATGCACGTGTAGGAGGGAGTACCATCCCAAATAAGGGAAAAATGACTAAGAACAGGAAGGGGCCAAGAATAGCCTAAGAAATAGGTAGCAGAAACCCATGCAATGGACCTCTTTAGGAAGAGCCTGCAGTGGAATCTATTAGGAAAATTCTTGAAGAAGCAACCATAACTGAACAATCACATCGATATGAGGCACTAGGGCTAAGACCAAGCCTTGAGGTCACCCTAAAAAATGCTTTCCTTAAACAAATCAAATCTAAGGAGGTCAAAAATTAGTGCTCCAAGAGTTAAACTTTGGACCTTTCTTAGAGTTTACTCCTCCATAAGTCAAGACATAATTGTAGAACTCTAGCATGTGGTCCATCATCACTTCTGGTAGAGAGTGGTACATGGGAGAGACCTACCTCTTCTAGAACAATAATTTGACTAGTTCAAGTATCAAAATCAAAGACATTTCTATGTCCTACTCAGTGAAAGTAATTTAAGAGGTCCTTGGGATGCCTAAGATTGGGGCCACTCTTATTGAAATTCCAATGTAGGCAGATCCTGGTGTTAAGAAAGAATGGATGCAACAGTGCTATGGAGTTGATCACAAAGAGTTTGATGCACTCACCATGGTGAAACATGCATGCTTCAAGAATGTATATTTTCACCTCAATCCAATGGTTAGGCCAAGCAAAGTTGCAACCTTCTCTACTCGTGCGTGTGCCACTCTAAGCAAAAACTTTCCAGTCAACCTTCCATAGCTAATCTATCTTAAGATAGAGAAGTGATTCAAGAACAACGAATGTAGAAGGAAGGAACTCCCATTTTCGTGCCTCATCAAAAAGTTATACAAGAGAGGAGACATAGCATGCTACAAAAATGATGTCATTCAACATGTTCCAACCACCTCTTAGGTAGAAATGATGAAGGCCAAAGTGCTTACAAAAGTGATCCAAGAAGAGGATCAGTAATCACCACCTTCACCACCCACTCATGAAACAATGTCAAAGACCCATGTTACCATTAAGCACATGCACAAACTTTGAGAGAAACTCTTGCGATAGTAGTAGTAATAATCAAGAATGAGTGGTGGTGATCCATTTGTGTACAAACCAGCAATAAGCCACCTCAACAATGTGGTTCAAACCATTATTCAAATGGAAGATGGGGCACCAACTTTCTCATCCCAATGAATTTAGGTGCTCACAAGGTCAAATCCAAGCACTTGAGAGGTAACAATGTCCCTCTCGTAATAGCAACAACTCCCAGACATCTCTAGAAATTCTACTACCATTTTAGTGCATTTGAAGAAGGGTGAGGGGAAAACTATCCTGGTGATGCAGCACCATGGGCATGAGATGATGGTTGAAGTGGTTGCTAACAAAGTGGCCAAAGTACTTAATGCACTTGTAGTGTCTATATTAGATGTTTTTGCACTTAGAGATGTGCATATGTCTGCAGGAACTCTTAGTGATGGATTAAGTGTAGCCCAGCATGAATAATTGCAAGACCAACTGGTGGGAATCAAGTAATTGATTCTGGATATCTTTGACCTTCTGGATACCATCACTACAACCTAGTCAAAGCTACTAGAAGTAAGGGGCAAGTGCATCATGATAGAGGGGCAACTTGAAACAATTAGGGTTGAAAACCAACAATTGGCTATAGAAGTTGCTTATCTAAGAGCCTATCTTATTGACCCTGCATTTCTTGACCAAGAGATCAAAAGAGATAAAGCTTTCTAGTAGCTTCAAAAGCATCTCAAAGAGGTTGAGAATGCCAAGGTGATGGTGATCTTTAACCAAGCCTTTATCAATGCCATGGCATATAACATCCAAAAGGAGTTGGTTCAGACTCACTGTGAGAATGAAAACTTGACTACAAAAAACCATCGTTCATGGAATGTTGATATGTAGAAGTAGAAGATGACAGAATTTATCCATCAATAGTAGGAGCAGCTAACTATGATAAACATAAAATTGAGGAGCTTGGTAGTAGAAAACTGAAACCTCTCTATGGAGGAAGTTCATGCCTTACACCAAAAATCATCAATCAAGATTACTGCTTGGAAAAATGAGGTCCTAAAGTTCAAAAGGATTAAAAATAGTTACAGAGACCAAGTGGGATTGTAGAAAGAAATCCAAAAAAAGGAAATCTAATTGACAAAGGCAAAAATCAATGAGGTCCTCTAGCAATCCCAGCAAGGAGGTGATGTCTAGCAACTTATCTTTGATGGGTTGAATGCATAGCAAAAGGTTGAAATCCTCTTGAAAGAGCTACAAATTAAGGAGATAACTGAACACATGAAGCTTCCTAATATCTACTATGAAAACCTAGCAATTCTGACTACTAGAAGGCCATAGTCAAAGTTGGAGAAACAAGTGGCCAACTCGTACTTGTTGTATGAGGTAGAGTTTAAGCACGATAAGAAAACCAAGTAGAAGCTTGAGACAAAAAACATGGAACTTGAGGTTCTCAAGGCAAAGTCCACTAATCAAATATCAACTACTGAGAACCTATCCAAAAGGATGAATGACTATCAGAAGCTACAAAATAAACTCAAAGCATTTGACATCTAACATAAACAATTCACTTTCTAGTTTGTGAATGTAAAGGACTTATTCCTAGCAATGTCTTGTCCATGGGATATTCCCATTTCAGCCCACATTGATGAATCTTTGTGAATTGTAAATAATTCCCAAAGTAAGGAGAAGAAGATGACGGCACTGTTGGATACCTTCAATCTTCCACCAAAAGTTGCTCCTACCATAGGACAATGACAACAACCACCTTGATCACCATGTGCACCTAAAGCAAGAGAAGGTTCTTCAAAATGTTAGGAGCCTCCACCACCTAGGACTACCTAAACTTCTTCATCATCTTCACACCATTCAAGAAGTTTTTTTTGTCATTTTTATCTTGGTGTTCAATTTTGTTATCCTGAACACTGAAATTTTGTATTGACTATAAACCATGGACTGGGACACTTAGTTTTTGTTGTGTTTGTTTTCTGTATCTATAGTCAGTCAATAATCCCATACCCTCCCAAATATTGTAAGGAACTCAAGAATAAGTTTTCATTTAATCATGGGGATATAATGAGTTAGTCGTCAGGCTACATTGATGGAATGTCATTGACATGATTATGTCAACACAGGGTTTGACTCATTGATGTGTACCCATCGACGAGGCACCCTATTTCTACCTATAAATGTGTGCCTACCTATGGCATTTATGTTAATATTTTCATAGTTATAGTGAAGCACTTGCAGCTTTTCCATTTGAGAGTTAGAATATTTTCTAAGTGCCCATATTAGGAGTCAAAGAGTATATAAATCTTGATTTGAACACTATTGTACTTAAGCACTTTATTGTGGATGGTAATAAAGACGAGCTTTTTTGATAAACTTTGCAACACTTGGACTAGATTAATTATTTCCTTATGCATTTAATATTCATGCAATTTACCTTAATGTTTTAAGTAATTAAGTAATTAATTAATTTCTATTTAATACCAAACAGAAGTACGACCACTTCAAGCATACACTTGGCACTTGGTAATCCTAGTAATGCTTAACATTTGGTAACCCAGTAGCATTATAATGTGTTTAGGATGTGTATGGCAAGTGGGAATGGATGCTTATGTTAGGATTAGTTAAATATTAGCTAGTAATTATATTAGATTAGTTAAGCAATTACTTACTTTATTCTTTATTCTTGTTCTTAGCTGACTTAAATCATAAAAGATAAAAATAATAAAAATCATATGCCTTAGTTACACTTAAGTATACACTTGCACTTCACAAGTGGAACTGGGAAGACAATGATTGCAACGGTTAGTTTCACCTCCTAGAACTAGTGTACTTAGAAACCTAAAGTCTTTGGAATTTTGCCGAATCACTAAGTGAATGCTAGTGATTCGTATGGTTGGGCATAGTGTATACTCACCACTCATCAACAGTAGATTCTTTTAAACATTTGGATATCATTGCTATGAACTATTACATGTGGGAAAAGTGCATTAAAGAAGAATAACAAGAACTTTCGAGCCTCTATATGCTTTCAAAAATAAGTGTAAGGATTTAGTACTTTAGGCTTGAAAGGTTAGAAAATAAAGTTTTCAAACTATCATCTATCCTACTATTTCATAGGGACATGGTGTTTGGAGATCTATACTTGGTGCTAACCTTTGGAATGATAATGAAAGTGTAAAAAAGTTTTTTTCTCATTGAGTTAAAGGTAAAGATGTAAACACCTTACATAAAATTATTATGTAAATGTGATTTATTACCTTTAGAAGTAGAAGCCTTTTGCTAATTCATTACATACACTGATGGCATGCATGTCTCAATGTAAGACAAATTCTCTAAAGTTGTTTTGAAGGATTTTTGAAATCATTAACTAGGATTTTCAAGGGATGCAATGGTTGAGAAAATAAAATATCCTTGATGAGCATCAAAGTGTCACATTGACAAGCCCTCATTAATGTGGCCTCATCAATGAGCCCCTATCTACAAGGCCCCATCGATGCAATCCTATAGCAAAAACTATAAATACAAGCTCATAGCCATGTTTATGGGCATTGTTGTCATAGAAGTAGCATAGCTCTTGTAATTTTTCCATTTGAAAGTTAGAATATTTCTCTAAAGTACCCACAACAGGAGTTAGAAAGTGTACAAATCTTTATTTGAGCACTATTGTACCTGAACCACACTAGTGTGCATGACAATAAAGACAAGCATTTTGATCAATCCTTGCAGCACCTAGAATAGATTAATGTTTTATTTATGCATTTCTTGTTTTTATTAATTATTTCATAAATTAAGCTAAATTAGATTTTGAGCAATAGTCAATTAATTAAGCTAAATATATTAAACACATAAGTACAACTGCTTTGAGCATAAACACATATTCTCTTGGTAGTCTCATCAGCGTTATTGCTTGGTGCACCTAGTAGCATAACACTTAATAACCTAGTAGTGGATACATGGGTTCAAGACATGTACAGAAAGTGGGATCAAATACTTATGTTAAGACTAGGTAGAGATTAGTTAATTAGTTAAATTAAATTAGTTATTAAATTAATTCATCTCTCTATTTTAAGCACCAAAGAACAATATGACACAAAATAATAAAAATCATATGCCTCAATTACACTTAACAATACCATGTGCATCACAAGTATAATTGGAAAGACAATAAATAACCATTAGGGCAAGGTTCACTTCCTAGAAGACTAGTGTACTGAAAACTATAGAGTCTATGGAATTTTATTAGATTATGTGTGAGTGCTTTGTGATTCATATGGTTGGGTGTAAGGGTACCTCATTTCTCATCATAGGCACCACTATCGGGAACTCTATTTGTTGAAACACGCGCTATCTAGGATTAGTGAGCATTATTAATATCATTGGACAAACCCCAAGGTCAACATCATACTCAATTATATAATTACAAAAGTACACTAATAATTTTATTTATTTTCCAAAATGTCTCCTTCTTCTCACAGGCATGATGATGTTAAACTACCAGTCCCACAAGAGTGCAAAGTGGTATATACTCATCTAGATGAGTATATACTTGACTTCACCTTCATCCTACATTAGGATGAGCAATTGTAATGGCATGACATCAAAGGCAACATTGTAATGTCTCCCAATCAATCTATGCTCGTGATGCTGCTTCAAACTCTTAAGAAGTTAGAAATCCACGATCTTCAAGAAGAATATGTTATACATGACTATGACTACTATGAAGAACCACCAAATCCAGACTTCTACATCCCAACCATAAATTTTTCTAAGTGTTGGGACTATGCTCTCCACTACCTCAAAGCATCGTAAGCCTCTAGTGGAGAGCGTAGTTAGCATAAAAGCAAATTTTTTGCAAATTTTTCTAAGTGCTGGGACTACACTCTCCACTACCTCAAAGCATAGTCAACCTCTAGTGAAGAGCATAATCAGCATAAAAGCTAATTTTTTCATAAAGTTTTCTAAGTGCTAGGACTACAATCTCCACTACCCTGGAGTGTGGCCAACCTCTCATGGAGAGCGTAGTCAGCAAAATGGTAGGTTTTCATATGTTTTGACAACTCTTGAAACTACACTCACCCCTAGTTGGGAAAATAGTCAGCCTCCCATGGGAAGTGTAGTCTATAGGAAACTCATTTTTCTAAAACTTCCTTAGTACTAGGACTATGCTTTCCACTACCCAGAGTGTAGTTAGCCTCTAGTGGAGACTATAGTAAACACATTTTTGTAGATTTCTCTAAGTGTTGAGACTACGCTCAACCCTAGAAAAAAACATAATCAACCTCCACTAGAGAGTGTAGTCAACATGAAGGCCCAATTTTTGTAGAATTATTCTAAGTGTGGGACTACGCTCTCCCCCAATCCATAGCATAGTTAAGTGTAGTTAGCTAGAATAGTCTCCAGTAGCCTCCACAACACAGCACCAACACTTAGCTTAGCTCCAACCCATCTTTGACAAGTGTAGTTAGCAAAATGCATCTTTTTGTACCCCCTTTTGGCCCCAAAATTATAACTATGCTCAACCCCATGCAAGACAATGGAGAGCGTAGTCCCAAAGCATAGTCTCCAAAATTACATTTTTTCATGTACCTTACGATCCTCTTAGCACATGTAGTTGGCAACATAGTCATAGTGTCGCAATCTCATAGAGTCTGGTAAAGCACAGCAAAGCACAACACCACCAGCCTAGTGGAGAGCATAGTTGGGTGATAGCATAGTCTCAATCATTCCCTCTGCCACATGGTAGCCATCTCACATTTCGTGCTAACACTAGACCTATAAATACCCTCATCCTTAACATTCTCAGGGTTGGCAAATTTTAGAGTGGGTTGGCAAATCAAAGAGTTGATGAACTAAAAACATTTCAATGAACCAAAGAGAGGCAAAGTTGCAAACCATCGTAGACCATCATAGACCATTGCAATTCATCATAACACCGTAGCCAATGGTACACCACGGTAGCCAACCCGGTAGATGTAGGCACCTTGGTGGAATGCTAGTCTTTGCAATCAGACATCCTTGAGACTATGACTATGCTATCCACTGTGCCTATTATACACCATGTGCATTCTAACCCCTTTTGGTGTTAACTATGCTCAACCCCATTTGGGGTGGTGTTCTACTTCTCTCTCTCTCTCTCTCTCTCTCTCTCTCTCTCTCTCTCTCTCTCTCTCTTGTAGCTAACCATGCTACACCTTGGTTGCATCTAGTAAGTCCCTATTCAATCAACAAGACTATTTAGGCACCTTGTCTTTGCCTCTAATATGCCCTCATGCAGACTCGAGGTTAGGCTATGCACCTATGGACCTCGGTGTTCTTGCCACTGACATTTTCAATTGTTACAATTTCTAGTGCTAGAAGAAGGGCCAAAGCCCTTTTTCAAGCTCCATTAAGGTTGTTTAGTGAGCTCTCTACACCATAGTTATCCACTGATCCATCAATGTAGATTGGACCCTGTAGTCAATTCCCCCAGGACCTCGCATAGCAACCCCAAACTACAGTTCTCTCCACTATTTTGCTAAGTTCCTATTATCCTTAGTTGAAGCATAGTCTTCTTTAGCGTAGTCATCTCTCTATCATGGAGAGCATAGTTGGCTCTTCATAGTGAAAAGCATAGTCAACATAGTTAGCTCTCCATAGTTGAAAGAGTAGTTAGTGGTATCAATCGAAATAGAGTTAGCTTTAGCTTAGTTCACTATATTCTGTAGCCAGGAATCTCTACGCAACAACTTCCTTTAACTTTCCCTTCATGGCATCATCTCAACCTACCCAACCATCGTTTCCAACAATAATCATGCTAGCTTAGACATATGTTCATGTAGGATCCATCTCTAGGCCCCAAATGACTCAAGCATCCTACATCCCACCTGTTTCATCGGTGCCCTCGATGTTAGTCAAACCCATGTGTGTGTGGCTTGCCCCAATCACTATCCCTATAATGTATCCAATGCATCAAGTACCTTGTGTGGTTTCAAAAACTGCAACTAGGTCATGGGCCACACAACCAGCACAACAGATAGCACTGCCAACATAGCCAGCTAGAGCATCTCAAAATTTAGGCCATGCATTTCAACTAATCCAAACCTTGATAGAAGAGGTGAAGCAACTCAAAGCTACCTTCTTTGAAATTGTTAAAGTGGTAGGCTTCTACTAGGATGACCCTATAAGTCCTATGGTCCCACCTCTAACTCTACTAGCTAGGATCCCACTACCTCAGTTCACTAAGTATAATGGTGAGGGGGACCCCAATGCATACCTGGTTACATTTAAGTTGAAGTGTTTACTATTGCAAGCATGGCCACATGACATCATATGTGTGTTTGCCATATCATTAACTGGCAATGTGCTAGACTAGTACTGTGCATTGCCCAGAGGCTCTATCTCCTCTTTGGAAGGCCTCTTGAGCCAATTTGTAACATGCTTCAAGTACAACCTGAAGCCAAAAGCAACCTTGGACCAATTGATGCAAATCAAACAGGGCCACCTAGAGACCATGCAAAACTTTATTCAATGCTAGAGTACATTATTAAATGAAATACAAGAGCCAATAGCCAAAACACACCTCCTAGCCATCTTTAAGGGTGCAATCAATGACTTCATAAAGTCAAAACTATACTACGTAGGCCCACAATCCCTAAGTCAATCCTTTGGTTAGACTAAGAGCATAAAAGATGTAGTAGAAGCGAGTACAGACCTAGCCTACATGGCCTACAAGAACCTACATGCAAAGAGAAACAAGGATAAAGAAAAGCAGAATGTAGTAATGGAAACTGTGGCCAAAGAGGCCAAGGCAACCAACCTAAGGCCAACAGCTAGGTAGCCTGGAGCCCCAACTAACAACAATGCTACCAACCCTAGGACTACCATAATAACCAGCCCACATCACCGATTGCTACAGTGCAAGTTTCTCTAAGGCCTTTCTTTGAGCACAAGGATCACTCCAAGTACATCCCATTGCCACTAAAGCCCTCAAAGCTACTAGAACAACTATTAAAAGCTAGATGCATCCAATATAAGCAAATGTCTGAAGATGCCCATAAAAGGCATGATATATACTATGAGCTACTCAAGAACCTAGCTTTAATGGCACCAAATGAGCATTTAGTCCCAAAACATTTCTGGCTAGATTGGTTCTACCATTACCACCAATTGTCTGGTCATAGTATGGAATTTTTCCTAGCCTTGCAAGATGATCTACAAAAGATGATCAATAGAGGTGAGTTGGTCCTCAATGCTACAAATCCAATTAGGCCATAGAATTAATCTATGAGAGTGTATAAGGATCCTCTAAATGTGAACAATGCTATCTATGTCATAACCACTATTAACATTGATGATAACCCAAAACTGGTGTAGTGAACATTCATGATCCATGTGCCCTCTAGTAACGTAAGGGTTCCCTTGGCCCCTATGGGTTTGAGGCCCCCTTTCATCATTAGAGCACCACCTCAAGCACCCACAACACCCTTTGTGATTAAGGCCCCATAGCACATCACAACAACGATAGTTCAACTACCCTTCATTGTCAATATGTCCTAACATGCTAACCCTTCACTCGCCCAAAGCCTAGTAGTAGCCAATGCATTGGTCCCTTCCTATCCAAGGGTTAATCCTACTAGCAACATTAGCAAACCCTCTAGATGGCAACCTGGGAGACCCAATGAGCATCTCGCAAATAGAATGATTAAGCAACATCAAGACCAAAGAGTGCTTGGTCCATCGAAGTTGATCCCTATATCTACAATCCCCATGGCCAAAACAATTGAGGAGGCCATAACTAGCAAATCGCAGCCAAACACTAAGGCCCCTATGCAGGCCAAGCCAACAAGCCCAAGTCACCTCTACAAGAGGTCTATCTCTTAGGATGCATGGAGGAAGTCAAAGCCAACAAAAACATGGCCAATGGTAATGACTTCATGGATGCATTAGCCCAAGTCAAGTAAGACCTCAAGCAAAAGAACATAACATTGAGCTTGTATGATCTAATCATGACCTCATCTATCCACCGCAAAGCACTGGTGCAGATGCTGACCTCCATTCCTGTCATGGAGAATATCCTTGTAGATGGTAACTCCATCCACACAATGATGTTACCCCTTGTGCTACAAGAACCGAGTTCCACATCCCTAATGGTTCACAATGAAGTGATCAAGGTAAACCCTAATAAGGGTGAGGTCATAACAACCCCCATGTTCATCACCATATGTGTTGGACAATGCAAGATTCAGAGAGTGCACGTTGATGATGGGGTAGCCACAAACATTATTTTGTACACCATCATTGACAAGCTAGGCCTCATAGAATAAGTCAAGCAACCACATGTCTAAAACCCTTTAATGGACCATGTGTCATTGTCAAGGGCATGATCATCATAGCCTTTGTGGCAAAGGAGCAATTCCCCACCATTGTTAAATTCATCATCATAGAGGAGATGTTGGGCTTTAACCTAATATTGGGTAGGCCTTGGCTAGCCTAGTTATGAGCTGTCTCCTCTTCGATTCATCAAGAGATCCACCTTCTATACAAAGGTGGTGAAGTTATCATCCATGGTGATAACATCATTCCTTTGGCCATCAACAATGTAGATATGGAGTAAGGGTTGAAGATTGAATTTCCTAATGATGCACCTATGGAAGACAACAAAATGCATGAGGCTAACACACCCAAAAAAGCAGTGGATGCCAATGACCTCCCAAAGGATGCCCTTTGGGCAAAGTTGCCCTTCAACATAGCGAGGGTCAAGGAGAATCCTGAATAGTGCAATCCAAGCCCTAAGCACCCCCTAACCCACACCAGGTTAGGAAGAAACTATGTGGTCAAGGTACCCCCTTAGTCTAGAACACGCTAGGTACCAGCCCATTATTCCCTTTTGTATGCCTTGTACCCTACCTTCTACTTCTATTGCATTTGTGTTGCATTAGGTTAGCATAGTAACATGTTATTTGCATTTAGCTTAATTTCTTAGGTTATGCATTTATTTTCTTAGTCCTTGCATTCATACACTTTGTTTACCAAGTGGTGGTGGTTCTTGAGGCTTCGAGGGACCTTTGCCAACTTTACACATTGGTGGTGGTTGAGGTGGCTACAGCTATCCTACTACTACTACAACTTTAGGTAGGAGGTGAAGAGCATCTAACAGTGCTTTTATTTTCTCCTCCTTACTCCTAGGATCATGCACCATTCACACATCTTCCCCAACATGGGTTGGAATAGGCACATTCATGGACATAGGATTGCTAGAAATAGCTCCTTTACATCTAAAAAACCACTAATTTTATTCTAACACTTTGAAAAAAGAACAACTCAAAGCCTTTGAGCTTTTGGGAGGCAAAAATTTGGCTAAGGCATAGAACTCACATTGGGCTTGTCAAGCTACGCCTATCCTCAGCGTGAGCAACTACAACAACTTAAAAATTAAGTCAAAATGATCCAATCTGAGAGTGCAAGTCATCTTCATAGGGTCATTTTTGTCCACTTCAAAGTATCAGCATTCAGGAGTTCAAATTTTGGGCCAAAATCATAAATTTTCTCACTCACACTATGGTCACTCTAAGGTTACGCTGGTAGCATGAGTCCAACATGACCAACTCTTAGAGCCTCAAAACCGAGTTGAAATGGTTTGATTTCAAAGGTGCAAGTCATCCTCAGGGTTCATTGTTGACAACTTCAAGTCCCAACCTCTAGAATTCCAGATTTCAAGTCCAAAATTACAATTTTTTTGTCACTCACGCTGTTGTCACACTTGCAGCATGAGTCCAGTGTGAGCTACCAAAAGTGGTTCAAAACAAGGCACATCCAAGCTTAGTTTTCAACTTGGAAATAACTCTCAAGTTCAATCATAGTTAGGAAATTGTTGCACTCCAAGAACAGACTTCAAAGATCAAAAATTGGTGTGAAATGTATCATTTTTAGCTCACTCATGCCCAGGTCACGCTGAGGTCACGCTAGCAGCGTGAGTACTGGTCATGCCTAGTCAAAAGCATGCCAAACACATGCTAAGGACACACCAAGACAAAATCAACTCACATTAGAAGCTTTGATGAAGCAGAAATGCCTCAAACAGCCACGAAACCACTCATATCATCACCCTATAGCAATCAATCCATGGATCGAGAAAGTTCCAAGTGAGCCGAAGTTAATTTCTCTTGTTGTACATTATCATTTCTATTGTAAATTTTCATCATTTTTGAGCTTTTCAAGCTCTTACACTCCAAATTGTATCTACTTCTATGGGTGTAAGCTCGCTTGTGTAAGCCAATACATGTTGTAAGATACAATGCATTCGATTAAAATTGTAGCCTGCCCATGTGCATACAACTCACACATAGCTGTCCATCAAACACATGTCATATGATCCATTTTCCTCTCATTTCTCATCTGTTGATTCCATCCATGAATTCCGCACCCAAGCCTAGCCAAACCTTATAAATACCTCATCCATTCACATACAGCATTGGGAGCATTAACCAGCAACTTTGGACGCTCGAGCACATGTGACTCCTAACATCCAAGCACTTGTGAACGCATCACCCTAGGGCTTAGCGCTTGACTTGCCATCAATACATGCAACTACGCTTTGACCGATGCAAACCTTTTAAGTAATACAATATAGTTCATTATTTCCTTCCATTACATTATTTGCTTTGTTTTATCTATTTCATGCTTCTGTATACACCACTACGGTTACGTTTTGTTTACATTTTGTACGTTACCAGTTATGATAACTCTAGCACAAGCCATAGCTTACGCTCAGGGAAGTCCTTGGTTGATTTTCGTGTAGACCATCCAAGGCACTCTACCTACATTTTGTTTCCCAACTTTCCCTTATGCAAAGGCAGGGTCAGCTATGTCTCTCCAGCAATCTTTCAATGTTTTTTTTTCCTTCAAGCCTTACATCGAAGATTTTGGTCAGCACAACGTCAATGAACTAGGTAGCGAACTATTTACATTCAATGACGAATGCCCTAACTATGTTCTTTAGCTCTTAGCATTTATTCATTCATCTATCTAGGTTCTCAACGATAGATCATTGATCTCTAAATCATCCTTTGAGAGCTTTGAGTTTAGCATGTGTAGTCTCAAGCTTCTGCTTGGTGTCTTTGTGGTGCTTGAACTTAGCCTCATATAGCAAATATGAGCTAGCCAATTTTTTCTCCAATTCTAACCACAACCATCTAGTAGTTAACATTTCCAAGCTTGCATAATGAAGATTGGTCAACTTCATGTACTTTGTCATCTCCTCAATTTGCAACTCCTTTAAGAAGATCTTTGCTTTGTTGTAGGCATCGATCCCATCAATGATGAGCTACCACATCTCCCTTCCTTATTAAAGTTGTTGAAGGGCTTCATTCAGTTTTACCTTTGTCATACGGATGTTCTTTTCATTCACTTCCTTCTGCAATCCAACCTAGTCTTTGTAGTGATTTTTCACTTTCTCAAATTTGAGTGCTTCATTCTTCCAAGTGGCAATCTCAATGGAAACATTTTGACACAAGGTGTGTACCTCCTCCATTGAAAAAATGTAATTTTTTGTGGCCAATTTTCTTAGTTCAATGTTTACCCTAGCAAGCTGCTCCTATTGTTGATGAATGAATTCTTGCATTTCATCTTTCTACACATCAACATTTCATAGGTGATGATTCTGTGTGGTCAATGATTCATTCTCCTGGTGCATCTAATTCAAGTCCTTTTGGATTGAGTATGTTTTAGCTTCAACTATAGACTATCAAAAGATGGTCATCACTATCTCCTCCTCATCCTTCTAAAATCATTCTTAAAGCTATTTGATATCTTCATCCCTTTTCACTGCTGGGCTAAGGATTGCTTATTCTACAAGTTAGGAACAAAGTTCAATAACCCCCATGGCCAAGTGTTGATTTTTCTCTTGGGTTATTTCTAGTTGTCCCTCCAAAATAATGCATCTACCCCTTACATTTAGCAACTTTGACTAGTTTGTGATGATGTTCTTCAAAAGATCAAAAATGTTTGGAGTCAGCTACCTAGTTCCTACCAGTCATTTGTTCTAGCAACATTTTATGCTATGCTACATTCAATATCCTGTTGACTATGCCTACAGATGTTCGCACATCTTGAAGTGTAGATATGTCTAGTACAAATGTCGCAGGTGGATTCAATGCTTCTACTACATGGTCAGTAACCACCTTTGCCACTATCTCCTATCCTTAGTGCTACATCACCAAGATAGTTGCCTCTTCTCCTTCCTCCAACTACATTGAGAAAGTGATGTCATTCCCAAAGATTTATGGGAATATATGATTTGTTAGTAGTGACACCGCCACCTCTCGAGCATTGGGATCTGACCTTGAAGGTAGCTGCATTCTTTGGGTAGATAAAATAATACCACCCCTCTCCATCTAGCTAACTATTCAGGCCACCTTATTAAGGTGACTCATCACATAGATAGATTTTCCCCACTCATTCCTACTTGTTGCTCTTGTTTGCTCAAAAGCTATTATTAGATTTGACGTAGACACTCAAGGACTATGTGGGCCTTTGGTGTTGTTTCCTAAGTGGGTGGTGGTGGTAGCTGCTCCTCTTCTTGGGTTGTCATTGGAATTTTGTGTTTCATGATTTTTGATCATAAGGCTAAATGAGCATGCTTGAGAGTGTCATTAGAGTAGGAAACAATGCCTACCCTTTTGCAAAGTTTTTTGATGAGACACAAAAAGGGTAGGGTTTTCCTTTCATGTTCATTTTATTTAAAACATTTCTTAATCTCCAAATATAGTAGTTATGAAAGGTTAACAAGAAACTTCCTACTTAGAGCAATGCATGCTTGGGCAGAGAAAGAATTCATCTTGCTTGGCCTCATCGTTAGATTGAGGTGATAGGCCAAAATCTTGAAATAAATCCACTTCACCGGTGTGAGTGCACCATACTCCTTATAGTTCACCTTGTAGCATCGCTAGGTCCATTCCCTCTTAGCCTCAAGATTGCCTTTTGTAGATAATTCAGCTAGCTATGTTCCCGTGTCAAGCAACCCAAGTGCCTATGCAATGTCTTTTGCTAAATGCTCTGAAAAATTACAAAAAAAATCCTCATGTATTATGAGAAAATGACAAAAATTCCTTAGTGCTCAATAGTATATATTGAATCTAAGCACTACATTGACGAGGCCTAGTTGACAAGGCCTTGCTGATGTAGCCTCGTCAATGTAGACAACGACCATCATTGACTTGGTCAAACTATTAAAATATAAGAAACTTTTGGGTGAAACTGGGGTCAAATGAAAGCTTAGAAGACCAAGAATAGTATGAAAACATGATAAGAGGGTGTTGAAGCTCATAAATTTTGAAAAAAGAAGAAAAATTGATTTAGTGGATGAATGAAATGAAAGATTAAGGAGCACTAAGAAACTTACTAGATGGAAAATGCAAAAGATAGGATTATAGTGATGTCAAAGACAAGGAACCTTAACTAACCAAGCTAAGAGCTATGCAAGTTGGTCCTTCCCATAGCAGGCTCATGCCCTTTTTTCCATTGCATAACCTCAACTAAAGAGTCCATGTGCCACATAGTCAATTAATGGTCATGAAAAGTTAAAGACTAACTCGAAAGAATCTACTTAAGAATCCCAACACATTGGACCAAGACATAGAGCATAACATAGAACCCAGTAATGAGGTGAGTTATGGTAGCATGGTTGGATGATAGAGAAGGTGGAATGGAGTTCCAAATTCAGGTCATAAGAAGTCCCTTATGGAATTTGTTGTTAAAATGACCTAGTAAGTTCCATCCTCAGTCCAAACCAAAACCATGCACCTTCAGTAACTTCACATGGCCACTCTAAGACTGATCCACCCAGTCAAGACATAAGAATGCTTTCACAAAATAACCACCATTCCGTAAGGAGAAGAAAAGAGAAGTAGGAAGTGAGAGAGAGGGCCTTAGTTAGAGGGGACATTTAAGCATATGTGCATGTTGTTCAAGTCCCATAACCAGTGCTTGTAGCCTATTTATTTGTCCAAGGGATGTGCTTTGAATTCCAATTGTTTCTTTTTTTTTTCTTTTTTTTCTCTCTTTTTTTTCTTTTTTTATTTTTTTGAATGGGAACCACACCATGCAATGACATTATTTAACTTCCTATTAGTGGTTGGTGTGGAATGGTAAGAAGTCCATAAAAAAACACACAAGCACTCAAGTGAGTAGAAGAGTACAATGAGTATTGAGTCCCCTTGAAGTCACACCCTTTACAAACCTTTGAATCTTTCTTGATTCTAGAACTACCAAGGTCATCGATTGATTAAAAGTTTCTTTAATGAAAAGGACCTCAAATTCCAAAAACAAGGAAAATCATAGAGTTCATTGGATGGGTGGATGATGTGGACTCACTACCTATTCCATAAAAAATAAACCATGCCAAAGTCATCAGACATCAAAATTCAAAAAAAAAAAACAAACACTGACAATCACACATTAAGCACAAACCATCATTAGTAAATAACAACAGCAGCACTGTGTCTTGTGACAATAAAGCACATTTATTAGCACAGATAAGAAAATATCACACTTGAACAAAAGAAACAAAAATAAAGTAAAATATATAAGAAACTGTAAAATAATCAAGAAATTTTAAAGGTACTAAAGATGGTGTAAAATTAAAAAAATTCAAAAATCAAAAATTTGTAAAATCAAAAATGTGAAAAAAAAAAAGTTAGAATAACTGAGAGCCCATGGTAATGATCAACATGGATGGCTATCTCTCCCACAACTAAGTTGGAAGGATGAGATCCAAAAAATAGAATGTGGTTGTCCATCCATTAAGGCAATATTTACACTGGCCTATCTTGGTTCTAGATAAGGCTTTACTTATTGGATGTTGACCAACTACTTTTTATTTGGGCTATTAGGTTTGGAGATTATCATAGCCCTAGAGGAAAAGGTTTGATCAATTATATAAGGTCCCACCCACAATGTTTGAAACTTTGATCTTTTGGGGTACATGTGTGGGGTTCCATTTAATAACCTTATCTCCTGGTTGAAGTTTTACTTTTCTAATTCTAAGGTCATGACGTTGCTTGTTAAATGTCTTGTTCACCTTATTCAAGGATAGGGCCACTAATTGATTTTCATCTAACATGTTCAGGTTGATTAATCTTTTTTTTTTTGTGCTAGACTTAGGTCAAGATTTAGTTCATAGGCTGTTGAGAATGTACGAAGCTCAGATTGGATTGGGAGCATTAGAAGTAACCCGTACACTAACTCGTAGGGAGAATAGCCAATAGGAAGTTTCCAAGTTGAACGATAAGCCCAAAGAGCATCGTTAAGCTTTGTGCTCCAATCCTTCCTATATTTGCTAATGGTTTATGTTAATATTTTTGTGATCTCCCAGCTAGTTACCTTTGCTTAACCATTGGCTTGGGGATGGTAAGGTGTTGTTAATTTATGTTCTACCCCCAAGCATTACATTAACTTTCTAAATGTGGCACCTATGAAATGAGTTCCATTATCAGAAATTAGTGAACATGGCACCCCAAACCTATTCATAATATTTTATTGTATAAATTTGGCATCAATGGATGATGTACAATTAGTAATGGCTTCTACTTCTACCCATTTTGTGCAATAGTCAACTGCTACTATAATATACATCTTTCCATTGGACATGGGTGTGATGGAACCCATGAAGTTAATGCCCCATATGTAAAAAGGTTCTAGTGGTTGAATCCACTGTTGAGGACCTTACATGCAAGCAGTCATCTCCCCATCACATTTACAGCATTCACAAGACTTGATGAACTAATGGACATCCCTAAAGATTATAGGCCAATAGTATCTTGCCATCAAGATTTTTATGGTTGTGCATCTCCCTACATAGTGGCCTTCGTAAGGCCCTTCATGAGCATCTTGGAGAACATGTAGTTGATCTTCGTCAAGGACACACCAGTGGAATAGTCCATTGGCACATACCTTGTAAAGGTGTCTATTAATTTCCATAAAGTATTTGACCTAATGAAGAAATTCTTGCTTCTTCCTAAAATCCAAATCTTTTGGCATCTCTTGTGTGAGAACATATGTGAGGATGCCATTATACCATATTCCTTTTGCAAGCATTTATTCACTTATTTCTCCTATAAAGAGAAGTTTGTCTGAAAAATTATTAGAGAGCAGGCTCTCCTCCTCTTTATTATCCCATCTTAAGCAAGACAGGTGGTCAATGACCACATTCTCATTCTCTTTTCAATCTACCATAGTGAGATCGAATTCCTACAAGATCACAAGCCATCGTATGATCCATATGGACAAATACTTTGTAACCAAGCACATAGTGCCAAACTTTTTCTAGCACGTACACTACTACCATTAGTTCTTTCTCTATGGTGGTGTAGTTTAACTATGCTCCCACAATGTTTCAACTCATGTAGTGGATGTAATATAGACATTTTTTATTTTCTATCTGCATGAGCACTACTCCCAAAGTATAGTTAGATGCATCTATCATGATATGGAATGTTTGGACCAATTTGATGCTCATAGGATTGGTGTTTCTACAAGTTTCTCTTTTAATTGTTGGAATGTGTGTTCACATTCCTTGGTCCAAATGAAAGGTGCATCTTTCTTTATAAGATCTACCAACAACTTGGAAATCTTAGAGAAATTATCTATGAATTTCTTGTAGTAGTCAGTGTGTCCAAGGAATGATCGATAATCTTTAATGGTCTCTAGTTAGCATGTTATTCCTTGGATGACCCTTATTTTTTCTAGGTCTACCTCAATCCATTTTTGTGAAAGCATAATGTCTTCTTGCACCATGAGATNCGAGTGGGCTAACCCACTCACTATCTGCAATTGGATAGATGAACCCTACCTTGAGGAGTTGCTTTATTTCCTTCTTAATGATTTACTTCAATTTGAGGTTTAGCCATCTCTGTGGTTGCCTTCTAAGCTTCATGGCGAGGTTAGTGTAAATGCGATGTTGGCATATCCTTGGATTGATTCCTATTAGCTCTAGATATGACCAAGCAAAGGTTGTTGACCATTTGTTTATCACTTTCAAAAACTTTTTGTTTTGTTTAGGAGCAAGTTTGGCATTAATGGTGACTAGTTTACCATTCTTTAAAAATGCATTCTCCATACCTTTTGGTAAATTTTATAGCTCTAAGGGATCTTACTTGAAGTGATCAAAGATTTCCAACTCTCCCCAATAGGTTTCATCATCTTCATTAGAGAGTTGTGAATGAACTTGTTTGATTTTGTTCATGCTTTCAACATATGCATATATTAAGCTCTTAGTTGGCTCCATGCATATTGTGCTACTATCTGAATCAACCATTAGCCACTAGGTGCCCCCCTAATTTGAATGTTAATTTTATGCACACTGATTGCATGCCTTAATATAGTACTATTTATTGACCAAATCTTTTGCAAACAATTACATCTATTGTCACTATACATGATGTATGGAATACGCATCTTCTCAATCTTTCCTAGCTCATTTTCCTAGATATTTCTAAAGATAGGTCCCTTATACCCATTCTTGATTGATCATGCTTAAACAAGCCCTTCCCATAATGATGGTAAAGTCATTTTTGCAATTGTCCACTTTGATTACCAAAAAATCAGCAAGATAAGACCACCAACAAACTATGGTCACAATGTCCTGTACTAATCCCAAAGGAATAGTAATTGACTAATCTACTAATTCTAAATGAATGTTTCTCTTCTTATGAGGTAGTAGGTTCTAGGCCTTATACATATCATGGGAGATGAGGTTAACTCCAAAATCAGAGTCAAGAAGAGCCCTGCATAGCTCTTGTCCAGTAATTTATAGATAAATGAGTGGACTTACTAGCTCAAATCTTTTTGTAGGAAGATTGTCAACCTTGATCTAGTCAAAATCACATGAGTTAGCATTACAGTGTGGATCCTAGGCAACACTTGGTTTGAAGGGCACTCAAAGGTATTTGATGCAGAGGATGAGGATGATGGAGATGTAGGACAATTAGTTGAAGTAGGTTGTGAGGGCTAGAGAGGACTACTGTGCTGGAAGAAAGGTCTTTTCCTTGATCAATTATCCAAACCACTTGGTTGAAAAAATGGTTGTGAGTGTACAACCTGTGTAGCATTTCGTTGTTGCATCTATGGAGGAATCTCACCTTGCATAAATAGAGCATGAGGTAATTGGGTTGAAGGTGGAGGTGTAGGTGTAGAGGGATGTGGAGGATGATAAGGATATGGATATGGGTTTTTTCCTCAAGTAGATGGCGAATGTGTTTAGTGGTATTCTATGGGTAATAATGATGCTGGAATGATGTATGACTTGCAAAACTTTTAGGGGAGATGGGTTGTTGAACATAGTACCCATATGGATCTGGTTACCTATAAGGGTACTGCTACCTTGGCGGTGGCATTCCCCATGATTGTGGTTGGTACCACTATTGGTATTGTTCATAAGGTTGTGGAGGAGTTTCACTTGGGTAGTAAGCTTGTTGTTGGTGGTGTAAATGCCTTAGGTTGCCTTGAGGGTAAGGTAATCATTTGGGAGCTTGCCTACATGCTAGGTGAGGATTCAATGCATACACTCTAGACTCTTGTAAGTGTGACACCATAGGGCAACATCCCTTGAGATGTTCATATTGACAAATTTCACACTTAGTTTCATAATCAAAGTTAAACTCCACAACTTCCTCTATTGTAGTAGCTTTTCCCTTACCTCTTTGGTAGGCACATTTAGCTTCTTTTCACCTCCTACGATTACAATCACTATTTTTCTCTTTAGATTCTTTAGCAATCTTTAAAGCAGTTTGAAACTTTTCATCCAAAGAGTCTCATAACTTGTCAACCTTGGCCAAAATTTCAGAAATAGATTTTTGAACAGGCAAGGTCTTTCTGTTCACCACTTCATCAAATGGTGACTCCTCCTTGTCACAAAATTGGACCTCTTATTTTTCAATGGATGAGTCCCTATTATACTCTCTAGCACTTTCTCTCTTTCGTATCTCATCTTCTTCTTTTTCTACCTACTCAATTAGCCTTTGGATCTAATGCGCTCTCAGTTCAAACAATCTTCCTTGGGCACACATCCCAAGGGTTCTTCTTGTTTCAGCTTTGAGCCCATCTATGATGTGGCGAAGTTGTTTCCTCTAAGAATAACCATGGATAGGGCATCAGTGTAAGAGTGAATAGTATTGGCCCATGATGGCATCCAATGGTTCATGTGCTTCCTATTTTTAGCCTTAGATTTGCCTTCTCAAATTAGACACTCTGGAGTACGTCTGGTATTTATCATTGAATAGCTCTAACATGGTACTCCATTAGTGAATGAATTTCAGCTCTAAGGATAGGTACCAACTTTTAGCTTTCTAAATGAGTATCCTTGAAAAAGCTTTAGTTTCTACCACTCATTTTTTATGTTCTGTAACGCACAGGCATCTTGAAATGCTTGTAGATGTGTTTGTGGATTAGAGTTATATCCTCCCTCAAATCTTGGAATGGTGCTCATATCTAGGCACTTAATTCAACTATCTTTCATATGCCTGGTTGGGATTTTAACTACCTCTGCAATGTTGAGCATACTTCAAATTGCTAATAGAGGTTCATCATCATCACTAGTCATTGTTCAAATTGCTACCAATAGATGGTTTCGGCCACCTCTTTGGTTTTGGTGGCCTTCACAGTCATTGTTGTCTCAGCGATTACCTTCATCATGATTGTTTCAATGACAACTTCCATGAGAATCGTTAGATGAAGAGGAAGGTGGACCACCACTACCATCATGGTGTCTACCATCACTCTTACATTTACTATGATCTTCATCCTTAAATCCCTTGTCATATGATGCTTTCCTGAGTCCCTACCTTGGATGTCACATCTTTCTGAACCTAATTTATGAATAGTAGATTGCAAGGTCAGGTTCATACCCTCATCATTAGTAGCAAGGGGTGGAGAATCTTCATGTTGAGAACCTTCAATAAGAGGATCCTCAATGTTATCTTGATTTGATAGGAACAAGGGATTGGTGTAATGTTTCCCCTTTGTAGATTCATGGAGTTTCTCTTGATATTAATCTTGTTTGCATTGTGTTTTAGTGGGATAGTAGTTTCAAATGTCATATCCATTCACAATGTATTCTTTATGAAGATCTACTATGCCCAACTTCTAAAGGATCTTGAATAGCATCCCGGGCATAGATCTATTAGGGAGGAAGACAACATTGTCCTCCATGTCATGCCATCGTAGCTATTCATCCTAATGTATGTGAAGGTGAAGTTCAACACAAATTCATCTAGACCAATGGTTTGGTATCTTCATGCTTGCGAGAAGAAGAAGACATTTTGGGAAAAAAAAATTATTAGTGTGCTTTTATAATTCTATGTATAGTGGGAATGATATTGCCCTTGAGGTTCATACAATGATATTAATGATATTCACTTAAACCTAAATAGCACACATTCCACAAACAAAGTCCCCAACAACAATGTCAATGATGAGCAGTGAGGTACCCCTATGTCCAACCATACAAATCATAAAGCATTCATGCGCAACCCAGTTGAATTCCTCAAACTTTATCATTTCTAGTGCACTAGTCCTTTAGGAAGTGAATCTAACCTTAAGGGAAATCATTGTCTTCCCAATTACACTTGTGACTTTTGTTGGTATGGTTAAGTGTCACTGAAGCATCCGATTTTTATCATTTTATGTTTTATAGTTTGGTGCTCAAAATGTAGACAAAAGGAATTTGATTAACTAATCTAAATTAATTAATTAACTAGCATTTAACTAATCCTAACATAAGCATCTATTCCCACTTTTTGTACACGTCATGAACCCACATATCCCCTACTAGGCAACCAAGTGCTATGCTACTGAGTGTACTAAGCGATCACACTACTAGGATTACCAAGTGAATACATGTTACACTCGAAGTGGTCGTACTTATGGATTTAATCTATCTAGCTTAATTACTTCATTAACTTAATTGCTGGAAAATAGTTGTGAAATAATTCAAAACATTTAACAAATAACTGAAAACATTAAATGCATAATGAAATAGCTAATCTATCCAAAGTGATGCAAGGTTTATTAGAAAGCTTGTCTTTATTTCCGCACACAGTATCGTGCTCAAGTACAACATTGCTCGAATAAAGATCTGTACACTCAATGACTCCTGCTGCGAGCACTCAGGGAAAAAAATTCTGACTTTTGAATGGAAAAAATGCAAGAGCTCTACTACAACTACAATCTACTTATGCCATAAATGTGGCTGCAAGTGCATATTTATAGCCGACACATGACACAACTTTGATGAGGCCCAGTCAACGAAGCCTCGTCGATGCAACCAACTTAACATGACTCATCAATATATAACAAAAATCATAAAGGAAAAAGACTTAAACCTTGAACTTTTGCAAGTGATAGGTAGCTCAAGTGGGTAGTTCATTGTTTTGTTAGGTAACAGGTTGTTAGTTCAAGTCACATTTGAGGAATTATATTCTTCTATAGTTAAATTATTTCAACTTTCAAAACACCCCATTAACCTTGAACCTTTTTTCTTAGTCCTACTTGTTCTTGCCAATGGCTAAAGAACATGAATGCATGAGTGATAATACCATCATAATCATGATAGTCATGAATGCAACTATCTATACTATAGTCTCATAATCAATACATGGGCGATGAGAAATATGAATCATGTGATGAGTTGTAAATAAGTGTTTTGTATGATCAAATGGCTCTAAAGTAACATATCATGCCATCTTGATAGAGAATTGTAGGACAAATAGCTATATATCATGGTAAATGGATGTGCTTGCACAATGGTTATTAGTCATGGTAATTGGATGCACTCACACAATGTTCTGTATGAAAGGTAATGCAACAATGAAATGTTAGCCTAGTGGTAA
The DNA here is from genome assembly GCA_015680685.1 of Gnetum montanum. Taxonomy (NCBI): domain Eukaryota; kingdom Viridiplantae; phylum Streptophyta; class Gnetopsida; order Gnetales; family Gnetaceae; genus Gnetum; species Gnetum montanum. The sequence goes on from MNCI01025366.1 coordinate 436,845, forward strand.
GACTTTTGATTTGAAAGCTCCAAGTCATGGGTTTGATTTTGGTGGGTAATACTAAGTTATAAAGTTCTAATTGAACTATATATCTTGGGTTTTATCTATATTACAATTATTTGGGGTTCCAAGATCCCCTAAATGCAAGGTAAGGCACAAACAAATGTCTTAAATCATTTTCAATGCCCCATTAAGATGGCATCATGATTTTTTAAGGGAAGACTTGATTGCATTATCTATATTTAGGGCATGCTTACAAGGTAACAGAGATGTGCTAGTATTAAGCATTGAACTAGCAGTTAAGCACAAATGGCAAGAACAAAAAATCCAAAAAAAAAAATACAAAGGGTCTGTGTTGTTACTTGAGTTGGAAAGGTTCTAGAAGGCTTAGAATTTGATGCATAAATTACATGTTTTATATTTTTTGTGTGAAACATGCTACATTAAATTCTAAAAACATCCTAAAAATGCTTAAGTATATAAAAATGTGTTAGCTTTAATTTAAAAAAAATTAACATGTATATGTTTAATAACTACTTGATTTATTAGTTTATTTTGATTTATTTGGTAAGTATAAAGTGCTAATGATATGAACTTTGAATAGTGCTTAAAAAGATATATAAAATGGAAGAAATCAATACTTAGATTTAATGTAATAGTTTAGGAATAAGAATGTTTGTTGATTCATTTTTAAATAAAGAATGAATTTTCAATTTATGATACCTTTTTATAATTTGAAATTCCAAGCCACTTCCGAGTCTTGCATGGAACCAGACCTTCCTGACGCGACTTTGTTTGTGGTAGTGAAATGGTTGTGGTATTTAATTGCCGTCTTAGCTCAGCCGGTAGAGCGCGTGGCTTTTAACCACGTGGTCGTGGGTTCGATTCCCACAGACGGCGGCGCTAGCTTTGTCGTTATACGACATATTTGCTGAAAAATCAGAAATACTTAATTTTGTATATGCATACATTCTTCCTAAGCCCGCTGAAACTCGCGTTGCCATTAGAATTCATGACGGAGACTCTGTTACAGAGGTAAATAACCGATCCATTGCAAGGATCTTATGGCCATGAATTCAAAGAGATGCTTCCAAACTAAGAATAAAACTTAGAAGTGTATTATCGCAAAAATTAGAGATTAATACTGCCGTCTTACCTCAGCCGAGAGAGAACGTGTTGGCTTTTAAGTTATACCCGATGTCCGCGTCTGGATGCAAGGAAAAGCTTTAGGATGTCACCTATAAGTACCCAATTAATGCTTTGGAAAATAAGGCATAGCAAAATTAATTGTTAACATTTCCATCATTTTAAATATTTGTAGTTGAACTTAACCTTACCACAGTAAATTTGTTGAGTTTAAATATCAATCTTTCAATTTAGTACTTTGGAGTTTTGAGTACAAAGGTAACAAGGGTTGCCATAATGCACTTTTACATGTTTGTGAATAACTTCGGCTAATTATTTGCCATTTGTTTAATAAACAGCCAAAGGTTAATTTGCACAAAGTTATACTCAAAAGTGCTATGTTATGTTAAGGTGAGTATATTTTTAACCTTTCACATAATTTACCTTTCTATTTATGTGTATATTTTAATCCTAGAAATTTGAATAGGATAAATAATTTGTGATTGCTGATTAAATTATTAGCTTGTACAATCTCCTACTTAAAAGTTTCAAGTTAAAAGTTGTTACTTTTCAATTGTAACAAATAATTGATGAAATTGAAATTTAACTATGTTTTATTACATCTATTGGTAATGTTTGTACATATTGTTCATGACCAAGAAACTAAAAATACTTTAGTTTGTGTAAAATCAACTTATAAAGAAAAAAACATGTCAAGGAGGATCTATGCATGTCAACCTCTAATGAGGACTCTGAACAAATCCAAGGCATTCTCTATGTGTTAAACAAGTTCTCCCCCTCTTAGTGGATTTACTAAAAATGTTGTCACCTTCACTAGTCACACATAAAGGCATTGGATCTCTAACCTTTTAATAAAATCTTTCTAGAGCTTTCTAGGTTCTAAGCTCATTTTGAAACTCCATTATAGGCTTAAGGTTCTTGTCACATAGAAATTTGCATAAACTTAATTATTAATTCTTTAATGTTGTGAGATGCATTTCAATTGATTAGTTTATTATTATTACTGTTGTTGTTATTAGTTTTCTATGTAAATGAATACAATTTGCTTGCTAGGGTAATTTGTTAAAATTTTGTATCCTTTATTTTACTACTATTGGAGCTTAGTCATAGTTATTTTGAATATTTTATGATTAAATGTTGAAATCCAATTACCTTTGCAAGTTTTTCATTTTGTTGGTTATCATGCCTTTACAAGTACTTAATTATGCATATTTTGTTCTTTATGCATATTCAATTATTTACATTCAATCCTTATTATGCACATCTGTACTTTATTATGTACATTTAAGTATGCATCTTTTTATTTTATTATGCATATATGATTATATAATACTTTGTTCAGGAGTAATTTCTAACCCTGACCCTACTCAAAACATATCCCTTGTTACCTTTTGTCATTAAATTAACATTTGGAGTTCATTTTTAATTACAATTTAAGATTACATAAATTGGCTTTGTTAAGGAAGTACCTTAGGGTGACGCCCTACCCAAAATCTGACCTTACCAATGTGTCTGAGATATTCAAAAACATAGGCTTTGATCCTTGGTTCACTAAAATTGGACCCTGAAAAGAAAAAGAAGTTTTATTGAAATTAAAGGTGCATCAATTACAAAAACTTGAATAAGTCATAGGGTTCAAGAAAAGGGAAAACTGAGAGCATTGTGAATGACACTCAGGAAACACCTTAGAAATAAATGAGTATTAGAGGAGGAACCCCAAGTTGGGGCATAACCAAATGTCCGCACAGACTGGCTTGTTACAAAATAGAATGACATAGAATTAGATGAGGCAAAGAGCTCTCAATTAAGGATAGAGAGAATTTCAATGATGAATCCACATAATAAAAAGGGAAAACTTCCTTGCAAAGATTACTGATGCTAAGTGTAACTGGAACACATAGGTCTTTCCCATAGCTGCAAGAGATGAACCAATTGATGACTGTCCAGATTGAACTTGGATGTTTGAGATGTGAGTTGAAAATAGATGAGGCGAAAGATCTGCAACTTCTCCAACCTGGTAAGCAAACATTTGTTAGAATACTCTATCTTTTGAAATAGAACATTGCATCTTCGCTTCCAAATATAATATAAAATAGTAGGCCTAATAACTTTCCATAGAAAATTAAGATTAGTAGAAGTAATGTTCAAGAATCCGAATATGGCATCCTCTTGAGATAGCTTGTATGATGGAAAAGCTTTAGAAGCCCACTGCCACACATGTTGAGCAAAGGGACATTGCCAAAATACATGGACAAAGTCATCTTGTCCACCACATAGAGGGCAATTGGGATTAGGAATCCCCAGATATTCTAGACATTTTCCAATAGGTAGACCATGGTGGAGAAGACACCAAAGGAACTGCTTAATTTTGGGGAGGGTCGGAAGTTTCCAAATAAGTTGGAAGAGAGGGATCCAAAATGTTTCTGACTCTTGTTTGTGCCAATACTTATTGCAACATTGAATGACTTCAGATGGGTCATGCATGAGATGAAAGGGGACAGATGGCCAATAGGGCAAGAGTTTAACCCCATTAAGCCATTGAAGGCCATGAAAAAGGCTTTGCATTGTAACATCCAAATGCTAGTGATCATGGAGAAAAGAGTAAATTTGAACTAGGCAATGGTTCATTGCAGCCGACTCCCCATACAAAGTGATGAGACGCGACATGCACTTTCCTTCTTTCTGAGTTCCCCCTCTTCTTTAGTCACTTGCTCAATTAGGCACTGTAATTCATGGGCCCTTAGTTCTGATAGTCATCCCTAGGCATACACACTAAGGGTCTTTCTAGTTACAAAGCAGAGCCCATCAATGATACAGTGAAGTTGTGCCTATTGAGANCAGAGCCCATCAATGATACAGTGAAGTTGTGCCTATTGAGAGTAGCCATGACTAGGGCATCGATGTAATAATGAATAGTATCTACTCATGGTTGCATCCAATGGTTCATGACTACCTTACTTCCAACCTTCAAATTCACCACTTTGGAGTAGGTTTGATACTTGTCGTTGAAGATCTACAACATTGTACTCCATCTCCTAATTGATTCCAGTTCCAAAGACCGATACCAACTTTCTGCTTCTTTGATGAGTGTGTGAGGGAACAACTTAAGCTTTTTCCAATCATTGTCGATGTTCTACAGGGTGCATGCATCATGAAATTCTTACAGGTGAGTTTGTGGATGATAATTGTAACCCCCTTCAAATTTGGAAATGGTGCTCATGTCAATGCATTTGATCCAGCTATCCTTCAAGTGCCTATTGGGTATTTGAACTACCTCAGCGATATGGAGCATGCTTCAAGTAGCCAACAATGGTTCATCCAAGTCATAGTCCTACTGAGGACCACGATGTCTATGACAATTTCAACTACCTCTCCTTTCATGATGGTGAGCCTCACGCGATTGATCACGTGCTTCCTCACGCTATTCCCTTAGGTCCTTACGACCACCATCACCTTGCTTCTTTCTACCATGGTTATGATCGGAGTCTAAACTAGGTGAAGGTAGAGGGAAGCAAGAGGATGGAGAAGAGGGAGAGGAATCACCACCACCTTGGTGTCGATCTCCCCCTCTACTCTGATGATGGTCTCGATCTTCCTGCCCATCTTTGCTTGTGTTGTGACTTCTCCTATGTGATCCTCCATCCTCTTGGGGATCCCAATCACTTGATTGCTTATTTTGGATTATGGACTAAATGATCTGATGCCCTAGAGGAAGTTCAGCGAAATGGGAATTGTGAAAGATAGGCTCCCCATCGTCCTATAGCCCTTGCAAGAATAAGGGGTTATTGAACTATTTTTCCTTCATGTGTTCATAACATTTTGCTTGCTTCTAGTCTAATACGCATTGGGCCTCAATGGGACAATAGTCCCAGTAGTCATGGTCCTCCATGACATACTCCACACCGTGGTCTTGGATGCCTAGTCTAGCAAGATTGTGAAATAGCATTCCAGGAGCCGATCAGTTAGGCAGTAATATGATGTTGCCTTCCATGTCCCGCCAGCACAAATGTTCATCCTAATGTAGGATGAAGGTGAATTTGGGGATATATTCATCTAGATGCATGTATACCACCCAAAATTCTTATGGCATCAGAGGGTTGGATTCATCTCGCCTATGAGAAGAAGACATGTTGGATGTTAGATGATCTAGTAATTGGTGTCCCTTACTTTTTACTTAGTCTGCCCAACCTGCGTAAATTTTACTATCCTGGGTCCATTCCAACGATGTGAATGATAATTTTGCTAAGGTTAAATGATGCATGTAAGACTAATAGTCCTCGGAAATGGTACCAATGATGAGCGGCTAAGTACCCCTATGTCCAACCATGCGAATCATGGGCATTCACATGTGACTCGATTGAATTCCGTAAATTGTAAGCACTTTACATACACCAGACTCTAACCAGCAAAACCTTGTGTTAGAATAGTCATTATCTTCCCAACCTCACTTGTGATGTTCTGATTGCGATGGTTAAGTAAGATTGAGGCAAATGATTTTTATGGCTTTTTCACTTTATCTTCTAGCATCTAATTCTTGGAATGGAAAGTAAGGAATGGAATATTACATAATTTATAATTATCCTAATCTATATCTTAATTCTTCCTAGCATAAGTATCCAATCCCATCTTTCGTGCACATCTTGAGCATCCCCTAACCACTACTGGGTTACCAAACGTTAAGCGTCGTTGGGTTGCCAAGTTTTGGGTTTATGTTCGAGATAGTCGTACTTATGGTTTCTACGAACTATAAAAGAGTAATAGTGATTAAAATAATAATGGAAACTTAAGGAATAATTAAATCATATAAATATTAAAATATTAAATGCATCAAATGACTAAGTCCAATTGCTGCAAGGAATTCTTGAAAAGCTCATCTTTATTGTCGTTCATGCCAATGGGCTTAGGTACATTAGCACTCAAATAAAGAGCTAGAGACCTTTCGTGCACCTACTATGGGCACTAAGAAAATATTCTAACTTTCATGAAAACAAACTACAAGAGCTTCGCTACAACTACCAAAAAGGTACCTAAGTGTGGTGGAAGCCCACTTATTTATAGGCTAAAATAGGCTTTGCGTAAACGGGGCCATGTCGATGCATGGAGGGATGCATCGAAGGGGCTACATTAATGTGGCCGTGTATACGTGGCCTAGTTGACACATCAATTGTTTAGTGCTTCATCAATCATGAACCTAATCCTAGCCATGTTTTCTTCACTCCTATGAGTTCTCCTACTTGGCTCTTCCATTATTGATAAAATTTCATGTAGTGAACAATGCTTCTCAAACTTTGGAAAGATAAAGAAAATCCCTACTTACTATCGATGTGACTAGAAAATATTCCATGTCAAGATGATTTTGCATGTAACATGCCTTTCTCACAAAGAGGCATCCTTGATTTAATAGTACAACCAATTCTTCAACTATAACACTATTTTAATGCTTTCTTCCTCTTTATGAACTTTTGTTTTCATTTTAGCTCTTTTATAATCTCTTTCAAGATTCATAATGTTAGTTTTTCAAAAAAAATTGTCTTCTTTCCAAGAGTGTTCCTTGTAATATTTGGTTTGCAACTCATTTTTCAAGGGCTTGTCCCTTTAATTTTATCTACTCTAACCAAAGTTTCCTCTTAAAAAATTCAAATTCAAAATTACTTTTTTATATTCATCATAAATCAAAAGATAATATAGAAAAAAGTGGAAATGATAATGATATTGACATAGAACTTTTTAAAAGTAATATTATTGAAGATATATATCTATATAATGAAGATGCATCAGGTATTGATATGAAATGTTTGACAAGAAACTCTAAATTTAGAAGGTAATTTATTCCTAAAATTACATTTGTGGGACAACTTTCAAAATAACATAAAGCCAAAAAGGATTATTTAAAAATCCCAATAATTCTTTAGTTCAGATAAAAATCTCAAATACCCTTAGGAACTATCTCTTACACATCAAAACGAAGGTCATTGTATGAAGCTTAAGTGGTTCTTGAAATTAGATTTCATATAAGATGGTCCTATACAATAAAATTAAATGTGTTATTTATTTTTTGAATCCAAGTACATTCTTCAATATAGTCTTGATATTTTCAAAGAAAAAATTTTAAATTTTAACTATATCATAACAAAGGAAAAAGCTTATTCAAAATGTCTTTGGTTACTAGTTTAAAATGATTCAATGTAATGTGTTGCATAAATGATTTTTGGTAAAAATTGTCATGTTTGGGATATTCTCAAAATGAAGGCATGATTGAGACATCCTAGGGATGTGATGAGATGCGATATGCACAAGTTCCAATATCACATCCCATGCGATATCACGTCGTCCCTTGCGATGTCGTGTACGCGATATCGCGGTCCACCGCCAAATCTATAAATAAGAGGTGGCACTCCCCTTATTTCCCATCCTGGTCTAGAAGTAGGGAAACTCTGGCAATTTGATCACTCCAGAGATAGATTATTTTCCATGTGCCCGTAGTAGGAGTCCCCAAAGTGAACGGATCTTTATTTGAGCAACATTGTACCTGAATGCAAGTTGTGTACGGCAATAAAGATGAGCTTCGTGGATAAACCCTACAATGCATGGAATAGGATTTATTACTTGTTATTTATTACCTGTTATTTTCTACCTGTTATTTATTACCCTACAATAGCGCGACATGAGTACGACTTGGTTACGAGCATTTACAAATGTGTACGGCTAATCAAGGAATTGGTTGCTCATTGCTATTAGATTCTCTCACCCTCAACTCCTAGAATTCGGAATGAGTACGACTTGATTACAAGCATCTAAGGATATGTACGGCTAGTCAAGGAATCAGCTACTCACTACGTTTAGGCTAGTTAAGTGTCTCAGTACAACCACTTCGAGCATGTGCATTACGCGTGGTGATCCTAGTAACGAGTAGTGTTTGGTAGCCGCGGTTGCATAGTTTAGGGTGTGTACGGTAAGTGGGAATAGATGCTAATGCTAGTTAAATTAGACTTAGTCATTAGTTAGATTTAGTTAGTCATATACCTCGGACTTACTTAACCATACACCGTGACAACTACAAGTAAGTCTAGGAAGACAATGAATGATTAACCCAAAGTGTACCATGGGGCGTGTAGGCATTTAGTTTGTGGAGTTTGATCGGATCGCGCGTGCTACGCTCATTTCGTATGGTTGAGTGTAGGGGTACCTCGCCACTCATCATTGGCACCGTTGCCGGGGACTAAGTGTTTGTGCACCGAATAGAACATAAAGGATATCACTCACATCGTTGGGAGCCTAAATGAACCTTTGAGTTAATCAAAAGATAAAAATTATATGACGGTAAATTAGCACACCGATAAAAATGGCTTCTTCTCATAAGAACAACTCACCACCTAAGGACCATACACAAGACAGTCGGCAACATAAAACACATAACCAAAATCAGCCAAGACCTAAACAATATAAGATAGCTTATACTCATCCTGATGAGTATATTCCAGACTTCACCTTTATCCTCCATCAAGACAAACAACTGTGATGGAGAGATTTGCAAGGTAACATCATGTTACCCCCAAATCGATCAGTCCCTAACATGCTCTTTCGTGCCTTGGCACAGATTGGCATGCAAGAACTATATGTTGAATACGTTGTGGAAGACTTTGAGATGAGGGATTATTATTCCACAGATGCTCAACATATGAGGGACTTAAGGCAGGAGAGTCAACATACACTACTGAAGGGCAAAGGTCTGCACGTCCTTAGCGAAATAGGAGATGAGAAACCCCTTATCACAGGTTCTCTCACAAATGATGTTCCCCCTCCTAACGATGATGAGGAGGTTGGGTATCAGAACCTACAATCAATGATACATATCCATGGTTCTGATGCCCGTGAACACCAACTGTTCACAGAGGAAACAACCACTCATGCTAAGGACGAGCACTTAGATCGTCACCATGATTGGGGCCGTAGCAGCTGAAGAGAAGGCAAGAAACATCGTCATGGTAATGGTTCTCCTTCTTCTTCTCCTTCATCCCATCACTCACCCTCTCCTTCCACATCTGGGTGTAGCCATCATGAACACAACGGAGAGGATAAAGGTAGAAAAAACGAGAGACCTCAATGGGAAAGTCAAGAGATAGGACAAGGGCAAGGACGTAGGGAGAGTAGGGAACAACGTAGACACACAAGCGTCATGAAAGAGATGATCATGATGAGCTCCTACTTACAACCCAAAGTATGCTTGACATAATGGAGGCAGTTAGGATTCCCACAAGGCATTTAAAAGATAGTCAGATCAAACAATTAGACATGAACAATATCCCACGATTTGAAGGGGGATGCAATGCTGATCCGCAAAATCATTTACAGGAATTCCACGATGCCTTCGCCTTGCAAAATATAGAAAATAAGTGGCAAAAAATTAAGTTATTCCCAAGGACACTCACCAAGGAAGTAGAGAGTTGGTACTGGTCCTTAGAACTAGAAACCATCAAGAGGTGGAGTACGATGCTATAACTCTTCAATGATAAGTATCAAAAGTACTCTCGAGTGTACAATTTGTGTAACCAGATCCAAGGCTGGAAGCAAGGTACACATGAACCCTTGGATGCTACCATGACCCACTACTACACATTGTTACGTCATTGCCCGAGCCATGGGTATGCTCAGCAGGATCAACTTTGCCACATCGTGGATGGGCTAAGGCATGAAACTAGAAGAACCCTTGGAACTTATGCCCAAGGGAGACTCTCACAACTTAGAGCCCATGAAATACATAGCTTGTTGGAACAAGTAGCAAAAG
>MNCI01025375.1:0-24053 GCA_015680685.1 Gnetum montanum
AAGAGCTTGGATGATTCAGAATTGCTTCCATTAAAAAAGCAAAAAGAAATTGTTGTCAATGGGTAGGCAATGTATAAAAGTCGTCATCATGAGGAAAGGCAACAGCAATGATGCTAGCAGCTACCTTGATTCCATTGCAAAAAGATGGAATTTGACAATCCACTCTCTCCATACAGAGCTCCTCCTCAGATCCTCACTAATCCGAGATCATTTCGAATTCTTGGCATCGTCTCTGCATGCCTGATTGCAATTCTTAGCATCTGCTTCCTGGTGATACTCCCTATTCTTCCCTTCCAGTATTCTGTTTTTACAATGTTGGATATCATGAAAGTCATATAGCTTTAGCACTTCAACAATTTTGTGGGGTGGATATGTAGAACTTCTTAATTCTGATTCATGAATATATATATATGTATATATAATCCATGAAGCTGTAGAAATAGGAACTTTCTTAACGTTTAGTTGTATGCTTTACCAGGAAATGAGTTATTGAAATAACTGGAAATGGTTATTGAGATTATTAAGTATCGCTGAACGTTTTGGGGTTGTATAGCTGGAAGGTAAAGGTAAAAATGAATAAAACAACTCAACATAGATAATTATTATTTTAAACCATGATAGTCACAGCCTTATCTATCGTATACGATTTACCTTTCACTTTCACTTCACGTTCATTTTTTTAATGTCATTCTATGGTTTGTTCTCCTCTGTCCGCTGGTTGAAACAAAAAAATTGGAGCTAAATATGTCAACTAACTTAGATACATTAAAAATTGCTTGTCAAAGCTTTGTTAGCAGACAAACACATAGAATATAGATTTCTAGAAACAGACTAAGATTTATAAGAGCAACATNTTTGTCAAAGCTTTGTTAGCAGACAAACACATAGAATATAGATTTCTAGAAACAGACCAAGATTTATAAGAGCAACATTTCACCAAGTCACATGAAAAGCCGTTTGGCTTTCAGGAAGACTTGAAAGTAGAGTTCTTAAGCAGTTGTAAGGAATAGTAAAGATGAGGCTGTCTTATGAAAATTTACAGGAAAAGTAAGTTAATTGGATTGTAAATTAAGATTGCAGTGGCTTCATTTTTTTGATTGGTAAATACTTGTATGTAATGACGAGAGGTGTGTGGTTAATATTAAATATTTTATTTAAATCTTTTTATTTTCTGCATGTTGATGTGGCAGATGCTAACAAACCGGAATCACAAAATGTAAACGGTAAACTAGGTAAACATAACAGAGCAAAATAGGAGAAAAGAATTTGTGGTAAAACCCTTCAATGTTAAGAGAGCATCCATGGGAAAGCAAGATCTGATTATGAATTTGGAACTGAGTCTTTCTGTACATACCACAGCTCTCTCCCTCCCTCCTCCCTTTAAATAGCATCCAGCACCCAGCAGTTAAAAATGATGGACAATCAATCAAGTGATTACAACAGTCATTTCCCAAAGTCAAGGAATTAGACCAAGTTCCCTAATCAATCAAGGGTAGATAACTAAAATCAGCAATCAACAATCAGTAGGCAGTTAAAAAATTCAATACTCAAGTGCAGATTTCCCAAAAATGGGATCAACGTACTCAAGTATCTCTTCAGTTACCCAAGTTATACCTACTAAATGAAAATCAGGGAGATAGAATCTCAGAAATGATAAAGATTTGGCTTGCAAAACCAAATTTCCTTATATGGTCTTTCCCTAAAGAAGACCAAACATACAGTCCGTAAACTCTTCCATTGCTTATACCGGCTTTACATGGTACCCGTCAGCAAGCTTGTTGTGGAGCATCCCTACATGTGATGACTGAAAACACAGAGATTTGAACATGGGCTTCGTGCTGGAAGACCAATGCTTTAACCACTGAGCAATAAGTTGATGTTCATTGTTATTTGTTTTTACACTTCAACCTTAGTAAATTTGTTAGTGCAAGGAATTAAACTTGCCAATTTTAGATTGGTTGTCCAATATGTTGCTATCACCTTAGTGTGCCAAACCTCTATTTCACTGGATATTATACCGTTAGGATGCTGGACTTGTTTCTCAGTACTAGAAAACAGAAGCAAACGGTGATCACTCAATCCATGGTAGCAGTAGAGAATATGACAATAAAAATGAAAATTGGGTATTTTGGGTTACTGATTTTCTGGTAGCCAGTATCGGTTCCCTCAAATAAATGCAAAATATTTTGATTAAATATGAAACAACATATTAAAGTTTATTGACAACTTATTGTAGTGTTTTCACTGAATTTATGGTTTTAAAAATCTGTCTATTGCTTTCAAAGTTTTAGTACAATGTTGTAATCTTACCAGGGAGCCATTTTTTACCGAGTAAAACATTGTACTTTGTAATGTTGATTCATCTCAATTTATGATGAATAATACTTTTGTATTTGTGATTTAACTCGAAGGTTGGTGTGCTATATCTCATGAAAGATAAAATATAATATCTTGTGCATTCAGACTTTTATCAGTATCTTCATATTCAATGAATTTGTTAATTTTTTGTTCCAATATCATTTTAACAGGAAGAAATAATTGCAGATTTATATCTCTCTCAATGGACAAATACCTAGCCTTGACATTGTACATCAAGTTCCTGAAGGACATGTTGGGGTATACTGGAGGGGGGGTGCTCTTTTAAAATCAACAACCGATCCAGGTAAAAATGTGCCACGTTCACAATGATTTTCAAGCTAATGCATTATGATAATTGTTAGTTTTATTTAATTTCAGGTTTCCATATGAAAATGTCTGTCTTGACAAAGTATGAACCAATTCAAGTAACAATTCAGACAGACCAGGTACGTTGTATGTGGTCAAAACAATGAATAAGATATCGCAGTTGCAACCCTTTCATTCAAGAAATCAAGGCAACTCAAGATCTTTAGCATTGTTATCCAGCAAAATTTTGCCTTATGTTGGAAATCATTTTTGATAGGTGATTTATAAATTGTTAAGAGTTGGCAAAAAATAGGGGGAATATATTTATTAACATTTTTTAAAAAAATTTCATTACTGGCCGACAGCCAAATTATCACTTGAACCACATACATTTAAAACAAAATTTTATTACTAGCCAACAGCCAAATTATCAGTAGATCCCTAACCTACCAAAACAGGGACATTACAATTCTAGGTGAGGAAAGGTATTCTTGCACCAGATCTCCCACCCTTCAAAATGTGAACTTAGGTGAACAACAAATTGAGGGTAGACATAAATCCTTATTCAACCAACGTTGCTTATGAACCTACTTAGCATCTTTAGGAGTTTGATCTTTCTAATGCACTAGGTACTCAAACCTCTTAGTGCCATGCATGGTCAAAGCCTTCCTCTAGTTAAGCATAATTGTCTTCTTTTCAATTGAAGACTTGAGACACTCAATGGCCCCCTTCAACTCCTGCATGTTGTCTTTCAAAACTTGCTTATCTACTAGTTCATAGAATAGGGTCAAATCAATGACATTAAATACAAAGTTCATGTCTATATCACTAGGCATCAAGATCTCAAAAGCATTGTCATTTATTTTGTGCTTGATTTTGAAAGGCCCTATCTTCTTTGCTTTCAATTTGAAGAAATTAATTACCCTCAACCTCTTCTTATTCAAGTGAATCCAGACCAAGTCCCCAACTTCAAATTTGGGCTTTTTTGCCCTCATTTTTCTTGAATGATCCCGATTCGGCCTTCTTCTTTAATTGTTGCCTTACTTGCTCATGTAGCCTTCTCATGTCATTCACAAAATTAGCGCTTAATTGTGCTTTCCTAGCATTGTGGTTTGAAAATTGAGCATGAGACAACAAATTTTCCCACATGTTTGGCTGTCCCTCACATAAACACCTTAAAATGTTTAGAAACAATTTGTTAACTACCTCTAATTGCCTATCCAATTGAATGTGATAAGCACTATAAAAAATTAGCTTGTTTCCCAAATTTCTCTGCAATGATATCCAAAAATGCCTTATGAAATTTGAGCCTTTGTCACTCACAATGTTCAAAGCAATACCATGCAATTTTACCATATGCTAGAAGAAAAGATGTGCAACATGAGAGACATCATTTTCCTTCTTGCAAAGAATGGAATGTGCCATTTTAGTGAATCGATCCACCACCACAAAAACAACATACCTATTCTTGGTCTTGAAAATCCCACTTACAAAGTCCATAGACACACTTTCCCATGGTGTCCTGGGAATAGGCAAGGAGAAATAGTGATCATCAATACCCTTTCCTTCTTTTGAACTTTTGACATATGCTGCACTCCTTCATAAATTTGGCAACATCGATAGTCATATTGCCAAAAATAATGTTTGCTCACCAACTCAATGGTCTTGTTTTTGCCCATGACCATAATGCTTTTCAACCAAAGTCTTGGATCTAAAATCACACTTTGGAACATGACTTTCCACTCTTGAAAACTATACCATTTTGAATGTGGAAATTCCTCCATTGGTCTGAGCAAAGGTTCCTTTAAATCCTTCCATGTTTGGCCAAAATCAGCAACATCACTATATAACTAAGAAAATCATGAATTCCCTCCACTTGAAGAATACTCACATTAATGACATGCACTCTGGAAAGTGCATCAACCACCACATTGGACTTTCAACTCTTGTGTTTTAGCACAAAATTGAACTCTTGCAATTGGGCCATCTATTTTATATGCTTGACACTTAGCTTTCTTTGGGGGTTCAAAAATTGCAATGCTTGATAGTCAGTCATCAACAAAAAATCCTTTGCTGTAATATACTAACCTTATTCTAGGTTAAGAAAATAATCAATGTATGGAAAACAATGTGTAAAATGTATCATATGTGATAATGGCCCTAATTAAGGGTGAACAATTTTTATAATGTAACTAATTATGGTCCAAGGGTTGCAACTTTTCTCCAAGGTGTCTCTTGGCTAGTTGTGGCATGGCTCAAATATAAGCAGATGGTTGGATGGAATGACAGTATGGGATCATCAGAGCAGTGGGATAAAGGGGACTTGATCACATCTCTGGCCTCATGTATTCCAAGCTTGATTGTAGGAAGGAATGTTGATTGCCTCTAGGCCAAGCCAAACACTAGAGAGCAGAGGGAAAGGAGGATTCTTAGCTGTAATTGAGTTGCAAGCATATTTTAAATAATTAATAAAGTTTTTCTTTTCCCTTTTCTTGCTTAAATCTTGTTCATGGCATCTACGGTTACGTTGCATTTCGATAAGTGATATAAAACTGTGTTTAAATTGAATGGTACATCACAAAATGGTATCAAAGCATAAAAGATCGTACAAGACTATAGGGCCAAACTAAAACAAGAAACTAGCAGGAAACTTCCGTTAAAATAAGAGCAGAAAATGTTAAAGTGTCCATCATTAAAAAGTCTAAAACCAAAATCAAAGAAACGTGATAACAAACCCAAAGGTGCACCCTTTTACACAAAATAAACAATTAACCCAGAAACTAGTAAACAGGAACAACATACAGGAATCAGCAGAGATCATACCTGAAACCTCTGATAACTACTGAAGTCCTTGGGGATCAACAGACTATCCATTGATGAAACATTAAATGACTTCGTGCTGATCTATGAGGGAGTCACCGATCTAGTGAATGTAATCGTCACTCTTTTCATTAATCTTCTTGTATGGTCTTAAGTTGTTACTCTCATCAAGCCTAAAGTTCTTCAAGTGAAATTGGAGAGACTTGACTTCCCTTTGATAATAAGATAAACTAATATAAATACACATAGAGTATAAAAAACAAAGTAAGAAAGAAAGGAAACTAACCTTTAGTGCTCGATCCTCGTTGTTGAGACAAGTTCATTCAGTTGTAAGATGCTTTGTGATACACACCCCACTCTTTAATTTGGCTATGGTCTACTCCCAAGTGCTGAATTCTTTTAGGATCCTCTTTAGGCAGGGATGAAGCAAAGCAGACTTTCCTACACAAGTTGTTTGGAAGTCACCAACGATGTTTATTTGGTGGTAAGACCATTGGGTGTCGACATTATCCCTCAATATAGGATTGACATATCTCATAATGGTAGACTCTAGGTGAAAGAGAGCCTTTCAATCTTCCAAAATCGCCTTCACCTTGTCTATAGCTTAAAGCAAGCACATAGATCATCGTCAATAGATGGTGGTGGAGTGCGGGACTTTTGTTGCCGAGTGTCACTAGCCTGATCCTGAGAGGATTGCTAGAAGGCATGGGAGGAGACCTAGAAAATAAGTTCACTTCATCATCTTCTTCAACCCTTCCCTTGCCTTGACTGGAAACTATATGTTGCATCTCTAATCCACTAGAAGATGCTTCTTGACAAAAGTCATTAACTTTGATATTATAGTAGATATCTTCTATCATAGATCGATTTTGGAAAGCAAGAGAAATAAATTGCCAATGCTAAGGCTAGAAGGTAACCAAATTTGAGTTATGCCAATAGGATTGATCTCTTGCAAAGCAAGTGCTTAAGGCCTTAACTAATGCATTGAGGTCTCAACCTGCTTCCCCTTGTGTAATGTCCCACATTTGTACATGTAACATTCATACTCTATTAAATACTAGACTTTAATTTGTTTTAAAGCTTATATATATATGTATACTATTCTAAAATAATGCTAAACTTTGCAAATTGTCCACTTCATATTAATGGTTGAAAAAGGAACAAAGGACTCCTTCAATAGGGGCCATGTGACTCTCGTGAGTGTTGTCAATTTCACATGTCAACTCCCTCATGAGAGCTTGCTTGTCCAAGTCAAGTAGCAATGATGCCATAAATAAAAAAGGATTTTTGAAAAATAGGTTGTCTACTCCTTGTCCATTGTGTAAACTTTTGTGCACAAGTCTTTACCCAAGTAGAGGGTTTGTTTGCTCTCATTTTCACTTTTGGCCAAGGAAGAGGAAACTATGCTAGTTAGAGGGGTGAGGAGTCAAGGAGAGGAGAGGGAGAGTGGTTGTTCATTGTTTGTTCTTAGCCATCTCTTGGGTTGTCTTAAGTATTCTTGTGGGCTCTTGAGCGGTTAATTTTGCTGTTGCTATTGGAGGCTTTTGTGACTGATTTTTGGGGAGTGTTTGGCTAATTCAAAGACTGTTTTCTCTAATTTTGTAAGGGGATTTTAGTAGCACCTTGGACCTGCAATTTGAAGCTAATTTCTTAAGGTTATTGGCTGGACAATAGCCCAACTTTTAGGTGTCTTCTCCCTCCCCAAATTGGTCAAGTTCAACTTTAAAGCTGTGTATTTCAAATCCTTGTTGTACAAAACTTTTAGTAGGTGTTTGAAGCTGTATTGGCTTGGACAAGTGAGGATTATTTCATGAGAGCATGTAAGATTTGTTGTGAGTTGTGAGTCAAGCATGGAGTCTCTCATGTGTCTTGGATCTAATTTTTGGTATGCGTGTTTTGGACTTATGAGTTAGCATTTTCTTGTGTCATGTGCCCTTGGTATGTCATGTTCTTGTGATCATTTTTGTTTTATAAAAGAAATGTCCCCCATCATTATATCTAAGGCTAGTGATCCTTTGTATGGGCTACAAGGGCTTAGTTCTTGGAGGTGCTTGGTGGTGTTGGCCCCCATCATTTTATCCAACCTCAGTGTTCTTGTGTGGGCTACAAGATGTTGTAGGATGAGAGAGATATGGCATATCACAGTTGAATGGCCAAAGGGTCAATTGAGTACTCATTTTAAAATAAAAAAAATCTATGCATATTGAGGATTTTTTGTTTTTTGTTAAGTTCACATGTACTATTTTGGGTCAATTTTGAGGGGTCTCTAAAAGAGTTGTCTTGTCCTAAATCATTTTTAAATGGTTCTTTGTTCAAGCCTACATTTCTCTTAGTGTGAAAACATGGAAGGCTAGAAAATTTATTAATGAAGATATCAAAGTTTGGAACTATGTTAATCCATCATGGTGTTCAAGCTTAGTGTTTATCAGATCTTATTGTTGTTTCTCCTTTCCATATTGATCATGAGCACATGAGATTTTGTTTGTTTTCTGCTCCATAAAATCAGAATTTTGATTCTTTAATAACGCTAGTATAGAGACAACCATTCTTTTACTGTTTGCTGATTTCTTAGATATGGTAAAAATGGAAATGACAACCATCATATAGAATCTGCCTTTGTTTCTCTTTTTTCTTTTAGAGAAAAGAATTCAAAGCTCTTCTATTCTCTATTTTAGCTAAGAAAAAAAAGGGGGGACTATTACTATTATTATTATATTTTTTATGGTTGGTAATCTATGTCCTAAGATTTTGTCACCCAATTACTAATATTGCAGAGTTTGAAAAATACCTTAGTGATGAAACACTTTTTATTGTGGACTATGATATCGTATCTATAATATTGTAGATGCAATAACGTAGCTCAGCATATGTTGTCGTAGATACAATATAGTAGGTCATATAGTAGGTCATGGTCATGCTTATAAACACAAGTCTACTATTGCGTCGAAAAAAAGTTTTTGCTTAACACTTAGAAAAATTCTTGCAGTTCATTTTCTTGAAGTTAGAGTTAGTTGTGAATGCCCATACTGTGGTGAATTACAGTTGTACAGAATATTTATTCGAGTGGATTGTTCCTAGACACACTTCATGAGCGACAATAAAGATTGAGATTGTTCTTTATCATTGTAGCATCTTACATAGAATAGATTTACTTTTCCATATTGTTTACGTTTACTAAGTCATTTACATTTCTTAAGCCATTTATTATTCCAATGTTCATTAGTAAGGTGGAATGAGTACAACTGGTTTCAAGTGTAAAGTGTAATTGTTTGGTAACCCAGTAGTGACTTTGCTTGATTCGCTTAGTGGTAAAGTTATTTGGTAATCCCAATAATTATTTGGTAACCCAGTAGTGACTTTGCTTGATTCACTTAGTGGTAAAGTTATTTGGTAATCCCAGTAATAGTTACCTTAGCCCATGACGTGTATAGAAAATCATGAATAGATACAAATCATCATAGGATAGAATAGCTCCACATTTTCATTGCACTTAGAAATAGAATTTACATTCATTTAAACTCATAGTTAGTAATTAGGTGGATGATGCATTTGATTGGTGTGCATTGTGTGAAGCATGTAGTATTTTTAGGGATCATTAACTAATCATTTTAATAATAATATATTCATCCCCATACCTTGAATGGATGGGTTACATTATTTATTTATTTTGTTTATACATTACCTAGGATGTGGAGATAAGCATCACTATCCAACCTTACTCGTACATATGTGTACTTCGACTTAATATTCTAAGCCATTGGACCTAAGGGGGTTGAGTTACATAACACCTAAATGTTTTTAATGATGCAAGTGCCATTTGTAAGTGTGTATCCACCTCACATATGATCCTTGGTCACCTATCTTGGGGGTATATTGAGGTGTAGTCCAAAAATGATGGTTAAGCCAAGCCTTATTTATGTAGTTTAGAACCCAAACATAACCTAACTCACAGTCAGATAGTTACCAGATTCTTCAAATTGGATGGTTCTCAATGTGGGAATGCAACACCACATTGCATGGGCAAAGTTGAAACCTATACATTTTTTATTCCCAACCTGATGAGTGGTGGGTATCCCTTACACCCAACCATATAAATCACAAGTATTCACTAGCGATCTAATCGAATTCCATAGACTTAGTATCCTAAGTTGCCTATAGTCCTAAAGAGTGAATCGTAAAGTTGTACGATCATTGTCTTCCTAACTCACACTTGTGTGTTATTAGTACGTATTGTTAAATGTGAGTTAAGGTACATGGTGTATATTTTTATAAGTATTTTTAATATATTTTTATCCTAACGGCTAGATGAGTGGATGAAGATTTGACAATTAACTATCTAACTAATCAGCTATTCTAGTAACTATCCTAACGTAGAGTAACCGTCCCCATTTGCCATACATATCCCAAACTCATATTAATGCTATTGGGTTACCAAGTGGTTATTACTAGGCATACCAAATATCCACTACCAAGATTACCAAGTGTAATATGTTATTGATGAGTGGTGAGGTACCCCTACACTCAACCATACGAATACGAGCATGTACGCGCGATCCGGTTGAACTCCGCAGATGGACTAGTTGTGGCACCTAGATAGTTATCCTTAGGTCGCAGTTCGCTGTCTTCCCACCTGGACTAGTGTTATATTTGTCACGTATGGTTTAGTCCAAGATGAGGTGTATGATGTGTTCTAACCTAATGCTACTCCTGAAGGCAATGGAAAAGAATATTAACTAAGCTAAGCTAGGAGGACAAAGGGTAAGAAAATCTAATCTAGCCTAAGTGCGACGAGCAATCGATTCCTTGATCAACCGTACATATCTTGGACCTCGTGCACGACTACCACTGGGACTGCCAAGCATAGATCCTAGGTATGCCACTGGGATTACCAAGCGCAGATCCCAGATACGCCACTGGGTTACCAAGCGTAGATCCTAGCTACACCACTGGGCTACCAAGAAGTCACACTTAAATGCTCGTAATCAAGTCGTACTCGTTCTGCGTTCTAGGAGTTTAAGGGTGAGAGAGAAAACAGTAAATAACATTAAATAAATAACAGATAAATAAATAACAAAGTGAATGCTGCAATGATGAAGTAATCTCGATCTTTATTGCCGGTCATGTATGTGTCCAAGTACGGCACACTCGAATAAAGACACCGTACAATTACATTCACCACACTGCGGGTAGACACAGGAAAAAATCTAACTCTGGAGGGATCAAACTGCTAGAGCTTCGCTACTCTAAAACTGGGATAAGAAACAAGGAAGAGCCGCCTCTTATTTATAGATATGACAGCGCACTGCGATATCGTATACGCGATATCGCAGGGGATGCGATATCGCGGCCTACACGAATTGTGTCTCATCAGTTATGCTCAAAGTGGTCATACTCATGTATTTATGGTTAATTGCATTAATTATTCAAAGCCATAAATTGCATGAAAAGTAAGGTGCTAAATGTAAAGAGTGAACTATTCCAAGTGCTACAATGAATGTAGGAAATCTAGACTTTATTGTCATTTATGCCAATGTGTTTAAGTACACAGGCACTGGAATAAAGCATCGTACAATCTCTCAAATTCACAGTGTGGGTACTCAGAGGGAAAATATTCTAACTCTAGGAAAGTGAAACTATAAGAACCTGGCTACACTATGATTTTAAGTGTCATAAATGTGGGTGGTGAGCACATTTATATAGGCACTACCTACATCAACGTCAACACATTTGTGTCAACGCATTTGACCTTGCATCGATGGGGATATGTCAATGCAGCCTGTTTAATTCATGATTCATCATACCCCCACGACTAACTGAAAACTCATTCTCAAGTGAACAAAAGTAGGATCCAGCTTCTTACAAAATTTGGAGAAGTATCGAATTTATTAACAAGAAGACAAATAGACAAACTAATTGACTCAAACTAACTTTGAGTGCCAGATTGTACATTGTTTCAAAAGTTAGTGTGCATTACAAAAAAATTGGACACTTTACAAAAATTGTAGCAGGTGCTTGTAAAGTTATCGAAAATATGATGAATTCTTAAATAGTGCCCAGAGGTGGAGGATCCTGTGGTGATGAAGGTCCTTCGCTAGGTTCTAGCAGTCATGGAGGTTGAGGCTAACCTATTGTTGTCGTTGTTGCTACTACAAGTTTGAAAGCATCTAGGAATGCTTTCATCTTTTCTTCTTTATCATGTGGGTCATAAGCAGTCCATGTGACTTCACCAATATGGGTTGGTGTAGGGATGTCCCATGGGCACAACATCGAAAGAAACAATTCCTTCGTGTTGACAAAATAGGTTGCAAATTGTTTACATTCGATGTCAAACATCTTTACTAAGTTATGCAACTCATGGTAGTCGTTCATCCTTCTGGCTAGGTTCTTAGCAACAGATCATTGATTAATGAATTTTCTTCTAAGAACTTCAAGCTTTGTGTTGGCTATCTCCAACTTTTGTTTTGTCTCTTTGTAATGTTTGAATTTTTCCTCATAGAGGAGGTAGGAACTGGCCACCTGCTTTTTCAATTTAGACCTTGGTCTTCCTGTTGTTAGCATCACCAAGGTTGTGTAATGGAGGTCAGCGAGCTCCATGTATTCTGTCATTTCCTCGATCTTCAGCTTCTTTAGGCAAATTTTAGCTTTGTTGTACACGTTCAGTTCATCAAAGATGGGCTGCCACATGTTGCTTCACTATTGGAGTTTCTAAAGGGTCTTATTTATCTTCACCTTTGCCAATTGAATCTCCTTGTCATTGACCTCTTTGAGGAGCCCGACTTGGTCCCTATAATTGTTTTTCACCCATTCAAATTTCAGGGCTTCATTCTTCCAAGTGGCTACCTCAATGGTTGTCTTTTGGCGAAGCACGTAGACTTCTTTCATTGAGATATTACAGTTCTCCGTTGCCAACCTCCTCAGATCTAGATTAACCTTGGCTAGCAACCCATGTTGTTGGCAAATGAATTTGACCATTTGGTTCTGTTGTTCAATGCTTTGCAGACAATGGTTATCTTTGGTCAATACCAAGTTGTCTTTTCAAACTTGCAACAAATCCTTGTTAGTGTTGAAAGCCATAACTTTTGACAAGGATGCGTCGAAGATTGTTGCCTCCTTTGTATTCTCAGCCTCTTGTAATTTGTGTTGAAGCTATTGGAAAGCTTCATCCTTAGTCAGCTTTGGCCTAAGAATAGTAGGGTTGGAGAGACAGGCACACAACTGAACAACTTCGGCAACCAATTGACGATTGGCATTGGTGGCTACATTCAGTTGAGCATTGGAAATTAGCAATTTGCCTTTCATCTCAAGCAGTTGCAACTGTTTTGTAGTGATCTCATTCAAAAGCTTGAAGATCTCTAGAAGCAATTGCCCAATTCCTACCCATTGTTCCTATACTTTCTCGTGTTGGGTAGTGCTTAACGGACTGCTCTCTGCTCCTGCAGATGCATGGATGTTCACCATTTCGGCAATGTTTGGTATGATTATTGTAGGAGCATTTAGGGTTTCAGCCACCTTGTTAGCCACTAGTTTTGCCGTTGTCTCCTGGCCTTTGTGCTACATAACTAGGACAATCACCCCCTTAGCTTCTTCCAACTTGATGGAGAAGGTCGCAGTATTTCCTAAAATTTCAGTGAATGTTTGTTCAGGAATGGACATTGTGACCTCTCGAGCACTTTGATTGGATCTTGTGGATGCTAGGTTTCTTTGAGCTGAGAATAGCAAGATTGTTTCCCAGTCCAACCAATTGATGATTCTAGTGACCTCGTTGAGATGGCTCAAGGTAGGACAATAAATTGAGGACTTCCCACCACCTACTAAGCCTTGCTATTGCTACAGCTGTTACTCCCAAAGCTTTCTAAGCCTTTCGGTAGTTGTAAGTGCCTCTTGTGTAGTTTCTTTTGCATGTGGTGGTGGTAGTGGCCTCTCCTTCTCTTGCATCTTAGCTCCTGCCTTATCCTTCATCATCTTCTACCATGATGTCGTAAGAGCATGGCGAACCTCATCATTGGCATAGCACGCTATTCCTCCCCTCTTGCACAAGTTGCGAATGAGGCACGGAAAGGGGAGTGTCTTTCTTCCCTTCTCATTTTCCTTAAAGCGTTTTTCAATCTCTAGATAAATGAGTTGGGGAAGGTTGACCAAGGATTTTCTGCTTAGAGCAATGCATGCCAAAGTGGAGAAGGCTACCACATTGTTGGGCCTCATCATTGGGTTTAGATGATAGGCTGTAATCTTGAAATACAGACACTTTGCCTTTGTGAGAGCACCATACCTCTTATGGTCCACTCCATAGCAATGCTAGACCCATTCCTTCTTAGCTTCAGGGTTTGCTTGTGTAGAAATTTCTATCAACTTTACCCTAGTGTTAGGCAAATCGAGGACCTCCGCAATGGCCTCAATCGAGTAGGAGACGGTGATGTCTTTGATCTTTATGAATGCGTCTCCCTATCGATTATTCCAGAATAGGTAAGTCTTCCCCATGTATCATTCTTCATTGTTGGAGAGAATGAGCCATATGGGAGACCCCTATAGTTGTGTGCAGACTTCATCTAGTGCCAACTCCAAGAAGGATTCAAAGTTCAACTCTTGGAGAATGGAACTTTGGAACTCCTTAGTTCTTATTTTCTCTAGGTAGACTTCCATGAGGGTAACTTCAAGGTTAGGCCTTGGCTTAGGGGCAGTGGGAATCTATCAAATAGATTTCACTTTGGGCTCCTCCTGAAGAGGTTCCATTGCATGGGTCACCTCAACTACTTGCTCCTAGGATTGCTGTGGTTGTTTTTGTTGGTCCCTCCCTTCCTTCTTTTGGTCACTTCTCCCTAGGCTAGGAACCCTCTCGCTTGCGGTCCTTTCTTTGGTGCTATCTATGATCACAGATGTAACACAAGATTAGCTTTTTACTTCATAACCCTTAGTTCTTTTTAATACCTTTCTTATTAGATTGGGTTATGCTTAGGCTTGCTTGTGATCTTGGAAGATTATATTATTTTAGTATTATTTTATTGGTTGCCTATCACAGTTTGTTTGTTAAGTTTAACCCACTTGGGATGAGTAATTTAATATTATTTTAATGGGTAAACCTTGGGGAGTTAGGAAAATTTCGAAAAATTTTCTGGAAGAAACCAAAGGTTGATGTCCCCTACAATAGAAAGCATACCTCTGAGAGCTCGAGGTTGAAAACCAGGTTGAATCAGGTTAGCAATGTGAGAGTTATGACTCTTGGATGGTTCTTGGGCTTTGAAAAATTGAAAAACTCCTGTTGTGTTTGTGAGAAATGATACAAAAATGGTTAAGTGTTGTGCGTATATATAGCATTTTTGTGCTATGTCGACAAGGTTGCATTAACTTATTTCGTAGCCAACTTTTGTATATGAAAAAGGAGGAATTTTGGATGAGTTTGAGGACGAAACAAGAGCCCAATGGAAGTTAGAAAAACACAGAAGGATGGCAAAAACATAAAAGAGGATTGTAACTTTGTTAGGAGAGGAGAGTGGATTGGATTTGGATGAATTGACAATGCCAAAAGAAAGCAAAATTGAACATTTGAAATGTAAGTTGATGAGATCAATTGGAGAAAATGACTGAGGGATAGGAAGTTTAACTTAAAGAGACCAAAGGATAGGCAAGTGGGTCCTACCCAAAGTAGGCTTATGCCTATGATGCCCTTGCATGCTCTCATCACGAGGAATCCATAGGTAGCAAGGATGATTGATGGTCATTATAAGTTAAAGTTCGAATCCATGTGAGAGATCTTTCGAGGATTATGTCACTACCATAACAAATACATCAATTGACAATGATAGGAGGTAGTGAGGTGGTTGGTGGTTAGGTAGGAATGATGGTAGAGAGAGAATGGTGGTGAGGTGATTTGTATCTAGGTTGTGTGAGATCCTTGTGAAGTTTGTGATTAAGATGATCTAATACTAGCCCATCCCTAGTTAGGACCAAGTCGATTCCACTGACAATGACTTGGCATTGACATATTCTTTCTCAGCAACCATCAAAGGTACATGAGAATTCCCATAGGACAACCATCACTTCAAGAGAAGAAGAAAAGAGAAGAAGGGCCTTAATTAGAGGGGAGCCTTCAAGCATAGGTAACATATCTTTCTAGCAACATAATCAATGCTTGTAGCCCATTATTGTATTTAAGGGATGTGCTTTGAATTCACATGTGTTGTGTTTTCTTTTTCTTTTTTCACACTATGCAAAGACATGCTTTTTGTTATGGTTTACAATAGGAGCGGTGATCTACCAATGGGAGATCATAAAACTTGAGAGGGAAGTTGAAAAGTGCATATAATAAATCCCCTTGAGGTCACAGCTTTGTCCATTCCCACTTGGTCTGTTCTGAGTCTGTTAAGTAACAAGATCATTGATGACTTTAAGTTTCAATTGTGGCAGGACTTCACGCTCCCATGATACAGAGCTCCACAGAGTAGATGGATTAGATGGATGTTGTGGACTTGCTGCCTAATATCATCAAAAAATTAACAATTTGTTAATCGACGACATAATGTAGAGATAAAATTTGGTCATTTAGCAATCAATCATAACATTAAAGACTGCAATAATGAACCTTTAGTAGTAGCAATAGCCATGGCAAAAATTCAAGATTTCATATGAACAAAAGAAAATAAGACAATAAGATAAAAACAAAACAAAGTAAAATTAAAAGAAACAAATGGTAAAATATATAAAAGAAATGGTAAAATATTCAAGAAAATGGAAAACATATGAAGAATAATGTAAAACAAAAGGTGAAAAATGGGGTAGCCTTCACAAAATGTTAAAATGACTGGCCATCTTTTCCATGACTGAGTTGAAAGGAGGATGTCCAAATAATAGAGTGGCCTTGTCCATTTACTGAAGTATTAGTGCTGGCAGTTATCCTAGGTTCTAGGAAAGGCTTTTACTTATTAGATGTTGACTAACATTCATTTTTTTTGGGCTTGAAGGATGGTAAATTGTCATGGCACCAGAAGAAAAAGTTGTATGAATGATGGAAGGTCCTTCCCATAGCATTTGAATTTTTGTGCGTTGTGGTACATGCATGGGGTTTCAATAAAGAACCTTATCACCCAGTTGAAATTTAACTCTTCTTACTTGTGCATCATGATGTTGTTTGGCATGTGCCTTGTGCACTTCATTCATTGATAGGGCTACTTGTCAATTCTTGTTTAGCACATTTAATGTCATTAGGTGTTCTTTTTGTGCTAGACTTAGATCAAGGTCAAGTTCACAAGCCATTGAGAGTGTACGGAGCTCAACTTGGATTAGAAGTGTTGGTAGTTTTTTGTACACCAACTCATAGGGAAAATAACCGATAGGAAATTTCCAGGTTGACTGATAAACCCATAGAGCATTGTTGAGTTTTGTGCTCTAGTCCTTCCTATATTTACTAATTGTGCATGTTAGTATCTTGGTTATTTCCTTATTAGTAACTTCGGCTTGACTGTTAGCTTGGGGTTGATAGGGAGTTGTTAATTTATGTTGCACCCCTATACATTGCATTGATTTTCTAAAAGTAGCACCTGTAAAGTGAGTTCTATTATCAGAAATAAGTGCCCTATTTATACCAAACCTATTTACAACATTCTGTTGAACAAACTGTGTTGTAGTGGAAGATGAACAGTTGATGACAACTGCAGCTTCAGCCCACTTGGTGCAATAGTCAACCGCTATGATGATATATGCCTTCCCATTGGACATGGGATTGATGGG
This sequence comes from Gnetum montanum, assembly GCA_015680685.1. NCBI lineage: Eukaryota > Viridiplantae > Streptophyta > Gnetopsida > Gnetales > Gnetaceae > Gnetum > Gnetum montanum. Next base: position 17,206 of record MNCI01025375.1, read on the forward strand.
CCCTATGAAGTCAATGCCCCAAAGGTCAAAAGGCTCTAGTGGTTGGATCCACTGTTGGGGCCCTTCCATTCGTATGGTCATTCCTCCATCTCTTTGGCAGTGTTCGCATGAACAGGAAAATTGATGGACATCCTTGAAGATTGTTGGCTAAAAGTATCTTACCATGAGGATTTTCACGTTCATCTTCCTCCCTACATAATGGCCCCCACAAAGACCTTCATCAGCATCCTGGAGGATCTGTAGTTAATTAGCATCAAGCATGCACCATTGTACCAAGCTATTGGCACAAACCTTGTAAAGGTTGCCTTTGATCTTCATGTAATGCTTGACTTGGTGAAGAAATTGTTGTTTCTTCTTGTTGGCCATTTTTAAGGAGTCTCCTGAGCGAGTAGATAAAAGATGAATTCATTGTACCAATTAGGACCTTTGAGACCTTAAATGTCGATAGCTTTTGCAAATAGGAGTTCATCTGGAAATTGATCAGATAAAGGCCCCTCGTCCTCTTTGTTATCCAATCGTAATCAAGACAAGTGTCCAGCAACCACGTTCCGAGTTTCCTTCTTGTCCACCATTGTAAAATCGAACTCCTGTAGACTCACTAGCTATTGTATGACATGAGGGTTCACCACTAGCATATTCATTAGAAACCTAATGGCACTATGATCTATGTGCACAAAGATTTGATATTCAAGCACATGATGCCTGAATTTCTCTAAGGTGGACACCACTGCTATGAGCTCTTTCTCCATGGTGGTGTAATTCAATTGTGCTTCCACAATGCTTCTACTTGCACAATGTATGTAATAAGGATGCTTTTGATCATCCAATTATGTAAGCACTACCCCCAATGCATAACTGGATGCATCCATCATGATGTGGAACGTTTCAAACCAATTTGGAGCACATAGAATGAGAGTCTCTACTAGCTTTTGCTTTAACTATTGGAATGCTAATTCGCATTCCTTGGTCCAGTTGAAGGGTGCATCTTCCTTTGTTAGCTCTACCAACAACTTAGCAATTTTTGAGAAATTCTCGATGAAACGTCGATAATAACCAATATGCCTAAGGAATTACCTTACATCTTTTACTGTTTTAGGCTATCTAGTAATTCCTTGGATGATCCATACTTTTTTCAGGTCCACCTCGATCCCTTTTTCTAAAATCCGGTGCCCCAGAATTGCCTTCTTGGACCATCAAGTAGCTTTTATGCCAATTGAGCTTCATATTAGTCTCCACACATCATTGAAGCACTTGCTCAAGACAATTCAAGGCTTGCAAAAGTGGTACCATAGGTAGAGAAGTCATCCATGAAGACTTATACGCCACTGCCAATCTGCTACTGGAAGATGCTAAGCACCAAGCGTTGGAAAGTAGCAGGAGCATTGCATAGGCCAAATGACATATTTCTGTATACAAAAGTCCTCCAAGGACTTGTGAACGTTGTTTTGACCTGATGATCTAGTTATAGCCACTATAACCATCCAAAAAGCTGTAGTAGCAACGTCCTACGATGGTATCCAACACCTAGTCTACAAATGACAATGAAAAATGATCCTTGAAGGTTGACATATTTAATAGCTTGAAATCTATGTAGACTTGCCACTTCCCTCCTTTCTTGGGTACAATCACGAGTGGGCTAACCCATTCGCTGTCCACAATTGGATATATGAACTTGGTCTTAAGAAGTTGTTCTACTTCTTCCTTGACAACTTACTTAAGTTTTGGATTTAACCTTTTCTGTGGTTGCCTCTTTGGCTTAATAGAAGAGTCTGTGTAGATGCAGTGCTAGCATATCTATGGATCTATCCCTATTAGTTCATGATATGACTTGGCAAAGGTTGTTGGCCATTTGTTCACCACCTTTAACTTCTTCTTTTTTTTGAGAAAATATTCGGGAGTATATTACTAAAAAAAGAAATATAGTACAGGGAATTACAAATCGTGGGTCATCAGTAATGGCCCTCAATGGGTGGGGAAAAACCCCAAGTCACAAAGCAATCCAAAACCCCACCAGTCATGCTAAAACCAAGCAAAAAGAAACCCCCAGAAAACTCAGCAAATGCATTTGGGGGGGGGGGCACCGGGAACAGGGAAAGAGACAAAGAGGGGGGCGCCCTTTGATAGTGCAGGGGCGGGGGGCGCAAAAGAAGAAAACAACGACGGTGAGGGGGGGGGCAAGCACCGTCCGCAGTCCGAAACAACACCCCCCCTAGAGGTTTGTCGGCAGTCGACGGCAAGCGCAGTGTGGGTGCTCCAGCTCATGAAGAAGGTCCAACATGTTTCAGTGGTTTTCCATGTCCATGAAACTAGCGGCCTGCCGGATACCCTGCATGGCTGACTTCGCCCTACTCCGGTCAGTCGGCGAAGCTCCCCCATCAGGATGAAAACATGCCGAGGTTTAATGGATGTGGCGCCTAAGCTCCCCCCAAGAGCTCTCGCAACTGATGCCTAGGATGAGGTACGGGCACTGCCCCCCTCTAAGCCATTGTCAAGCGTTGTGCTCGTGTGCCTGATCGAGCTGTCGCTGTCGTTGCTCCTCTTCCTCCTGTATGCATTCCTGTTCTGCCCGCTCCGCCTCTTCACGTTCCCTTTGGGCAGCTTCCTCCTGTAGAAATTCTTGCTGCACTTAGGCCCGGATTTTGTCCACTAACCAGGCCCGGGCAACGTCGGCCATGAGATCTTGCTACCTCACCCGCTCCTGCTCCCGCTCGTAGAACTAGGCCTCTAGGTCAGCCTGGGCTTGCGCAAGGGCTTCGTGCCATTTGGCCTCCCACTCCCACCGTTCAGCCTCACGCGCTTCGGCTGCAACCCTCTGTGTGGCCTGCCGTATCTCCTCGTTCCAATTCGTGCTATGGCCGAAGGTTTTCGGCGGGGGGGATTCCGGCCCGACGAGGCTAGCAGGGGGGCATAGTTCCTGTTGGATCCGCTGCTTCCGTGTGAAGGTTGTTGTCGGCAGGGTCCAGCGGTTACCTTGGCTGGATGAAGCCATAGGGGCAGGGGGGTTGGCGGGGGGCCCCCCGCAGGGGGGCAGACGACAATGGGTGTTGCCCCCCCTCTACCCCCCGTCACAAGGCTAAGATTAACTCCGAATGGCAGCAGCGTCGTTTAAGTAGAAGGGCCTCCAGGAAAAAACGGGGAAGGTTAACCTAGTATCCCAATTTCAGGCAACGCAAAAACGCAAAATGTATGCCCTGGAGCTTGGAACCGTTGCCAGATTGGACAAAAAATCTATCTGCGAAATCTGCCGCCCAGGCCCAAAGACGGGGAAGAGAAGATCTAGGTACCTGCCAGCTTTGTGTGCATGGCATGGGCCCTTCGAAAAACAATTCCGCGTGCTGCAGACTGCGTGTGGATGGTAGGATGACCTCACCGGCGGCCTAGGCCCCAAGACAGCTGGCGATTGAGGATTCTATGATGATAACCTCGCACCCTCAGAAAAAGGTCCAGTCATTGCGCCAATTGGCAAAGAAAGCGTCGTTAGCTAGATCTAGGTCCCCGACCAGCCGCTGTAGGGGTTCACACCAGCCGCACTGTGTCACCAACTGCCAGAGCTCCTCGTCCTCCTGAAACACAGTGCAGTCCAGTTCAAACGTCAGCGTGATTTCCATCACCGCCTCGATTTCTTTCCATGCACGAAGAGCTTGGAAAACTAGCCAGGGGGGGAGCAGCCTGTCCTAGTGAAAAATAGTACGGTTTCTTGCTTTCCACGCTACCCATAAAAGTAGTGTGGCCCAAGAATCTTCGGTGAGGTGCATCGGGGGGGTCAGCCTCGCCGCGAGCCACGTGGCACCCATGTATGCGCATTCATAAATGAAGTGCCAGACTGTCTTGGGCTCAGCACCGCATCGAGGACAGGTGTCGCTCTACATAGGAAAGTGCGCACTGGCAGCGCGTCCAGCCACATTAACCAGAGGAAGATCTTGATCTTCTCGTGGAGCCGCCCCCTCCAAATTTGTTGCCAGCCGACCACCTAAGGGTACTTGGCCGTCAGCAACCTACGCAGCTCGAGGCCCAACCACCCCTAGGTCTACATCGCCCATGCGTGTCGACAAAGCACCTGCTAAGGTCTAGAATCTCACACCCCTGCCTCCCAACGTTGATACTTCGCATTCATGATGCAGATCCACTAGATGGCTCCCCATGCGGGCGCGTAAAACGAAGTATCAGACGTTGCTGCCCAAGCATCAGTTCGTCTTCGAAAGACGAGATGCCCAGCCCCCCCCCCCCCCCCCCTCCGTGTTACAGGGGCACGCGACCCATTCCCAATTTACCAAGTGGATTTTGGCCCCCCTACCCCCCTTCCAAATGAAGTGTCTGACCAGCATGTTGATCCTATTGATGATGGCATTTGGGGGGGTGGCAACAACCACCACGAACCAGGTAACCACCGTGAGGATCCCCGTCGCCACAAGCAATCGCCCTTTACAAGACAAGAAACGATTTGCCCAGTGGTCCATTCTTCTTTCAACCTTCTCCATCAGTGGCCCCCATGATATGGTCCGCCCCCATTGGTAGAGTGGAATGCCCAGGTATGTGTCTTTGCCTATCCCGGGTAGGATATTCAGGACTTGCACCACCCGATTTTTAACCTGTTCGTCAACATTAACAAAATGAGTTGAAGATTTAGCTCAATTAATCTCCAGCCCCAACTTAGCTGCCAGGCGAGACAAAGCAATGTTGATGGATCGTGCTTGTGGGACCGCTGCCCGACTGAGCAACATTGTGTCATCCGCATAGTGTTCAGCTCGACATGCCACCCCTGCAATGTCCAAGCCATCCACCCCGGATGTGCTACAATAGTTTTGCATTAGATCCATAGCGATGATGAAAAGCATGGGCGAAAGCGGGTCCCCCTGTCGCAGCCCCCTTCCTGGAGAGGAGAGACCCCACAGCCGGCCCCCTACGTCGAAAGAGAAACTGGCAGAAGATTGCATGTGAACGCAAAGTTGGATGAACTATTGGTCAAAGCCTTTCTGTTGCATAATGGACTTCAAGGCCTCCCAGCTAAGCGTGTCGTATGCCTTGGTAATGTTGAGTTTGAGACAAAGCCCAGGGAAACCCGTAGCTCGAAGTGAGTGGAGCACCTCCTGCATAAGGAGAACTTGGTCCTGAAGGGTTCGGCCCTGCACGAAGCCAACTTGGTTAATTCCCACAAGTTTGGGCATAAGTGCCACAAGCCTATGCACCAGCAATTTGGAGAAGAGCCGAATAAGCACATTGCAGACTCTGATAGGGCGGAAGTGTTCTGGGCGGTGTGCGTCTGATTGTTTTGGGATGCACACAATTCGGGAGCAATTGAGTTTCCTTCGGACCTGCCTCTTGGCCAGCATGAGATTGAACGCATCCAGGATATTGGGTCCCACAATATCCATGAATGTCTTAAAGAACTCAAGGCTCCAGTCGTTAGGACCAAGTGCCTTTCCTCCCGGCATGCTATTGATAGTGGCTGTGAGTTCTTGCCACGAGAAGGGGGCCAGCAACCGCGTGTTGTCCTCCTCATTTAGCACCTGTGCTACTTGGACCGAGATGGGCCTGGTAGATCGCTTGGCCCAGATCCTCCCCCAGTATTGCGTCAGCTCACTTGCGATTTTCTGCGGGTCATCAATAATCTCCCCATCCTGGTTGCGTAGACATCGTGGTTGGCCCCCTCCACGTGTCTTAGTGATGGAAAAAAAGAATTTTGTTTGCCTGTCCCCTTCTCAGAGCCATCTGACCCGGGAGCGTTGACGCCAGTATGTCTCCTCTTCCAAGTGAAGGCTTTGAAGCTAACGTAGAATTTGCTGCTCCTCGTGTAAATCCTCCCCAGCTTCCTATCGGGTCTGTATCCGACCAAGTTGATCCCAGAGTGCCCTTTGATCCTTCCTAAAGGAGAATTTATCCTCCACTGGGAGAGCCCGGATGGNTCTTTAGGAAGGATCAAAGGGCACTCTGGGATCAACTTGGTCGGATACAGACCCGATAGGAAGCTGGGGAGGATTTACACGAGGAGCAGCAAATTCTACGTTAGNCAGGTGGCCTCAAAGCAGAAGAGCTATGGAGCCCGGGGCTTTTTTGGTCCGAGCGAACAAACTAGCGAGCAATGATCCGAGGCAACTCTTTCCTGCCCTGAAACATGCACGGCGGAACAGAGGAGGAGGTCGGAGCTTATGTAGACTTGATCAATTCGGGAGAGGACACGGTCCGGGCCTTTCCTCCGATTGCTCAATGTGAACTAGCAATTCTCAATAGGTAGGTCCACCAGGGAGTGGGTTGCTAGAAACTCTTGGAACTCTTGCACGCCCGGTGGGGGGGTTGGGGGGGGGGGCAGCCCCCCCAGACTTCTCCCACGAGTGTAGGCACTGGTTGAAGTCCCCCACTACCATCCATGATCGGTGGTCTGGCACCAGTGCCGCCACGCGGTTCAGCTCTTGCAACTGCTGCTCCCAATTCTGCGCCCTGTAGAAGTTGGTCAACCAAATCCCTTGGGAGGGGATCTCGACAGTCATGGCCCAATGTGATGTGTCCACGAGCATCAGGGCGTAGCGGGCCAAAATGGCGAGGCCACTTGCCCGGCCCAGGTAGGGGTGCACGTGGGTATTCCAACCTTCCCATTGGAGAAGGTGTGATTCCATTTCTTGCAACTTGGTCTCTTGGAGGCAAACAATGTCACAATCTTCATCTCGAACAATTCTGCGTAGGGTATTTCTTTTATAGGGGGTACCCTACCCCCTACAGTTCCAGCTGAAAAGCTTCGTGTGTGTCCGAAGGTGCGGCGTTGGTAGACCTCCTGGAGGGTCTGTCGGAGCCCCATGTCGATGTTCCGTTGGGTCTGCTTGTCTCTGGCCTGAGTCTCGTTCAGCCGGCCGGGT
>MNCI01025375.1:30805-53774 GCA_015680685.1 Gnetum montanum
GGTTATGGCCAAAAGGCCAAGAGCATATTGGTAATGCTAAATAATATTTTGTCTGTCCATAATGCTCCAGGGAAAGCTTATAAATAACACTAAATAATATTTTATCTATAATGTGAACATATTTGTTCTAAGTAACTATGTTTTTGTATTGGTACTGCAATGCACAAAGAAGAAAACTCTAAAGGGCAAGGGTACTATGCATGGAAAATAACAATCCATGAGAATTCAAAAAGATTTATTACCAAACTTGGAATCAATTATCCTGCTCATCTTGTAATCACAGCGATCTGACCAACATTGTTATGGAATGCATCTAATCTGACCAACATTGTTATGGAACGCATCTAATCTACTAAAATGGTGAATTGGATAATTTCTAATATAGTAGATGAACTAAAATTCAATGTAATTTTTGCAAAATTCTCTTGGCCAAAGTATAGATATATATTAAATATATAACTACGCTAGTAATTCTAAAATAGTGAGATCCCTAGAATCTCCATATGGATGTAAAAAATATTTTTTGAAAAAAATCTTTGGGCATCTTAAGACCTAGATATAAAATAAATTAAAAAATAAAGTCTAGACCAGCAGGTACATATACATCGTATTTTATTCATCTCATTTCTTGTTATTGAGGAAGAATCTTGATGAAACTGGAAACTAAACAGTTTCCTGCTGTAAACAACAACAACCTGCTGCTTTAAACTCATTACAGCAAGACCGTGCAGGTTATATTTGCAAATCTTTGAATTTTCAATCAATTATCAGTTGATACATCCACCTGATATTGCAACATTTCATTATCCACTAACTTTTCTCAATCAAATTTGTCTGTGCATGTAAAAAGTTCATAAAAAATTGCCATGCAACATGATCTCTTCCAATCACCACATAGTGAATTTGGTGATGCAAAACTCTGTAAAACTAGGAAAGCATTGCAACTTCATAATGACTCATTTGGTTTGCCAAACACATTGCCCATTTACAATTAAAGAACATTGGCATGTTTGATCCTTTTCATTAATTCCCCCTTAGGTTGCCACCGAACCGCCTTCATGAGCGTTGTCTACACCATAAATATTAATTAGTCTAATTTTGCAATTGATAGTTTCTATGCCTAAGCCTTGAATGCCTAGGATTATTGTTGCTGATGAAAGCCCTGATCATAACTTTAATTTATATTTGGATTTTTGAATTTTACCATTCTCAGTGTACCTTCAATCTAGGTGCATGCCCTACCTTATGCCTTTGGTCTGTGATCCATCTCTTTTTTGCTGGTCCTTTCCAGCCAACTTTTAAATTTCCTTGACTGCTAATATAATAATTTGAAAAAGCTTATCTAGGGTAGCTAAAATTTTATGGCATCCCAATGTTTCATTGTTATCAGCAACATTGTTAAATTATGTATCCTTACCAATATTTAGCTTAGCCATTCTTTTTATGTTAGACCCTTGATTATGTCCCTTGTAAATCTCTAAGATCTCAAAGGTACATACGGTTGCAGTCAAAAAATTATATTATTAGTATAGTTCTTTGTTTGGGTGTTCAAAAAAGAAATTATTTCTAGGTAACATCAGAAAGATGTTGTGTGTCGTGTTGGATCTTAGGACAATTTCAAATATAAAGAATGAAGCATGTACCGAGATTACCAACCGCAAAAGTTGTTTCTTTCCAGACAAAAAGAATTATCAACTTCTTTTTTTGATAAATTAAATTCTTCTTGAAGGAGACCTGTGTTTTCTTTTCTTTTCTTTTTATGGTGGCAACATGTCTGCGGTTAGTGGCAATTTCATTTGGTATTCTATTCTGACACTGTTGAGTCTACTGTAATACATGGATTTTCAGGTGTTAATTGCAAAAGAAAAGCAGAAGGTAGCTGAGAAAGAAGCTGAAACACTCAAAATGATTGCTGTGACTGAAGCTGAGAAAAATGCAGATGTCCATAGGATTGTTATGGAGCAAAAGCTGAGAGAGCAAGAAAGCCTAAAAAGGCAACAAGAAATAGAGAATGAGATGTTCTTTGCTCGTGAGAAAAGTCTCACAGATTCTCAATATTACAAGTACGCTTTTTATGTGCAATTTCCTTTCCTTAAATCTCACTCCATCGTAAATGATGAAATTCTGATCAAAATTATTGTTTTTAAGGGTCACGAAAGAAGCAGAAGCCAATAAGCTAAAGCTCACCGCTGAATATTTAGAACTCAGGTTTATTGAGGCCATTGCAAATAATACAAAAATGTTCTTTGGTAACAGGGTAAATGACTTTTTGCAGTTTTCTAATTATGGATTTCAGAAATTGGATTTTCCCTTCATTGAATTGCTTACATTATTTCTGCTCAGGTTCCAAACATGATCTTTGATCAAAGGCTCTTAGGCAGCTATCTCAAGGAGTATGTAACAGATGAAAGAAGAATTTCTTCTGAAAACATGTGAAAATCCATGTTTCTTATTATTTGATTGTTCAGCAACTTCAGAACAGCATTACATGGTGCATGTGAATCTGTTAGAATGGTAAAGGTGAATCCCTGCATATTTATGAAGCCGCTAATGTAATGAAATTACTGTATCCATTTGTATAAACCAGGTTGGTCTTGTAGGTTTTATCAGAGACTTGCTTCCTGAGTCATGTACATTAGATGTTCCCTTGTTTTTGTTTTTGTTTTTAATATAATAATTCTTATTGACATTTTACATTGCCTGTGACAGTTCATCCACGCCCAAATGAAAAAGAAAAATTTTCAGCTAGTTATTGATTGGAAATTATGTTACTGGTTTGGAACTATCATATTTGGACACGGCAAATAATTAATATCAATAGGAATCCCATTTATCCTAAACAAATTATATATGGTGAACTTGTGATCATTGAAGAACAGCTATAATTGATCGTTAGGATAAAAGAAGGTAACGAATACGAAGGATAACATTGGAAGAACCATAGTGAATAGGTATAATTGAGCATATATGTGATGCTATTGGATATGAAAAGCAACCAGGTATTGAAGGATTTCATAGCACCAACACAGTACTTGTCACAGCTTAAGTACCATAACAGAGGGACATGGTAAAACTCTTACTATTATACATCCCTCTTGATATACATGTCAAAGTAAACACTTTCAGAACTGAAGATAATGATTTGGCTCGAATAGTTATATACCATGTTGTCCAAACTGTATAATAAGAGAAGTTTTGGCTGAACAAACAGCACAGAAGTAAGAAAGAAACTTACCTAACAGTTTTGAAAGAAGTCATGTCATAAAAGAAATATGAGCCAGGGTAGACAAGGACTCCAAAGGATGAACTTGATAATGTGAAACATGACATTTAGTGTTTGTATTTCAAAGCATTTTAAATTTAGTACATTTCATGTAATTGGAATTGGTATCAGGGATAAAAATTTAGGGTGTCCACTTATTTTTCTTAGAAGGGAAAATTTCAATACTCTCCTTTTAATGCAAAGTTAGAAGTGTAATGGTAACTAATGATGACAATTAGATTTAAAGGCATGAAGTAATAAATACATTGTTTTGTTTTTTAAAGTAAATAAAAAATACAAGAAAATAAAATTTAGAAAACCTAATTGAAACTCTTTGAAAGTGGTATTGTGTAACAAGATTGTAACAAAACCAAAGTAGAAAGGACCAAAAGTAAAAGCGAGATAAGTGGAGGAAAGAAATAAGTAAAATAAAACAAAAGATGATCATCATCTTTTGCCTATATTTCATCTATGATGGGTTGATTGTTAAGGTAAACTAATAAGTAAAATAAAATGACTAATTAAGAGAATTCAAAACTCGAATACAAAGCCCTAGCAAAGCAAACAAGAAAACTTAAAAAGTAAAAAGAAATGGTAGAAAACATTAGAAAAGTCATCATTGCACACAACAACTATCTGCACTTTGCTTTTGCATTGTGCTTTGTTCTGTTTTGAAGGTAGTTGAGAAAAACACATAAAACGTGCTCCATCTAGGCTTAGAATGAAGATAGCTCAATAAAATGTGTAAGATATCATTAGTGAAGGTAGAGGGAGCACACTTGCTATGTTGCTAGCCTAGGGGCATGTCCTGGGTAGACCTAACCTTCCCTCCAAACACAATAAACTCCTTGTATAAGATACATTTAATGTGGATTGTACAAAGAGTGTATGCACTTAGCATTATCTTCATACCAAAATATAAACAATAAGGATGCTATGTCAGAAGTATTCATAATAAAATTTACTGCAAAACCAACAACCAAATGACTACTAAAAATTGTTGACTATTATTATTATTATCATTGTCATTCTCATACAGCATACACTTCTATACAATCCTTTGCAGTGGGACAATGCCCAAAATTTCACTAGCAACATAATTAGCACCATGCACTAATTTTTTCAGCACATATATCCATATAACATTGCATCCATATATGTTTGTTATTATTATTATTATTGCCCTTCATATGTTATAGTAGAAATACCAATGCCCTCTACTAATGATGGGTAATTTTTGAAAATGCCCTTTGTTTTATGTAAAACAAAATTTCAATGAGACTTCTCTTGCAAAGTAAAATGGTTGAGAATGGTTGAATGTTTTACCTTGCTTGGAATATATTACAAGTATAGAATTGAAATAATGTGGGCTCATAATTTTGAAAAAAACTTTAGCTTATAGTTATAACTTCAAATCTATTTTATTATGGTTTCTTATTCAATGATATGCCATTACATCAAGTCTACAAATTATAGATTTTTTATTTCAAATAAAGAAACAAAGTGCAAGGGAGTCAAGCTGTAAAAATTTGAAACAATTTGACTATAGGTACACCTAAGAACATAATAATGTTAAATTAGTATACCCCTTAGGATTGAACTAGTACCAACATGTGCATCACAAGCCACACCCTCTAATGAAAGGAAGAATGCCTCATTAACAAAATAAAATAAAATAAAATTGCAAATCTTACAATATAGAAGATTTTTTGTTCAAAAGATGATTCAAAATTGCAAATAATTAATATATTAATCTCAAAAATTAATCCTTATAAGGAAAAAGCCTCACTAATGAAATTGGTTAATACATACAATCATATTTCATCCATAGCACAACTTTTGTTCTCATCATCATCATCGTCATCCTAGCCTTGTCCCAACTTTTGTTCTCATCATCATCATCATCATCCTAGCCTTGTCCCAACTAGATGGGTTTAGCTATATGAGTTCTTTTACATCATTTGCTTTTATTAAAACTAAAACTAAATTATTTTTGATGATGTCCACCATCCACTTTAACAAGTGCCAAATAAGCATTATTACTCAAAAATCTTAGATATCTTTCTTTATGGAGGTAAGCAAAAGTATGTTTTGCTCTACCTCTTTGTTAATTCTCCTTAACTTTAATAAAGTGATCTCTTTTAGGATGACCATTCTTTAATCTTCTTAGCAAAAGCAAACCGTTTGCAATACTTTGCTTATCATATTTCCATTACTTGCTTTCCCCTTAAAAGTAAGCTCCATATAACCCATTTTACTTATAATAATCCTCAACCCTAACCAAATCTCAAAAGCTTAATGCCTCTCTGGTTTCAACAATTTTCAATATCTTCCTGCTTCTCATAATCATACTACCATGTAATCTACAAAGCTTCTCCTTTAGTCATCTTACATGTTCCCTTCTTTCTAAATCTTACTGAATAAATTTGTCAACAAATAATCCGTGTCTCCCATTAACCTCCCCACCTCTATAAAGATAACAGCTAATCCTGCTGCTTCTCATAAACACAGCAAAAATTACTTTTCTTCTCTTCTAAAGACTAAATAATGCAAGAAATCTTCAAACGAATATAAAGACTAAATAATGCAAGAAATCTTCAAACGAATATAAGCTTAGAAGATCAAGAAACCAGCATTCCAAAAGGTACCAGCAAAATCAGCTTAAATCCAAAATCATGATAAATAAGCATTCTTAAAAATGGATAATCTTACATATAAACAAGAATCTTTGCTGGTCTCCATGAAAAAATTTAACTCATGATTTTCATTTCAAATATAATATTTTGAAAGTACAAGAAGGAGAGCATCAAGAGCCAAAAAGCTTTCAAAAAGAATAATACCCACAGATCACTAATATATCCCTACCAGCAAGCAGCCTAAGAGCAAGAGCAAGGACCAATAGAACAGGAAAGCTTAGCAACGATATATACCATCCAACATCACAAATGAGTATTGTATGCCACGAGTGTAAATCATAGGATAAGGATGACACCTCACGTATAACGCATAACAAATTTAAGAACTCTTGGTACGCTCTTGGGCATGCTACTGAAAAAATAAATATATTGATATTGCATGCTTGCTGCGCGTGTCTAGGTAGAAAAAACGTGAACATATCAACAAATATTCAAACGTAACCATTTCTTTAACCTCAATATCTTTGAATGTCAAACACCGATTTGTTAACCCGTGTAAAAACCTGAAGTTGCTAAGCTCTATCACTTGATAGGAATTAAATCCCACTGAGATGATGTTAAAATATACCAGTTTCATGCAACAATAAAGACAGATTAAAACCGAACCAGCCTTTAACATATCTGAAATCTAAACCAGCGCATAAAAATTCTTAAATTCAATTAGTAAATGAATTAAAAATTAGTTAATGTATTGTCCACAGCAGGAAGAATTCTCTCTTAGAGAGACACCCGTCAACATGATGATTTGTCTGCAGCATCTGTAGTTATTGTTATATGGCTAAGGAAAACTATCCGTTCTGAGTTGGCTAAAGAAGAAGGCTGCATCATATTATGATGTTTGTAACTACAACGCAGGCCATTCTTTATACATGAATTTAGGGTTCCTAGCTTTTACTCAGATGGGTGAAAAATATTGGAGCAGTGTAGATAACAAACTAGTTACAAAAGGTCTATATTTGTACATCAAATATGAAACCAAAACAGCGGAAAATACCACAAGGGGGTAATGACGGGAAAACCATAGACCCATCATCGTCACAAGGAAAGGGAACTACAGTTGTGAAATGACGATATTTAGATATGTACAGAGATGTAGAAAAAACGACAGCCGTATCTGAACAAGAAAAAAACACGCTTAGGCTTCTCAACAATATTTACAAGGTGGTCTCAGCGGCCCATCTCAAGGAGTATCTGGAATTAGCAGATCCCACAGCCATGTCGTACGCATAAAGGGGATCGGTCTCCACCCCGTAATCCATCAATGGCCGTTCCTCTAATTCATCGTCATGGTCATATACAAAATCGGGAATTTGAACTTGCCCCTTCCTAATATGATCCCACAAGAATTCTAACCTGTTAACGTATTTAAGCTTCCAGTACAATCTGCACAATACAATTCATCAGGGTTCAATGAATCCACACAAAAAAATGAAAAATAATACGGTTTATTCAAGAAACAGAAGTCTTTAACATTAATCAAACGTAACTCAGCACAATATGATAACTCACCCAGCACTCAGGAAAAGTCGACCAACTGTGGCCAGAAGAAATCTGGACTGAAGCCCTGGATGCAAGAAATAAACAACCTGCAGCCTCTCTTTGATTTCTGGGGGTAAATGTTCATAAATCAACCACAAGGTTGAGAGGCCAGGGCAGTTCTCAACCCTTTGAACATCTGTATGAATGTACACGACACAGAAATGTCCATCTGGTATCTCCGTGGAAATTTTCTTGTAAACATACTTCTGCAATCTGGTCCCACTGACAACGGCAGCTGCAAAAATCGCATAGATATGAAACACAATACAGCCGTTACATTGGAGCAAACATGATACAACCAAAACCATTTCGGAATCGAAAATAACTCCAAATACATAGGGCAATACTAAAATATGTAAATAACCTACTGTCTAATAATAAGGACAAACATAAAGTGTATCATATAAAACAAACCAAAAGACCAAAAGAGGATACTGTGCGGGATACAAGTATATAACCTAACAGTTACCCAACAAGAAATCAGAATCTCAACGCCCCTTGCAGAATGCGTGCCTTTGAAGATACTCTATGATTTGTGTATGAAATTAAGGCCTAAAACTTATAATTACATTCAGAACACAAGAAAACAGACTCAAAAAGAGCAATTTCGTTTCTGTGAAAGACCAACTGTATCACTTTTCCCTCAACTTGTGAGAAGGACGCTTCTAAATTTGTAAACATTGTCCGCGGAATCTGAATTCCAGCTGTTCTTAGTCAGATTTTGAAGACGGGAAACGGTTAAAGACGCAGGGAATTACGGCCGCTCAGTATAGCATAATATTCCCCCTTAAGAAAGCATAGAATCAAAGACGTCATACACAACCTTAAACGTACAAAACATTTACAAGCACAGAAAATCGAAGGCTAATATATTAAAGCTGCTAAAGCCGAAAGGAAACAGAAAAAGGATATAAAATCTGTATGACCACAGGATAGAAGAAACTGTTCAGAATTCAAAAATAAGAAGAACCTAGCATTCCGTTTGAAAGCCTCTAAACAAGAAAATCGCCAGGGAATATTAACGCGCTGCTAAAACAGAGACGAAACAGGTTTTTAAAAAAAGGTTCAAAGAGCTGTTTGATAAGACAGACAACAAATCGCCTAGAAAACACATGAGGCCTTCTACGTGAGATTCCGCGTTCAAACGCAAAGCACAAAACCGTGAGTCCTAATTGACCGAAACGCAAACAGAGAACAGATCGAACATCCGACCGAAGCTCAAACACAGAAGAGATTCAAAGCAAGAACAAAAGGCACCAGATCCAGATCAAGATTCCAAAATCCGTCACCAAAGGCACAAAGATCGAACCTGGAAAGTATCTTCCAACGATTCTGAGGATCCTGCGACCGGATTTATCCTTGCCGTGGACGGTCAAGACCTGAAGCCGTTCCAGATCTGAAAAATCCTCATCCTCCTGCGGCTCAGGCCATGCGTCCGGCATAGAGCTGACCGCTACGGGAGACGAGTCCGCCATGGCAGAGAAAGAGCAAACTAACAATAACACACCAGAATTGAAAGCTGTTGCTGTAGCTGTCGCCGCAGCTGCTACTGCAAAGAACGCTTGCTTGTGCAAGTGTAACTACCAAAACAAAAGGAAAAGAGCATCAACATAAATAGTTGCGAGAAAGGCAAAATATCCGTCAAGTTTCCTTTGCTTTGGCTTCGCTTTCCTTATCCGCGCTTGAATTTGCTTTGCTTTCCTTATCCATCGGGCCTGATCACGTTGCATCAATCACACAGAGTGACTTTCCATTCGTCAGCATTCATCGCATGGGGCTGCAGGCCAATTAATGCATGCCGCGGATATTCTATGGAATCTGCAATTATGCTCTCGGCCGCTGTCAGATTTGTCGCATAAGTTCAGGCTACACATTTCCTCCTACCATTGGCGCCTCATCTTACCTTCTTCTGCTTACTTTGTCTCTGCTTCTTACCAAAACTATTCTGTGGGCCGCTCTGCCACAGTGGAAAGATTTATTGCCCTGGATCTAGGTTCGATGAATCCGTTCCTTCTACCTCTCGAGTATTTTTTTTTTTTCATAATTAAAACTAAAAGCTTTTCTAAATACAGAGGTGGGAAATTGAGGGTGAAGGGTGAAATGGTCTATTTAATAAAGAATTATTTCAATCTAAAAGAAATGGTAAAAGTTTCAAACGTGGAATAAAGAAAACTTAAGGATTTTTAAAATACAAATCAAAAAACTACGTCAAATTCAAATGATAACTTAGTGCTTAACAAGACTTAATCACTAGATTTAGCTAGCTCCTTTCCAATTTTAAAGATATCTACTCAAGTGTACAACATTGTAATTTATATTTTTTAGAAATTAAATATTTAAAAAATGACCACACCATAAAAACATTTAATGTTGGGTGGATAATATCTAAATAGCATGACACAAATAAATACGAACAACAAAGTCATAGTATACTCAAAACATAAAAACCTTAGGTATAGTTGACTATCAATGAAGTTTAAACCTTCTTCCATCTTAGAGTTCACATAAGTTTGATCCTTATAAGGTTACGCTAACATACAAAGCAACTTTAAGTTAAGACCGAATTGAACTTAACTACCAAACCAAGCACAAGGTTTTTACATCTCCAAGTTAAGTGAAAGGAATCAGATTTATCTCACAAGATTTTTATATCTCTAAGTTGAGTGAAAAGGACTCTTTCTGTTTTTACCGGCTTTACTTTACACATGAAAAGGCCTTAGAAGTGATGATTTCTAGAAGATTTGTTACGTCCAAGTGGGTGTGGTCGGAGATAACAAAATGCTAATCATGAGCTAAACTAAAGTTCACCAAATCAATGGCCTAAGGTGAAAGTAGGCAGTGCCAAACATAAACTACCATTAAGTAGCTCTTAAAAGGAAAATCAAATTTACGTGTTTTAAATAGTTTGCAACTTTTGACCGGTGACTTTTGAGTCCCTAAAGCAAAACAAAGATCATGATTCTCTCCTTGAAAAAGGCAAACAAGCCACCACTTGTCAACTATTTTGGTACTCTAACGTCTTGTCTCCCTTTGGCGTAATTTCAGGACCACTGTGGATAAAGTATGGTGTGATTATCTTGATACGATAATTGCAACATTAGTGGACCATGGGTCCCTTCAACCAACGATACCCAACCATAATTAAACTAAGGAAAAGGAGCCGTTTCCATTTTACTGTAGTAGTTGATCCTCCCTCATCCACTTTTTGGAACTATCCCAACTTGATCAGAAAATATCAACAAAAGTCTCTAATCCTTGAGACTGCCCAACCCTTGTTTTGTTACAGCGTTATTATATTATGTGCAACCATAATTGTAGTTGTTCAAGATGGACCCATCACCTTCCATGTGGATGTTTTTGGGTGGTTTTTGGTGTGGGTAGCAATAACTAAACTAGACTTGGATGATATAGAGATGACATGCACGTTTCAAGGAGAAAGAATAGAAAAGCCATCCCACCTTTCTTGGGCTTTAAGGCATTATCTTCTCCGAGGGAAATTTGGATTTATCCTTTGTTTATGATGTTGGTATTTATCTATGGAGCTGCTTTTGCCAAGTGTAAGAAGAAACCGTCTCTTCTAGATTCCGAAGGTTGGATGACATTTGAGAGGTTGCTGGCAAATCTTATCTTCAATTTGGTCCATCATTCATCATCTTTTTCTCCTTTCATATCTCCTCTTGAGCTAAGTTACGAGATAGATGTGTATACAAAACAATTTACGTCCTCCTGGATCATGTTATCTCATCCTTTTTATGCTCCGTAGTTAAATCAAAAGCTTGTTGAGTTTAATTATCTCGTTGTTTATTAATTATTATGCGGTTAGATTTTACTTTAAATACTTTTATGTTTTACATATCAAAGTATTACATTACTTGTATGGCTTGAGGTGCATGTACTTAAATAGTTTGATTTGCAAGTTAGGGGATGTTAACTTAGTAATAAAATTATTGATTTACAAACCCTAAGTTATGAGTTCAATTCCAATATGTAATGCTAAGTTAAAAATTCTACTTAAGTTTTACAAAAGTTTTGTGTTGGCCATGTTCAAGGATACATATTGGTATTTAGTCATTTGAATGTTTTGTTTGCTTTCTTTCTTTGCATTTAGAAATATCTTCAATTACTCATTCTCTACTCTATTTGGAAGCTTTAGTGTGCTCTTATTTTCTAGTAATAAAAGTTTGACTATGTCCTCTCTACAATAGTTAAATACCAAACTTTCAAAGATGTCACTTACCAAAGTTTTAGCAATAAGAGGTTAACTATGACATCTCTTCAATAGTTAAATACCAAACTTTCAAAGATGTCACTTTTTAACTTCAACTTTAGCTTCAAGCAAAAAGCTCACAATAAAAGCTAAATGATTAATTTATTTTCTACCATATTTATTTATTTATTTTTATTTTTGAGGCTCAAGGATGAGAAGCTTTCAACATTTGTTGTTATTTGTTCATCATTTCTTATTGATGTTTCTTTTGTCTTTAGAAAGTATTTTCTCCTTCTCTTTAGAAGAAACCCTTTAATAAAAAGTGAAAACCCGTGAGGGTACTTCTAAATAAACTTAAGGCTGGATCCTTTTCTTATGGTGAGGTTTTTTAGGATTGGTTGTATGGATGAAAACCTAAAAAGGCATCCCTAAAATTCTTGGGCTTATTCTTTAGACTATCTCTTCAATTCATTATATTTCTCCGTAATTTATCTTATATATCTTGAGATATACCTATAGTCAAATTTTTTTAGGTTTTAATATTTTTCTCCAAATATATTAAGGTTGACAAATGGTCTCAAATGAATTATTGGATATTTCTTTCATGCATTGGGTTGGCTAATGGACATTGGCAAATGTTACCCTATCAAAATCATTTTTTATAAACCCTACAAAAGCATCACCAAAACCATTGGGCTTTTCTTTAGGCTTTCTCTTCATTGATCTCATGTACTCTAAATTTTTAAAAAATTATTATTCATTTTTTAAGGATTCAACATACACACACCCCCTAACACCCTTTCTCCACATTTATAAACTCTATGAAGGAAAATAATGCAACGTTTAATATGACTAATAAGTAGTGAGCATGTCCCATGCCCAATCATACAAATCTACAAGCATACACAATAGAGCCTATCATAATTTGTGGAAGTGAATGACTGTAAGTTTATAAGTAGCATGAGTAAATCATAGGTCATTATCTTCCTCATTATGTTCATAGTGGGCTCATGATGTATAGTTAAATATGACCAAGAAAAATGATTAATGATGTTGTTTAACCAATATTTACCAACTAGGTTATTTATAAGGTGGTTGCAATTGTATGGCCTAAAAAAGCCAATAAAGGTTTGACTTCTTAGCCATCAACAAAATGCTTAAAGGATGACTAACCAAACATTTCCTTCCTTCCAGGTGTCAAATAAAGGATATTTAACAAAACCATACTACCAGCACTACAGACAACACCATCTACTCCTTCCCATCCTCCATTTCTAACTTGCGGTATTAACTATATTTTTTTTCACTATAAGTCTACTCTTAGAAATTTTTGTTCAATATTCAAAATCTTTTAGCCAAGAGCAAGAATTAGAATTGGAGGATAGGGAGGAGTAGATGGTGTTGCTTGCAATGCTGGTAGTATGGTCTTCTTAAATGTCTTCTAATTGGCATCTACTTGAGAGGGAAGAAAATGTCTAGTTAGTTGTCCTTTAAGCATTTTGTTGATGGCTAAGAAGTTAAAACTTCATTGACTTTTGTAGGCCATACGCTCTTAACCATATTATTTTTTTTCTTTATTTGGTCTAGATGGTTCCTATTCAATTTTCAACAAAGATGATGAATGCATTGGTTGACATAGATGCTAGTCATAATTTTTTCTCACTTGGGATTGCTCGTAATCTCGACCTACAAGTATACTCAGCTTTGGCATCTTGCAAGTTAGCCAAGTTTCGTCCAATCAAATGCACTTGGGTGGTGAAGGAAGTTACCATAAAAATTCGTTAGTGGAGCAAAAAACTAGACTTGTCTATCCTGGATATTAATTCTTTCCAAGTCATTCTTGGATAAGAATTCTTTAAAAAGGCAAAAGTGGTGGTTGTTCCATACCTAGATATCCTCTACATTACGCACAAGGATTCACCTTGCTTGGTGAAAACCTCTACTCTAGGAGCAATTAGCGTTGACTAAGAAGCTTACATTATCTCACCTATCATGATAAAGTGGGATGTTAGGGACCTGTCCTAGTATATCTTCCTTATGATGCTTAAGGAGGTAGAAATTGAGATTTTTGTGAAGGTGAACATGTGAGTAGAGAAGGTGTTAGGGAGGTATAAGGATTTGATGTAAGTAAAGTTACTAGGAGAGTTGCTGGAATGATGGGTGGTTGATCATAAAATTAAACTATTCCTAGGAACAGCTCCTCCTAGGTAATGACCTTATAGAATAACTACTTTTGAATTGGCCAAGTTAAGAAAGCAATTGGAGAGCTTGGTGGTGAAGGATTACATTTGATCCTTAAAATCTCCATATGGTTCCCTAGTGCTATTTGTCAAGAAGGAGGACAATTCATTAAGATTGTACTGGGACTCTAAGTTACTCAGTAAATACAACATCAAGAATAGGTATCTAGTTCCATTAGTTTCAGACATGTTCAACCGACTAGTGGGAGCTCGAGTTTTCTCTTGAATTGACCTCCAGCAAGGCTATTATCAGGTATGGATTGTAGAAGGGGATGAGGAGAAAACAAGTGTTACTTGTTATAAATCATACAAGTAGATAGTCATGCCCTTTGGGTTATGCAATGCTCTTTTCATATTTTTCACTCTTCTAAACGAAGTGTTTCATCCATTCCTGAATCAGTTTGTGGTGGTATACCTTAATGATATTCTAGTCTAATTTGGTTCAATAAATAAACATCTTTAACATTTGGACTTGGTATTCTCAATGTTGTAGGAGAAAAAGCTATATGTCAAGTAGAAAAAATGCAAGTTTGCTAAGCCAAAGTTGAAGTTTCTTGGCCACATCATTACTGGAGGCAAGGTGAAATCAAATCCAAAGAAATTAGAGGTCCTTGCCACTTGGCCTACTCCAAAAGATGTGCATAAGTTATACTAATTTCTGGGATTGACAAGTTACTAGAAGAGGCTTATTTGTGGATTTGCTAGTGTGATGGCCACATTGATGAATTTAAAAAAGAAGGATGTTTTCTAGGACTAGAATTCTCAGTGTTAAGAAGCATTTGATAAGATCAAGATGGCCCTCACAACATAACCTATGTTGGCCCTTCCAAACTTCTTAAGACTATTTGAAGTTTACCTAGATGCTTCAAATGAAGCAATTGGTGAACTACTTTTGCAAGATAGATCATCTTATAACATTTGAATTGAAGTTGAACCAAATGGAATAGTTGTGACATGTGCACGAAAAGGAGATATTTGCCATTGTGCATTGTCTACACACATGGCAACACTTTCATGGATGGTTTTATGGTAGTGAAAACTGACAACACTACCACTAGCTATCTTCTCAATCAATCTAAGTTAAATCTGAAGCAAGCTTGATGGTTAGGCCTACTACAAGACTTTAAACTTCAATTTGTCTATCAGTTGGGTAAGGAGAATGTGGTCATGGATGCTTTGAGTAGATATTTGTAGGTGAATTTGATGGAAGTGATGGGATAGCCTAATAGCTCATGGGTGATGACTAATCATGAACTTTAGCAAAAGATCAAAGATGGATTGCACCATGATCAACACATCCAAGAGTTGTTGAAGTTGGTATAGGATGGAGATGACTCAGATTTTAGTAAAGTTAATGGCCTACTCATGTTTAAGTAAATATGGATCTATGTTCCGAATTAGGGTGCTTTTCATTCCAAGATCATTGACAAATGCCATAGCATCCTTTAGGTAGGTCATTCGAGTCACAAGTGCATAGTGGCATTGATGTAATGGTAGTTCTATTGGCCAAATTTGGGGATTGACATGGCTAATTTTGTGCAAGGTTGTTTGATGTGTCAATGAGATAACAATTTGAATAAGATACTAGGGGATCTACTTCATCTGTTGGAGATTTTAGAATTACCATAAATGACTATCTTCATGGATTTCATCACAAAACTTCCTATAGTACAAGGATATTCCAACATCCTTGTAGTTGTGCATAAGTTCTCTAAGCATGCCATCTTCATTTGTGCTCTACTTCTTGCATGATTAAGAATGTGACATCCTTATTTTTTAACAACATTGTGTGCTACTTTGGATTGTCATCAAGCATCATCTTTAATCATGATTCCTACTTCATAGGAAAATTTTAGTGAAAATTATTTATGATGTTGGGAACAAAGCTAGAAATGTCATCGAGGTATCATCCATAAACAGACATTTAGATGGAGCAAGTTAATAGAGTTCTTAAGGAATATTTACAATATTTTATTTGGTTCAATCATATGAATTTGGTGACCTTGCTACCTATGGCTCAATTTAGTTATAACATTCAAAAATCCTTAATCGCAAAATTCTTTCCAATGGAGCTAGCCTTGGAGAGATAGCCATCAATTCATAAGCCAGTGAAAATCTTCCATTGAGGTTTAAATCCTTTAGCAGATGAATTTGTGAAGTCATGGGTAGATCACATCTAAATTTCTTAGTTATACTTGGAAAAGTTAATGCAACACATGAAAAAGCAATACGCATGCTGTTGGTACATGATAATGCTAATGATGGGAAATTTTGTCCCTAGAACTAGCATTGGTGTGACTTTTGTTATTCTATGATTTAGTCTCAACAAAAATGCAAATTTCATCATTTATTTTTATTCCTTTTTATTATTCATTGTTAATATGTAGTTCACATATGATGTTTTTACTTCAATGAATTTTTGATTAGTTGTCATTGTCATTGTTACAAGGTTGCTTGTTACCTCTAATGGAGAATAAAATATGATACATAAGAAAAATCAAATGCATATGAAGATGAAGGATTGAAGGATTTTTAAGGATCTTAATGATTCCAGGGGAGCATGACAATAATTTTTCAAGAAGGATCAAAGAAGAATATGATTGAAAAATTTTATAATAGAAGTATTTGCATACATGTTTCATATATCTAAGGATATGAGATTGAGCAAATTGTAAGGGATGGGGAAAGTAAATGAAGGTACATTTAACAGTTAATGTTTGTAACTATGAAGGCTTGAGGATAGTGCTTTATGGTAATGCTATTAGACATTATGATATCTGTCATGATCAATTTGCTCTTTGCATTTGCATTTTCACTAGCATTCAAACTATTGTCAGTGTAGTTAATTAATGATAGGATTTATTTCATGAAATGCTACATTAAAGGCTCTAGGCATGAAAATTGTCAAGATGGTTCTTTCAAATCCATTTCAACTTTTGTGAATTTGGATTTTAGGAGTTACAAGGATTCCAACAACAACAATGAGAGTAAAGGTGGACTCAAGGTGGACTATGCCTTAATGTTGAGCATCCTATATCATAGCATAGCACACAATCCATTAGCCAATGGTTAAACATGTTAGTACTATCATAAGTATTAAGTAAGCAACTAGACCATTTAGGCATATGCACACACACACACAACAAGCACATAACACACCAACTTCCCTAGAAGGACTACAATGCATTCCTATACTAAGGCATCTAGCCTTATGACAAACTTTGAAGAAAGGGTAGTGGCCCAAGCATCAAAGCCAAAGCTCCTCCACAATCCTACATATCTTGGTGATAAGGTTCATAAGGAATTAGGGTCCATGTAGTTCTATGAGATGGTTAAAGTAGCATGGAACTCAAAGGATCTATATGCTTCTCTAGCCCTCATGCCAGAGGGAAAAAAACTTCAATTAACCAATAAGACATGTTTTCCTATAATTACTCCGATTTCAAAGGCCAACACAATAGGATTGAAATCCTATCATGTTGTTCCATGCTAATGTATTTAATGTATAGGCTTTCTCTAAGCACACAAAATTTTTCAAAGTAATAAGATCAAAGTTGCGGCCCAACCAATTAAGACTAGGATTGCATCATCAATAGAAGGAATGGAGTGAATGATGCATATTAGATTGACAAACCAATTACCTCATCCCAAGATCCAACTACAAGTTTTTTAACTATAAAATCTAATGATCTTCTCCTCTTATTTGATTGCTTTTTCATGTACTACACTAACTTTTCCTATTATAACCAAGTAACTTGAATGTGATCTACCCATGAGTTGATGAATTTATCCATTGATGGATTTAAACATTGATGAGAGGTTTCCACCAATTGAAGAATTAATGGCTACCTTCCTAAGGCCAACTCCATTGGAGATAGTCCTATGATTGAGGATTTTCAAATGTTATAACTAAATTGAGCCAAAGGTAGTAATGTCACCCAATTTGTATCATAAAACTAAATGAAATGTTGTAAATATTCCTCAAGAACTCTATTAATCTACTCTATCTAATCATTTGTTTGTGGATGTTACCCTGAGGATATTTGCAGCTTTATCCCCAACATCAAAAATAATTTTTACCAAAACTCACATATGCAGTAGGAATCATGATCAGAGATGACGATTAACAATAATTCAAAGTAGTGCATGATGTTGTTGAAAAACAAGGATGTCACATCCTCAATCATGCAAGGAGTAGAGCATGGAATGAAATGGCATAATTGATGAACTTATCCATAACTACAAGGATGCTAGAATATCCTTGTACTATGGGAAGTCTTGTGTTAAAATCCATGGAGTCAATCCGTCCATGACAATATTGGAATCTTCAAGGAGTGAAGTAGGATCCTTGGTCTTTGATTCAACCTCATCTTGTTGATACAAAATAGCCTCATAAAAAATTGGTCATGCCACCAGTGCCACTATGCGCTTGTGACTTAGATGACTTGCTCATAGGGTACTATGGAATTCATTGATAATCTTGAAACACAAAGCATCCAAATCTAGAACATAGATATGTGTATGCTTGAATATGCGTAGGTCATTGACTTTACTAAAATTCTAGTCATTTCCATCTTGGACCAGCTTCAACAACAATTAGATGTGTTGAAACCCATCTTTGATCTTTTGTTGAAGTTCATGATTAATCACCACCCAAGAGCTATTAGGTTGTCCCATCACTTCCATTATGTTCACCTATAAATATCTTGTTGTGGTAGTAGTCATTGTAATGAGTGAAAATTGATACAACCTAACATGAAAATTGATCCAAGTACTTTGTGTCCATCAAATGGTCTAGGAAGACTAACCTTTCATATTATCTTCTTTAAATTGAAAGGAGACTTAGGGATTGAAGGATAAATCTAGCAATCCAAAATAGACATTTTGCCAACATTAGCCGACATCAAGAAAAAGACTTACATACATGAAATCGCCAATAGAAAATGTATAAACAAGGGGAAAACATAGTGTAATGTAAATACATGATCAACATTAGAAAGACACTTGAAAAAAAAATGAGAAAGAAGTAGATCTATTGACTAACATGTGCAAACTAGAAAGAAAAATGTGAGGAAAATAGATTTGGAGTGAATCTAGGTAAAATTAAAGACAAAAGATCTACAAAATGAAAAATCCAAATTATAGTAGAAAAAGGAAACCTGCAAAGATATGTTTCAAGACATGTACTAAAGATCAGAGATGAGGAGCTGTGTTACTTGGTTTTTGCTCTAACAAGCACACTGATGTAGATTTAACAGGAACAATAGTAGATTTAGTAGCTAATGATTGTAAAGAAAATATTAGATCAATGTGTTGATTTGGTTCTTAGTAAATCTTTGCATGTCAAGAGGACAACATGAACGAGATACAATATATCAATAGGGAAATGAGGGAAAAGCAGAAAGAGAGCTGAAGTTGGTTAAATGATCTTTTAGAAGCAAAGAACTGGTTAACATAATCTAAGAGCTAAACTCAAAAAGTTAATCCCTTTATGTTTAGGGTTACCTTCCTATTTATAAGTTGAAAATGCCTCGTAGACCATGAAGGAATGACATAATTGGGTTGACAGAATCTTCCAAAAGCTTCTAGAAGTTTGTGGATAGAAGAAATGATAGAGAGAAAAATTCGATGCCTGACATCAAAAGTCTAATGTAAGACATCAAAAGTTGGAAATAAGCTAATGATGAATGTTAAAAAAAAAATTGATGTAGATAGTAAATATCTGACATAAGATGTAAAAATTGATTAAACGCAAGATGTCAGAAGTTAATGAAAGCTTTCAAATGTCAAAAATAAGATTGAAACTAGACATAAAAAATCTGATGCAAAGCATTAAAAGCTAGAGATGAAATTGATGCTAAAGCTAACACTAAACATTAAAACTGAAAGTGGAGTTGAAATGATATTGCATATGATATAGGATGTTAAAAATAGACTATCGAAGATGGCTTTAAATGCTAGAAAGTCATATAATGTACCGAAGTCTAAATTAAGCTAAAAAAGTCAAAGTGAGTACAACATTACCATCTCTTAATTGATACTACTAAAAAGCTAAAGAAGAATTTATCAAGAAAAGACACATGCTAGTATATACCTTTAAGATGATTCAACAAAGTGGGAGAGTAGGGGAGAAAATTTGGGATATCACTGATACATTGACAATGAATTGCTATGCTACATAAGTGGAGCATGGCTAGATCCTAGAAAGCATACATGAAAATGTAAATAAAACACTTCCTAACCACTTAATTCTCTCAATCATGTCCTCATTAGAGTAAAATAAAGATACTCATTAGGCTTCACCAATGTAGATCATGAAAAGAAAAAGGAATAGAGAAAGAAAGGGAGATAGTGAAGAGAAAAAAGAGAGAAAGCAATAAAATGTAGGAAAAGCATTTAGGGACATCATTGATACATCAATAGTGGGATGCTATGTCGAAAGAGTGGAACAAGGCTAGATCCCTAGAGTTGACCTCTTCCTTACCTCACTTACATACAAAGTTCATATCGCTTACATCACTCCAAACTCAACACTTCCTCACTACATCAAGGAAGAGACACTTGTTTTGCCTCACTAATGTTGAATATAACGAGGAATCGAAATAGATGAGGAGAGGGGATGAGAGGAAGAAGAAATAAATATAGTACAAAAAGAGTAGAAGTGATAGTATGCAAAAGAAAAAAGCAAAAAAGCAAAAAAGCAAGGGGAAGAAAAAAATGATATTGCCCATATACCTATCATGAGGATGGTGCTATGCTACAGAAGTGGGGATGGCTAAATCTTGCATACTGTATGATCGAAAAGGATTTCATATATATGATGAAGTAATCCCTCATTCCACTCCATAATATGCTCAACCAAATCCTCACATGAAGCAATGAGAATTAAGCCACTCAAAAGCCTCATTGGTTATGTAGAGCACATAAAGTAGAATAAGATTAATAGCATAGGGAAGTAAGAAAAAAATAGCTAGAGAAATAGCAAAATATGATATAGAGAGGGGGGGGGTGGCGGGGGGGTGGGGTAGTAAAAGAGTGTAAGAAAAATAGAGTTTAGAGAAAACTTGTTATCTTGATGTAGTAGATAGCAAATTACTATTGGAAGAACACTCGTTTGAACTCAAATAGTTAGCAAGTTTAGTGTTATATTGTGACTATATGTAGTAGCACTTCAGGAAACTTTCGTTGACAAGATTTGGAAACTAATGTCCTTCTATATCAAATAGGATGTAGGTATCATTTTGTAGAGATTGAACCACCAGGAAAGGACCCTACTAGTTGGGAGATAACTTTGTATCTTTGCAGTTCAGAAATGGTGTAGTACCATATCACCTTCATGAATCTCTCTTAGACTTAAATGTGTTTGGAGTAGTGATGATGAATATATGCTTAACATTAATGCAAGTGATGAAGAGTAGCTTGTCAATGTTCTTTGAGAAGATTTAACTCAACACATCACATACTATTATTGTCTTGATCTGAGTACTAATCATGTAGAGCAATATGGAGTTATGGAATATTGAGCTTAACTAGTAAGATCAACTTAGAACCATAGGTTAGGAAGTATGAAGTATGACTAGTAGCTGTATGGAAACTAGTGTGGTAAACCTAGAGGGCTTAAGATAGCTTTATATACTACTTATGTTGAGTTTTATTAACCATGATACAAAGAAAGTGTATTAGAGTTTATTATTAGACTCAGCTTATCTATTAGATTGAGGATAGTAAGGTGATAAAAAGGACTAAGTGATGCGATACATAGAATAGAAATTAGTTATCTCCTTACTTTTGAATTGAGATCCATTGTTAGTTACAATTGGAGAGGTATGTTGAAGTGAGTTATGATGTGGTCAAGGATGAAGTGATAGATAGTATGAGATTTAATGGAATGCAAATGAACAACTTCTACTTACTTAGTGAAGTATTTCATAGCAGTTAGGATAAGTTGGTTCCTAGAAGATGAAGGAGGGCTAATAGCACCAATAAGATCAAAACCCCATTTTTGAAAGGATCATGTAATCTAAGACATGTTGAGCTCTTGTGAAAGAACAAAGACAAGAGAACTATCTTGTTAACAAATATCACACATTTTGACAAGATGATAAGCATCTTTGGCTAAGGTTGGACATCAAGAGCCTCAAGAAATGATACAAGAAGCTAGGAAGTGAGCCTAAGTGTTTGCCACAAACTCCTAAGTAGACCTAATCAAGAACTTATCTTAGACTTTGCAAGACTAAGAGAACATAGAAGAACACCTGTAGAAGAAACTCAACAAAGGATATTGAGATTCACTAATTGAAAATGTCAACTACATTTGTGCAAGGCATCCTTTTAAGTAGGTGTAAGATGACTAGGAGTTTCCCTAGTTGTAAGGTAGTGGAGAATATTAGTGTATTACTAATTATTATCTTTTGTATTTATAGTGCTTACTAATACATTAGAGATTGCGTGATAGGTATTAAGCAAATCAATTGAACAAGTTGATCTTACATTGTGAAAGGGTCAACATGGATAGAGAAAGTTGCTAGTGTATCAACTAGCATGTTCTCAGAATGAGAAATGTCTCTCAAAGTATGAGTAGAGAAGGAAAAGAAGACTTCCTTAGCCATTTGGAGGTAAGGAACAAGTGAGGAACCTTACAATCATAGTCACCATTAACTTGATTTATGATGAGCTCTGAGTCATTGTAAGTAGTAATAGTTTTGACTTGATTTTGTAAAGTGAGTAGGAGACCTCATATGAAAGCCTCATATTTAGAAATGTTGTTAGTACAAGGAAGATTAAGCTTGTAAGCTGGATAAAAAACTTGCTTATTAGAAAGGATGAGACCACAACCTGCACTAGATTTGAAAGATGTGTTTTCTTCATTGAAATAAAGGATAGAATTTGAATCTTCAACATTAAGATGTAATCCATGAGCAACATAAGTTATTTTAGAAGAAGTAATAAGAGTAGCTATAGCTTGATCTTTGATTGAGTGTTGAGATAGGAAACAAAGATCAAACTCTATGAGAAAAGTGTTCCA
>MNCI01025375.1:55782-66010 GCA_015680685.1 Gnetum montanum
CTGTTCTCAAGACCCCAAAGTGTGTCTTCAAGTGAGAGCCTAAGTGCTAGCTAATAGCTTTTCAAAGTATGATCTCCAAAAATGTGGTGTATGAGACCTCCCCCAAAAAGTCCTTTTTTCTTTTTTTGACCCCTGAAGCCTTTTTATAGGGTTCCAAGGTAGGTAGGGAAGTTACATATTCAAAAATATCTTACCTAACTTCTCTCCCAAGTAACTTGCCCAACAAGTTAGGGAGTATTAAATTAGGAAGTTAGGAGATAAATATTGCTTTTGAAAAATAAATCCAATAATTTCATATAATTGTTTACAATTATAGCTTTAATAGCCTTTCATTTTTTACTTGTTTTAAAATTTTGAAGAATGCTTATTGAAGTTCTTAGTGATTTTATAAACAAGGTGATATCATAATATCTACCTTGGCATAAATGTTGCTGGTACCTTAATCCTAAATAATTCATGTGCACTTTCACCCGTATGAAAATGGCTGGAAAATTTAAATTCAAAATATCAAGCCCGAATGTGAAGGCGCCAGGCCTGGAACTGCCAGCAACTAATTGAAATTATCTTGCCCTATCAAAAATCGTTACCAACAACTGCCATCACGGGAGAAGGCTCAGCCACCGCGTTAGGAAATGTCGCCCTGTGTCCCGTAAGATTCTGCAACTGTTCTAACCTTCGCCTCTCACAAGTGCTCTTCCGGTTTTGATGATTATACAGAAATTTTGCAAGGTGTTTTATCCTTGAGCAGAGCATATTCGTATTCGCTGCTGCCCCCGTCGAAGCTGGCATTGTCACGCTTCAAGGAGAAGCTTCCGCTGGATCTGTGAAACCTGGAACTGTCACTGCCCTTGGTGTACGCGGACGAGGCATCTCTGGGTTGATCAAACCCTCGGTCACACCTGGAAACCCTATCAATCCCAGATGAGGTGAAGACTTGCTCCTTTGCCCACTGGCTGCGCCTCCCTCTGCTAGATCTGTGCCTTCCTCAGCCAGATCTGGTCAAAGCCGAGGTCGTGGCCGTCGCGCACGTGACTGAGGCTTCTCTTTCGTCTGCCGCTGACTTCTCATCCATCGTTGTACATCCTCCCATCACTGGCCATTTGTCCTCTGCTCGCGCGCAGTCCTCCCTCGCAGGTTCTGGAAGTATTCCTTGAGAATCTGGAGCCATTTCTGGCGATGCCGATGCCCAGGGTGACACCCAAGCCCAAGCTGATGCCGACGTCTCTGATAGTTTTGCTGTTTTATTCGATTTTTTCTGCAACAGAAACCTTCTTATCCTTTGTTAATTAAATTTACCGAATGAAATTCAAAACCTGTTGGTAATCCATTCATGAGATCTTCCGCACGCCTCCAACTCTTAAGTGGACCTTAATAATCCATCATCCAACATTAGCGGGGAGTATGCTTTTTACGGTAAATAATTTCATCCTTTGTTTGCTATTCCAATCTTCAATAAAGGCATTTTAATCTTGCTTTCCAAGAAGGCCTCAACATCAAAATTATTTACCAGTGGATGTTTCTTCAAAAATACCCATCAACTCACAATACTAAAATGCAAATTTACAACCAGGGATTGTGCTAATTTTAAATAAAATATTCCAACTGTTCCATGGAATGGCCAAATGTGCCAACAGAAAGAAATTGAAAGCTTATGCAAAGTTTCTAGAATAGACTCCCAAAGGTCTAAAGAGAGGATACTAAGCTAAAGGATCTTTTGCTCACCTTTGCAACTTAGGATAGAAAGATTGGTTAGTTGATTGTTAGTTAGAAGAGGCTCTGAATTCAAGAAAGAGAGGTCTAACTAAGGTATGAGTTCATCCTTGGTGATATCTAAAAAGGATACAAGAGAAGCTAGATTTGACACCAAGTCAAGGATGGTAAGATCTAGAGTTCTACATACCTCACCTATAGGGGAACTCAAGATCAAAGATTAGAGTAAGGACTCTAGACAGACATATCCACTTTGAATAGAATCAAAGGGTTAGATTTGCCATTTGAAGAAGAACACATCTAAAATTAAGCATGCAAAATCAAAAGTTAGATAGATGTTAAAAGTCTAAGAGCACACATCATTTTAATAGTATAAAAATGATGGAAAGGGGAAGAGTTACTTATAAAAGCTTTCATTTGCATCGAGTATAATTGAAAATTTACATATGAGCAAATTGAAAGTGATAGCAAAGCAAAATTTCTAAAAAATGACATCGAAAGTGGCTGTAGAAGTAGTAGACAGGGGACCAAAGGTGGGTCTAGTGATGACATGGAATTGCCTCAGCTTGGCTCACTTCCTCCTAAAGCTTAGATGTAAGTTAGCCAAACCATAGGAATTTTTGTTTAGTTTTATTACCATTATTACAATCTTGCCATTATGATGGCCTTAGAATGTGCTAAAATTCTGAAAGGATTAGGTAGGTATTGCACCATAGAGCTTAGATTTAATGTTTTTTAGTAACTTAGAGTAGATTAAAGCTAGAAGTTTGATGTTTTAGTTCAATTTTGTTATGGGGATTGAGAACTTGAGCATGTGGCCTAGGTTTTGGGTGTTTTGAACAGTTTCTTGAATCTATGACTAGAAATTAAATGCATACATCAATTTCAAAGTTTATTTTGTCAATAAACTAAGGATGTGTCAAAATCTAGGCCTTTTATGTAGAATTTATGATGAAATTTTATCATATTCATAGATTTAATGTCATTGATATAGTGTTTTGCATAGCAACATAGATAGAACAACAAAGTTTGGAATCTCATGTTGTTTTTAACTAAATCCAAGATGTAGATTAAGTAGTATTGATAGAAATGCAGCTAAATCGATGTTTTCATGAGTAGATTTGTAATTATTTTTACAAAATCATGAGAAAACATGATATTTGGATTTGTAATCATGAAGAACCTGACATGGAATGAACTCAATGTGAGGTTTCAATGTGATAGTAATAGAGTATTTTTTTTTTGTTGCAAAATGCTAAGTTTAAATAACATGAGACATCAAAAGTTACTTTCAATGTGAAACATCAAAAGTCAACATTAACGTAACATTTCTTGTCGAACATAATATAGGAAAGATCAACAATGTTATATATCAAAAGAACAACGTAGGACATGAAAGACATTTTTTTCAAACATCTATGTAGGTTTCAATGCCTCATGTAGAATCTATTGATGTGTAATGTCAAAGCTAGGATCAGTACATAGGATTTTTTGCCAAACACCAAGGGTGGACAACATGAGATGTCAAAGCTAAGTTTGACATACAAGATTAAAGTAGTGATAAAAAATGACATAAAATATAGCAAATTAACACAAAGTTTTGATGTGAAAATGACATGAGGATTCGATGTAAAACTATGTTCTTGACATAGAATCTTATTATTTATTTTGTAAAGATGCTATAGCACCTAGGCTGCTAGTAATTGAGCCTATGTACTTTTCCTCGTGGATGAAAGAAGCATCCTAGAGAATAAATAGAGGAAGTTTAGTTCAATTATGAGAAAACCCTTATTCAAGGACAAGATACTAATGCCCCTAAAGTTGTGGGTAACAAAGGGAGTTGTAGAGTTACTAAAATTTTGCATCACCCATTTCCGTCTAATGATATGTGATGGGACACAATATCGCATGGGCCGCGATATCACGTCTTCCCTTGCGATATCGCTTATGCGATATCACGGTGTGCCATCAAATTTATAAATAAGAGGCGGCTCTCCCTTGTTTCTCATTCTAGGCCTAGACCGTAGCGAAACTCTGGCAGTTTTACCTCTCCAGAGATAGAATAATTTCCATGTGCCCGCAGTAGGAGCTCCAAAGTGAACGGATCTTTATTCGAGCAAATATTATACCTGAACATAAGTTTGTGTATGGAAATAAAGACGAACTGTTGGATAAACCTTGCAGTGCATGGACTAAGCTAAATAGGACTTTATTTATTGTGATCACTGAGGGATAAACTGTTCACTGAGGGAACAAAAACACATGACAAGGATGGGCATTCAGATCATCATCACAATCGGGGCCGTAGCCACAGAAGAGAAGGTAAGAAACATCATCATGCCAATGCTTCTCCTTCTTCTTCCCATTCATCACATCATTCACCCTCTCCTTCCACATCAGGGTGTAGTCATAAAGAGCATAACGGTGAGGATAAGGGTAAGCAAAATGAGATACCTTGACGAGAGAGTCAAGAGCGAGGATGAGGGCAGTCAAGAGAATGAAGGCATGAAAGAAGGAAAAGTAGGGAAGAACGTAGGCATCATAGATGTCATGAAAGAGATGATCATGATGAACCCCTACTTGCCACCTGAAGTATGCTAGATATTATAGAGGCTGTGAGAATACCAACAAGGCATCAAAAAGATAGTCGGATCAAGAGATTAGATATGAATAATATTCCATGCTTCGAAGGGGGATATAACACTGATCCAAAAAATCATTTATAGGCATTCCACGATGCCCGCGCCTTGCAAAATATTGAGAACGAGTGGCAGAAACTAAAGTTGTTTCCTAGGACACATAAAAGAAGCCGAGAGTTGGTACTAGTCCTTAGAGCCAGAAACCATTCGGAGGTGGAGTACAATGCTAGAATTGTTCAACGATAAATACCAAACGTAGTCCAGAGTGTCTAACTTGCGTAAGTAGATCCAAGGATGGAAGCAAGGTACTCACGAAACCTTGGATGCTACCATGGGCCGCTACTACGCATTGCTACATTGTTGCTCAGGCCATGGTTACGCACAATGGGATCAACTCCGCCACCTCGTAGATGGGCTAAGACACGAAACTAGGAGAACCCTTAGGACTTATGCCCAAGGGAGATTATCAGAACTTAGATCCCATGAAATTCATCGATTGTTGGAGCAAGTAGCTAAAGAAGAAGGGGAGCTATAGAAAAGAGAAAGTGCGGAAGAATATAACTGTGATCCTTCCCTCCAAAAGAAGGGAGTAAGATTCTGTGATGAAGATGATGAGTCACCACTTGAGGAGTTGGTGAATAGAAAAACCTTGCCGTTTCAAAAGCTAACAACAAAAGTGATGGCTAAGGTAGATCAAATACAGGACTCCTTAGATAGTAAACTTGAACTTGTCGTAAAAATTTTAGAGGAGTCTAAGGAGGAACGAAGTAGTGACCATGATAAGAAAAAGTGGAGAGATTCAAGCCATGCATGTGACAAGGGTAAGGGAAAAATGAATATCACCGATGAGGTTGTGGATTCAGATACAGACAATGACGGTGAATGTGAGATCTGCCAATATGACCATCCTAAGGGATGTTGCCCAATAATCTCACATCTACAAGAGTCTGGGGGTGTATACACTCAACCCAAGACTTAACAGATGGCAGGCACCCCGAAGGTTACCTTATCCCCAAGGTAACCCAAGGCAGTTCCACCAATCGTTAACATACTATCCAAGTGGAACTCTACCACAACCTATCAGGCAACATCAGCAGTGGCAACACCCATAGTCATGGGGGATGTCACCGCCTAGGCAAAAATACCCTTACCAGCAACCAGATTCATATGGCTACTATGTGATTCTATGGGTCACGTAACCCCACAACGTCACTACCCAGTTCAAGAGTGTTTTCAGACTTCCCCTCCTGGAAGGGATACTCCACATGCATGCCATCCTCCGAATCCATCCATACCTCTTATGCTAGTAGCTCCACCACCAACCACTCCAACAATGCCAAGGGTATTTCCCACTCAACCGGATCAACCCAATGTCACGAGGGCTTCCAATTCTCAATTCTCAGTTGGTCCTAATAATCTTATGCCAAAAAGACCCTTCTATAGAACCAACAATCCAACGAAGCCCTCACCCTCACAAGCAGTTGAACATCTCAACACCTCCATACCAAATAAGGTTTCAGGACCCCCTTCAAACCAAAAATTGAGGCCAATGCACACGGTTATGTTAACACATATCGTTACCAATTGGATTAATGTAGGCCACCTTCCCAAGAAATTATTTGATCCTGGAAGCCCCCTAATTTATCTTCAAGTCACTGGGAATGAACCTCATAAGGCTCTTCTTGACTCAGGCTCTGGAGTCAACCTAATTTCATAAGAATTGTATAAAACCTGGAACCTACCTCCACTCAAGAAGAGTAATATTTGGTTAGAGCTGGCCGACTAGTCCATCACTATTCCTTTGGGATAGGTTGAGGACATTGTTACCACAGTGGATGGTTGGTCATACCCAGCTGATTTCTTGGTGATCCAAATAAATAATGACAAAGGGGACTTCCTAATAATAATGGGAAGGGCATGGCTGAGTACAATAGATGCACACCTAGGAATCTGCAATCTTTCCCTAGAAATATCTAAGAAAAATACTTTTGGAAAGATTGAGAAGAAGAAAGTTTCATGCATCTCATATAGTGACACAGGGTATCATTGCGTGTAGAAATCATGGGTGATGCGAAGTTTAACATTGCTTGCATGCAATCAGTGTGCACAAGACATTGACATACAAAAGTGCCTGTATGTAGCAGCCACATGACAAGAAAACACCTAGTGGCTGATGGCTGATCAAGAGAGTAACTCGATAACATGCATGGAACTGACTAAGGGGATAACTAGTGCTTATGTTGAAAGCGTAGATGCACTTGAGCAAGTTCGTTGCCAACTTCCAACCCTTAACTCTAAAAACATTAACTGGGGGAAGTTGGAGATTCCTGAGGAATTTAAACAAGAGCCCCTAGATTTAAAACCATTTCCCACCGGTCTGGAATACATGATCCTTAAAAATGGAAAACCTAGTAATCATCAATGCAGAGTTTGCTCCTAAGAAAAAAGAGAGTTTGCTGAAGGTGATAAATAAATGGTCAATAACCTTTGCTTGGTCATACCCTGAATTAACTGGAATAGATCCTAGGATATGTCAGCATAGGATTTACATGGACCCCTCCATGAAGCCTCAAAAACAACCATAGAGGTGATTGGACCCAAAGTTGAAACAACTAGTGAAAGAAGAAATAGAGCAACTTCTCAAGGTTGGGTTCATTTATCCCATTGCTGATAGCAAATGGGTTAGTCCTCTAGTAATCGTACCTAAAAAAGAAGGAAAATGGAGAGTATGTATAGATTTTAGGCTATTAAATATGGCAACATTCAAGGACCACTTCCCATTGCCATTTGTTGACCAAGTCTTAGACACTATAGTGGGGCATCACTACTACAGTTTTGTGGATGGTTATAGTGGGTACAACCAAATACGAATTGCACCAGAAAACCAAGCGAAAACAATGTTCACTAGTCCTTGGGGAACATTTGCATATAAACAAATGCCATTTGGCTTGTGCAATGCCCCTGCCATGTTCCAACGATTAGTTAATGGAGTAGAAGTCTTTATGGATGACTTCTCCACTTATGGGACAAGCTTTGATCAAGCCCTAGACCGATTAGAGCAAGTGCTGAAATGACGCATTGAAACCAACCTAAAGCTCAACTGGCAGAAAAGCCATTTGATGGTTCAAGAGGGCATAGTACTGGGGCATAAGATTTCACAATCAGGAATAGAGGTAGACCCAGAAATAGTTAAGGTTATTCAAGGAATCACTCAACAACCAGAAATAGTCAAAGATATTCGGTCATTCCTTGGACACATTGGCTACTACAGGAGATTCATTGAGAACTTCTCCAAGATTGCCAAACCATTGGTAGAATTAACAAAAAAAGATGCACCCTTTGAATGGACCAGGGAATGTGAACAAGCATTCCAAACTCTAAAATAAAGGCTTGTGGAAACCCCTATTCTACAAGCCCCCAATTAGTCCAGACCATTTCATATAATGACCGATGCATCTAATTATGCCTTAGGAGCCGTACCAACATAGTTAGATGAACAAAAATGCCCTTATTACATCCACTGTGTGAGTAAGAGTATTGCTGGTGCACAACTCAACTACACAACTACGGAAAAGGAATTAATGGCTGTAGTGTTTGCATTGGACAAATTTAGGCACTGTGTGTTGGGATACAAAGTGTACATTCATACAGATCATAGTGTAATTTGGTTTCTTATGAAAAAGCCAACGGTTAGCCCTTGTATTATACGTTGGTTGGTAATCCTTCAAGAGTTCGATTTAACAATAGTAGATCGAAAGGGCACTGAGAATGTAGTTGCCGATTATTTATCTCAGTTGCATTGGGACAACAAAGAGGATGAATATGCCATATCTAATCATTTTCTTGATGAAACCCTCTTTGCCGGTGTAGTGAGTAACCAACCCATGGGAACAAATTGGTATAGTAGCATTCTTACTTATCTCCTTTCCCAACAAACACCATAGGGGTTGGAATTTAGGAAGAAACAATAGTTTCTTCACAAAAGCAAGTACTTCATGGAAATCAAGGGACAACTCTATAAAGTCTATCTTGATGGCTTGGTTCGATGGTGTGTGCCCGATGAGGATCAATTAAAAGTTCTCCAAGATGCTCATGAGGGTCCCTGTGGGGGCCACTATGTAGGAAGACGAAGAACCATTAAGATCCTGCTTGCAGGATACTACTGGCCAACGCTATTTTAGGATGCCCATCAATTTTTCCAATCCTATGAGTGCTGTCAGCGTGATGGTGGAATGACTACTAGAATGGAGGGTCTGCAACAATGGATTCAACCTTTGGAACCCTTCGACATTTGGGGAATAGATTTTATGGGGCCCATTACACCAATATCCAATGGGAAAGCTTATATCATTGTTGCTATTGACTATTTTACTAAGTGGATTGAAGTAGCTACTGTAACAGACTGCACATCATCTACGGCTGCACGATTTATACAACAAAAAATTGTACACAAGTTTGGTGTGCCACGTGCACTCATCTCTAATAATGGAACACATTTTATGGGTGCAACCTTTCACAAATTGATGCAACGTTAGGGGTTGAACATAAATTGACCACACCTTACCACCCCCAAGCTAATGGCCAAGCCAAGGTCACTAATTGGGAGATTGTGAGAATATTAATGAGAACAATTAGCAAATTTAGGCGAGATTGGAGCATGAAACTGAACAACGCTCTTTGGGCGTACCGCTCCACTTGGAAACTCCCTACAGGATACTCTCCCTATGAGTTAGTATATGGAAAACTGCCAAAGCTCCCTATACATACTGAGCTCCGTACACTATCCATGGCTTGTAACCTTCACCTTGACCTCGACCTAGCACAAAAACAAAGATTGACAACTCTAAACGTGCTAGATGAGAATAGATTGGTTGTTCTATCGTCAAATGAGTTGCACAAGGCACATAATAAACACCGTCATGACTTAAGAATTTGAAGGGTTAAGTACCAACCAAGAGACAAGGTCCTTTACTAGAACCCCACGCATGTACCGCAATGTACAAAATTTCAAACATTGTGGGAAGGATCTTATATTATTCATACGACCTTTCCCTCAGGAGCCATGACAATATACAAGCCTGAAAGCCTGGATAAGAGGTTACTAGTCAATGTGTAACAAACAAAACCCTTCCATGAACCAAGAAAAGCCAATGCAAATTACACCTTTGATAACGGACAACCTCACTCGTTATTTTGGATCTCTCCCTTTCAATTTAGTCATGGGGGAGATGGCCACCTATGTTGATGATTCGGGGCCCTCAGTTCTTTTTAGTTTTCTTTTTTACACATTGTTGTTTTACAGGTTTTTATTTTACACATTTTTTTGCACATTTTTTGTTTTACAAATTTCTTTAACTTTTCTTGTTTTTTCTTTACAAAATCATTATACTTTTTCATTTCTTGTGTGTGTGTGTGTGTGTTATCCATCTTGTAAAGTTTGTCATTTAATAAGTGTTCTTCATGATGGTATGAACTATTTTCCTATTGATTGATAATGTTTGGTTTTTACCTTTAAGTTATGATGTTGATACTAAGGTATGGTTCTTTTGATATGACAGGAAATGAGTCCACTTCATCCATTGATCCACAAGTTTCTATGGTCTCTCTCGGCTTGGAAATGTACAGTCCTTTTCTATAATAAGAACTATAACGAATCGGTGACTGGGAATTTCTCAAACTAAGGAAGGACTCAAGGATTCAAAAGGTGTGACTTCAAGGGAACTTGATGCATTTGTGTTGGCCGGTCTCTTGGGTGCTTGGATGTTTTCTTCTTGAGTTTTCTTACCATTTCAATGTTACCCAATTATTGGGAAGCTGAGCTAATAAAAATAACAAAGTCTTTGCATGGTGTGGTTCTCACGCATAAACACATAAAACAA
>MNCI01025375.1:66317-107614 GCA_015680685.1 Gnetum montanum
TAGTCATGGGGGTCCGGAATCAAATTTTTTTGATTTTCTCCTAACCCCTATACCTTTGGTAGTCACCATGAATATAACTCTAGACCCATATCAGCCATACCACAACTCAGCCAATGGACCTTTCACTGAAGCAAGGTATCAATTGCATTATTATTTATTTACCCTTGCTAATATAAAGACTGTGTTGTGTGTGCAAATGGCAATCATGCAACAATGGATTGGATCTGGAGGGAACACTTGGAATGGATCGATGCTGAAGCAGCTATGCAAAGAACGAGACGGATGGTGCATGTACAGATGGACAACAAAAGGCACAATCTTGGTGTTGGCAGTAGCAAACTTCTTCTCTTTTCTCTCTTTTCTCTCAGCTACCAAATAAGGCCTGATGTCAAATGTATAAGGTGTTCACTCTTGTTGTCATGAACACCAGTTTTGTCTTGTCTTATAATGATGATCCGTTCACATGTCATCCCATTCACCATTAGTTCCATTTGAGTCAATAATCCCATACCTTCCTAATTTTTTGTAAGGAACTCGAGGACAAGTTTTTATCTAGTCATGGCGGTATGATGGGACGCGATATCGCGGTGCGTTGCGAAATCTATAAATAAGAGGTGGCTCTCTCTTGTTTCTCATTCTAGGCCTAGACCATAGCAAAAATCTGGTAGTTTTACCTCTCCAAAGATAGAATAATTTCCATGTGCCCACAGTAGGAGCTCCAAAGTGAACGGATCTTTATTCAAGCAAATATTGTACCTGAACACAAGTTTGTGTACAGAAATAAAGACGAACTGTTGGATAAACCTTGCAGTGCATGGACTAAGCTAAATAGGACTTTATTTATTATTCATAATTTAAATTATTTATTAGTTCATTAAATCTCTCTCAACCTCCCATAGTGAAGTGCATTCAGTGTGACCGCTTCGAGCACATGCGTTATGCTTGGTGATCCCAGTAACGAATAGCGTTTGGTAACCAAGGTTACATTGGTCCAGGGTGTGAACGGTAAGTGGGAACGGATGCTGATGCTAGGCTAATTAAGGCTTAGTTAGTTAGTTAAAGTTAGTTAATTAGTCTCTTCACCCTTCACCTCGTCAGCATAGGAGATAAAATAGAAAAGACATAAAAATCACATACCTTAGACTTACTTAACCATACAACTATGACAAATACAAGTAAATCTGGGAAGACAACGAACGATTAACCTTAAGTGTTCCATAAGGTGTGTAGGCACTTAGTCTGCGGAGTTCGACTGGATTGCGCGTGTAACACTCGTATTCATATGGTTGAGTGTAGGGGTACCTCGCCACCCATCAATATGGATGGGACTAAGAGATGGGCTTTTGATAAATTCAAAAATTTCACCATAACAATATTGTATCTCATGATATGTTATCATATAAACGTTATCACGGGGTGCGTGCCAACCTATAAAAGCAACACTTAGGCACACAAATTCGTAATAGACTTGATAACATAGTAGCAAACTCTTTCAGTTTATTTTTGTGATTTTAGCTTTTAGTACGTAGCAATGTGTGCCCACAGTGTGATGTTAAGTGATTGAACGGAGTCTTTATTCGAGTGTGATGTACTTGGACACATTGCATGATCAAAAATAAATATTGAGATTACTTTCCATCATTGCAGCAACTTAGTTTTATTTTTGCTTTTATTTAGTTTAATGTTTACTATTTTCATAGTTACTGATTTACTTTCTATGCACTTTACCATTACTATCTTTAAGCAGAATGAGTATGATTGATCTCGAGCACTTAAGTGTAGCTACTTGGTAACCTAGTAGTACTATCACTTGGTACGCCCATTAGTGAAGTACTTGATAATCCTGGTAGTAGTTGCACAAATTTCAAGGTGTGAATAGAACGTTAGGACTAGTTGCTCATCGCATAGGCTAGATTAGATTTGGTTATTGTTACTTAGACTTAGAATCACTTTCCATTTACTTCATGTTTATTAGGAGCAATATGGCTCAGACAAAATCAATATCATATACCTCATCACGAGTTAAACCATACGCATTGTCATGAAAGGAAAACTAGCTGACATCATTCTCCTGCCATCTCATCTACCTCATGATGATCGTTAGAGGACTCTGATAGGTGAAGAAAAAAGTACTGAGATTATGATAGGCAAGAAAAGAGAACTCATGGTCATCATGATAGATATTCAAGGTAATTTGATTTAGAAGATGAAGAGTATGAACGAAGAAGAAGAAGAGACAAAAGAGAGGATCAAGAGAGGCATGAGCATAGAAGGGGTCATCGCTACAATAAAGCATACAATCTTGATCATGATGATGACCATGAATGACAATCCGAAGCATGATAAATATTCAGGAAGTGGTCTATATACCAACTAGGCACATGAGAGATAGCAAAATCAAATGGCTAGATATGAACAACATGTTGTAATTTGAAGGTGGTTACAACATCACCTTTAAGCATTCCACGATGCTTATGCCCTTCAAAACATAAAGAGTGATTGGTAGAAATTAAAGCTATTTCTTAGAACACTTGTGAAGGAAGTGGAAAGTTGGTATAGGTCATTGGAACTTGAATCCATTAAACACTAGAGTACCATGCTTAATATCTTTAATGAAAAATATTAGACCTATTCATGAGTATCAAATCTAAGAAAGAAAATCTAGGGCTAAAAACAAGGGACTCATGAAACCCTTGATGTAGTAATGGGTAGGTATTATTCATTGTTACACAAATGCCTAGGCTATAGATTTTCATCAAAGGAGCAGCTTAGGCACATCGTAGATGGGCTAAGAAGCAAAACCAGAGAGACCCTTGGGGTTGACACCTAAGGAAGATTATTAGAACTGACCACCCATCATATTTAAAGACTAATCAATCAAGTAGCAAAAGAAGAAGGTGAAATCAAAAAAAGAGAATAAGCTAAAGAGTATAATAGGGATCCATCAATAAGAAAGAACGATGCATGGGTATTTGATACTTAAGAGGAAGAAACCTTGGACTAGGTAATTTGAAAGGAGATGCTATCGATCCAAAAATCTATTATTGATGTAGCAACACAGGTAGCAAAAATGTGAGACTTAGTTGATGAAAGGTGTAACAAAGTGTTAAAGATTA
Source organism: Gnetum montanum (assembly GCA_015680685.1). Classification (NCBI taxonomy): domain Eukaryota; kingdom Viridiplantae; phylum Streptophyta; class Gnetopsida; order Gnetales; family Gnetaceae; genus Gnetum; species Gnetum montanum. The sequence goes on from MNCI01025375.1 coordinate 69,434, forward strand.
TGGAGAAAAGAGTAGAGCAGGCCTTCGCAAAAGGTAAAGAAAAAAGAAAGAAGAGAGAACTTGGATGAAAAGGCAAAGTTGCTTTAGTAGCTGAGGTCTCAGAAACTAGCTCTATCGATGAAGAAGGTTGTATTGTGTGTTAGTACAAACATCCTAAGGGATGTTGTTTGATTATGACACATTTGCAAGAAACAAGGGCATACACACTTAACCCAAAATTTGTTCAAAAATAGATGCCAAAACAATTACCTTATCCTCAAGGTAACTACCCCCAAAACCTTCAACCAACATATTATCCTAGTGGAACTTTGCCGTAGTTGCAAGAGAAATATTATTAGTAGTGCAAGTATCCTTAATTGTGGGCCATGCCACCTCCATGCCAATAGTATTCATATTGATAACCTAATCCTTATGGATACTATGTCCAATGTATAGTCTCACTAGCAAGTGCAACTATTCAAACTCTACTATATTATCCACTAGAATACCATTGACCAATGCTACCAAGGACCAATTTAAACCCATATGTACATCCATAAGTAGTTGATTTTCCAAATCCCAATCCAAATGATTTGCCACTAGTGCCATTACCCATGATGCAAGGATAGTTTCCATCACAACCATAGAAAAGGAAAGCTACAAAGGAAATAAATATATAAGTGGAGGATCTCACTAGCACAACTAAGGACTAAAAAAAGAAACATCTTTTCTTTAAAACAAGTCAAGAGAAGGCTTGTAGATTTGGCACTTCATCAAGACCATATTTTCCTAAAACATATCTTCTCACTATTGAAAAGATTCCATCATCATTAAGCCCAAACATACAAGTTGTCATGCTCACTAAAATTTTCACTGACTGTATCAAGGCAGGACCACTTCCTAAGAAGAGAATTGATCTAGGAATTCCTTTGATTTATCTATGAATAGCTAGGAATTTACAATGCAAAGATTTGTTAGACTTAGGTTCTGGGATGAATTTGATCTTCTAAAAAACATATCAAGCATGGAACCTACCATCATTGAAAGAATGCAATATTAGGTTGGAGCTTGCAAATCTCTCTATCACCACTCCTTTGGGGTAGATAGATAGTGTAGTGATCATTGTCAACAAGCAGGCCTCTCCAACCAGCTTTCTTATAATTGATGTGAAAGATGCTAATAAGGAATTCCAAATAATCATGGGGAGGGCATGTCTTAGCACAATCGACAATAAGCTAAGTATGAGAGGTTTGTTAGTTGAGATTTCTAAAGAAGACATGCATGGAGCCATACACATTCAACAAATTCCATGCATTACTACTGAAAGCAAAGGGTGCAATCATGGACTGACACACCAGAACATCAAAATAGTTATGATTCTAGTCCACAACCACAACAGTAAACAACAAGTGTGTGCAAAGGAAAGAGCAATAGCCACAAAACCAAAAAACACCATGTGGTCACTAACAGAGAATGATAAATTGTCTAAAACATGCATGGAAACATTTGAATTACTTACTAATTCCCAATCTAAGAAGATGACTCCAACTAAGAGTCCAAAAATAAAAAAAAATTAACTCATAGTCATACACAAAAAGGAAAAGAGAATAGAAACTTAAATGATCATAACTCCACTACCATCAAAATTACATGGGATAATGATAAAATAGTTAAATCAATAAAGATGGTAGGTGAACTACCTAGATTATATGACTTAAGAGATTTAGGGAGCATGTTCCAAACACTCACCCATGATATCAGTCGTGGGGGAGATACTTTACTTTGATTTAGGAATTAATAAGTGATTTTTCTATTTTTTGTTTTACAATTCATTCTTCACATTATTTGACATTTTCTTAATCTTTAATACTTTTCCATTTCTTCAATTTTCCATATTCTTTCACATTTTTCAGTTCTTTTAGCATTTTTCATTCTTTACACTTTTTCCCAATTTTTACTATATTTTCCATTTCTTTCATACTTTGTTTTCAAATTCTTTGTACATAATTTTCACTACTAATAAGACATCTCATGAATAAAGGTAAGATGTAGCCCAATGCTATGAAGATTTTGCCATGTTATCAAATCATAAGGTACTGATTATTGATACAGCGTGACCACATCATTGATCCATCCATTCCAATAATAAGAGGTTCTTATCATGGCCATAATGATATTCTTTCTATCATCAAAATAAGAATAAACTTGTGATCATTATGCCTGGATGGAAAAGTGAAGAACCAAGGGGGAATGAAAAGGGTGTGGCATCAAGGGGATTTGTGGATTCTTTTGGACTACTATTGTGAGTTCTATCTTATTGCTAAGGTTATATTATATTCTTGTAGATTTAATGAAAAATGGGAGTAAGAGTTAAATAAGTGTTACCTTAAAAGGTTGACACAGAATAAAAATAGAAGATCATAGAATAAGTATCTAGGTGTCCCATTGGAAAGAATGTTACCCATACCTGAAGGTATGTAGCTTCATGGAAATAACAATAAAAAATAAAGTGCCATGAGTAAATATCCTCCCTTGGACAATACGCTAAGTGACAATGCTCCTTGCAACATTGATAGTCTTACGATTGTATTTCCATGAGATGAAACGATGTGATGTCATTGGAATGTGGTATAGAATTGGTTTGAATCTTGGACATAATGGCTAATGATTACCTTAACTAGTAATAAAATACAAGAAGTCATTATGTCTATTGTAAGTAACCTCCTGTCTCAATTCTGTGATCCATTCAAAAAATCTATTCCACCTCATTGTATTCTCAATCATAACTTATGGTTTTGAATGACATAGTGTAATTTTCTTATTTTGATGATACTAACATGTGTGTTTTTCTCAACAGGTATGCATTACATTCAACTCTTGAAGTGCCTAAGGACACTTTTAAGCATGGTTATACAAGGGCATTAAGGGCCGAAGCTTACTTTAGGGAGGATCCACTTGTATAACTGTTGTATCTTATACCTACCAAGTAATTCCACATCATCTTAAGCCTTCTAATTTTGATAAATGACAATAAATACTTGCCATATCATTCACACTATCTATTCTAATGACACAACACCATTGTCTATCTCATTCATTCTATCAACACCTCATATACTTTCATAGCTTGAGATTCCTTAATCATAGAATTTCAACGCTTATTCTTCACAACTGAAGCATCATCTCCATTTTAGGACCCTTTCAATATGATGCATATCTTCCAACCATATGATGGAACTCAATTAGGTACAATAATGATCAAATAAAGATCTGTACACTCAATGACTTTTGTTGTAGGCACAAAGGAAAAATATTCTAACTTTTGACTAAAAAAACTATAAGAGCTATGCTATTGCTATGAATTCTCATGCTATAAATGTGGCTAGTGAGCACATATTTATAGGCTAAGATAGACCCTTGCGTCGACATGTCGATAGGGCCCAATCGATGTAGTAGACTACTATGATGGGGCCTTGTTGATGCAATCCACAACTAATGAAAACTCATTTTCAAGTTCTTTACAAAATTGGGAAGGTATGGGATTTTGACTGGCTCTTAACATAACAAAACAAGATAAAATAGACATAACAAAATTGAGTGCCCAATGTATGGATCAACCAAATTACAAAATTTGGCATGGTACAAAACCTTTAGACAAATACATCCTTTGATTACATGAAGATAAAAGAGAAAGTCACATGGTCCTAGGTGGTGGAGGCTCTTAAGGCTTCGACAAACCTTCTTCAACTCCAAGCATGGTTGGTGGTTGAGGTGGTTATGGTTTTCTTGTTGTTGCTGTGACTTTTGGTGAAAGGCTAAAAGCATGTAGCAATGCTTTCATCTTCTCTTCTTTACTCCTGGGATCATTCATGGTTCACATAGCTTTGTCAATTTAGGCCAGAATTGGAATATCCCAAGGACATGACAATACTGGAAGCAACACCTTTACATTGATAAACTAGGCCATGAATTGTTTGCACTCAATGTTGAATGCTTGAAATGTGTCTTATAGTGCTTGGTAGTAATTCATTCTTTTAACTAGGTTCTCAATGACCGATCTTTGGTTAGTGAATCTTACCTTGAGAACCTTAAGTTCAGCATTCCACTGCAAGCTTTTATTTGGTGTCTTTATGATTCTTGAACTTGGCCTTGTACAATAAGTATGAGTTGGCAACTTGCTTTTCAAGCTCAGACCACAGCCATTTAGTTGTCAACATTGCCAGGTTTGCATAGCAAAGATTGGACAGCTCCATGTACTCCATCATCTCTTCAATTTTCAACTTCTTCATGCAAATTTCTACCTTATTATAGGCATCAATCCCATCGGCAATGGGTTGCAACATTTTCCTACCTTGTTGGAGGGCCTCATTAACCTTTGCCTTCTCTAGTTAGAAATGCTTTTCATTCACCTTCTTCTGTAGGTCAACTTGGTCTCTGTAATAATATTTAACTTTTTCAAATTTTAGAGCCTCATTTTTCTAGGTGACAATATCAATGGCTAACTTTTGGCATAAGGCACAAACCTTCTTCATGTAGAGATTATGATTCTCCATTGCTAATCCCCTCAATTCGATGTTTTCTTTGACAAGCTACTGCTACTGTTAATGGATGAATTCTTCTAGCTATTTCTTTTACACATCAACATTTTGTAGGTGATGATTTTCTATGGTCAAAATTTCATTCTCTTGGTGTGTCTGCATCAAGTCCTTCCATACTGAAGGAGTTGTAGCTTTTGCTATGAACTGATTGAAAACCACTGTTGCCATTTCTTCCTCAACCCGTTTTAGCTATTCTTGAAGCTATTGAAAAGATTTGTCTCATGTTAATGCAAGGTTGATAAGAGTAGAGTTGGCAATTTTGGCATGCAATTTAGCAACTTCAGTGGCCAAGCATTGATTATGTGCTTGAGTTATTCAAGTTACCCTTCTAAGATGAGGCACTTGACCTTTGCCTCTAGTAGCTTTGACTAGGTTGTAGTGATGGTATTCAGAAAATCAAAGATATCTAGAATTGGTTGCCTAGTTCTCACTAGTCAGTCCAGTAGTTCTTCATGTTGGGCCACATTCAATTTTCCATTGATTATCCCTATATATTTCTACACATCTCTAAGTGCAGAAACATTTGGTATAGGTGCCATAGGTGCATTTAATGCTGCAGTGACTTGATCAGCAATGATCTCTGTAGCTATCTATTACCCTTGGTGCTGCAGCACTAATATGGTTACCTCCTCACCCTCCTCCAAGCAAATTGAAAAGGAAGTGGCATTCCTAGAGATTTTTTGGAATAGATGATGCTAAGAGAGAGACACTATCATCTCTCGAGCACTTCAATTTGACCTCATAGGCAACTACATTTGTTGGGTAGACAACATTGATCCACCTTCCTCCATCTGGTTGATTGTATGAGCCACTTCTTTGAGGTGACTCATAGCTGGTCTATATGCAAATGGGTCTCTAACACGAGTTCTTGCCTACTACTCCTACTATTTCAATATTTTCTCTCAGATTTTTTGCATATGCTCAACCACAATGCAAGCCTTTGGCAGTTGCTCATGAGTAGGTGGTGAAGGTGGTTGTTGCTACTCCTCTTCTATGGATGTGGTAGACATCTTATCTTTCATCATCTTGGCCCATGAAGCATTAGAAGCACACTTGAGTGTATCATTCATGTAGTGAACTACCCCTATCCTTTTGCATAATTTTCTAATCAAGTAGGGAAAGAGCAGGGTTTTCCTTCCACATTCATTCTCCTTGAAGTGCTTCTCTATCTCTAGCATATTAGCTGTGGAAGGTTTGCTAGAAATTTTTCACTTAGAGTGGTGCATGCTCAGGTAGAGAAGGCTGTCATCTTACTCAGCCTTACTATTGGATTGAGATGGTAGGCTACTATCTTAAAATAGACTCATTTTGCCAGTGTGAGTGCACCCTATTCTTTATGATCAATCCCATAACACCACTAAGTCCACTCCCTTTTGGCCTCAGGGTTAGCTTGTGTTGATAGCTCTGCTAGTTGTGTTCTAGTATTAGGCAACCCAACGGCCTACACAATGGCTTCTATCAAGTAAGGCAGTTGGATATCCTTGATTTTCACAGTAGCTCCTACTCGCTTATTGTTCTAGTAGAGATATGTTTCTCCCATGTACCACTCCCCACTAGAAGTGATGATTGGTTGCATGGGAGAGGCTTTTAGTTGAGCTCTGACATCTTCTGGAGCCCTTTCAAGGAATGGCCCAAAGTTCAACTCGCTGCCTATTTCATGAAAAATAAACCATGTCATAGTCATTAGACATCAGAATTCAAAAATAGAAACTAGACATTGATAATCACAACAGTAAGCACAAACCATCATTAGTAAATAGCAATAGTGGCATTGTGTCCTATGGTAATAAAGAACTTTTATTAGTAGAAATGATGAAAAGTCACACTTAAACAAAATAAAACAAAGTAAAATATAAAAAGGTGTAAACTTAATTAAGAAAGGTAAAACATAATAACAATGTTGTAAGACAAAAAAATTGAGAAAATTAATAGAACGAAAAACCAAAGAAAAGGGTAAAAATCAACAAAGTGTAAAACAAAAATGTGTAAAAAAAATATATTGAAGAGTCATGTGGATGATTAGCATGGATGGCCATCTTTCTCATGACTATGTTGAAAGGAGGAGATTCGAAAAATAGAGCATGGTTGTTCATTCGTTAAGGTGGTAGTTGTATTGGCTTGTCTTGGTTTGAGAAAAGTTTTCACTTGTTGGATATTGACCAACTACTTTTTATTTGGGCTTTTAAGCTTGTAGATTAACATGGCCCTAGAGGAAAAAGTTTGATCAATTATATAAGGTCCTTGCCACAATGTTTGAAACTTTGTCTTCTAGGGTATGTGTGTGGGGTTCCAATAGAGAACCTTATCTCTTAGTTGAAATTTCACTTTCTATATTTTGAGGTCATGACATTGCTTGTTGAATGCCTTGTGTACCTCATTTGAAAATAGGGCTACTAATCAGTTTTCATCTAGCATATTATGTTTGATTAGTCTTTCTTTTTGTGCTAGACTTAGGTTAAGATTCAGATCCCAGGTTGCTGGGAGTGTATGGAGATCAAATTGGATCAAGAGCATTGGAAGTTTTCCATACGCTAGCTTGTAAGGAGAGTAGCAAATAAGAAGCTTTCATGTTGAGTGGTAGGCCCATAGGGAATTGTTGAGTTTGTGCTCCAATCTTTCCTATATTTGCTAATGTTCCTCATTAAGATCTTTGTAATTTCCTTGTTGGTTACCTCTGCTTGACCATTGGCTTGAGGATGATAGGGTGTTGTTAATTTATGTTTAATCCCCAAGCATTACATCAAAATTTTAAAAGTGGCACTTGTGAAATGAGTTTCATTGTCAAAGATTAGTGCACGTGGCACCTCAAACCTATTTACAACATTTTGTTGTACAAATCTAGCAGCAGTGGATGATGTATAGTTAGTAACAACTACTATTTCTATCCATTCTATGTAATAGTTGACTACTATGACGATGTATGCCTTTCCATTAGACATGGGTGTCATGGGACCCATGAAGTCAATGCCCCATATGTCAAAGGGCTCTAGTGGTTGAATCCACTATTGAGGACCTTCTATGTGAGTGGTCATCCCACCATCTCGTTGATAATGTTTACAAGATCGGACAAACTAGTGGGCATCCCTAAAGATTGTAGGCCAATATTATCTTGCCATTAGGATTTTTATGGCCATTCATCTCCTTACATAATGGCCTCCACAAGGTCCTTTGTGAGCATCCTAGAGAATGCACAATTGATCTTTATCAGGGATATACCAACGAATCAGGTCATCAATGCATACCTTGTAAATGTGTCAATTGATTTCCATGAAGTATTTGTCCTGATGAAGAAATTGTTGCTTCTTTCTCAAGTCAAGATCTTGTGGCATTTACTAAGTGAGAAGATAGATGAGGATGTCATTGTACCATGTTGTTTCTATGGGTACTTGATCATTTATTGCTCTTGTAAAGAGGAGTTTGTTTTGAAACTAATCAAAGAGTGGGTTGTCCTTCTCCTTATTATCCCATCTTAATCAAGAGAGGTGGTTATCGACCACATTCTTGGTTCCTTTTCAATCTACCATTATGAGATTGAATTCCTGCAAGATCACAAGCCACTATATGATACGAGGGCTCACTATTGGTTTGTTCATTAGGAATGAAGATGGCACTAGGTTTATATGAACAAATACTTTATAACTAAGCACATAGTACCTGAAATTTTCAAGAGCATACACCATTGCCATTAGTTCTTTCTCCGTGGTGATGTAATTCAGCTATGCACCTACAATGCTTCGACTTACGTAGTGGATGTAATATGAACATTTTTTATCATCCAACTATGTAAGCACTACTTCCAAATCATAATTAGATGGATATGTCATTATGTAAAATGGTCTGGACTAGTCTGGTGCTCATAGAATTGAAGTTTCTACGAGTTTTTCCTTTAACTATTGGAATGCATATTTGCACTCCTTAATCTAGATGATTGAAACATCTTTCTTTGTTGGCTTGACTAGTGGCTTTACGATCTTAGAGAAATTCTCTATGAGTTATCGGTAGTAGCCAATATGTCTAAGGAATGATTAGATATATTTAACTATCTTTGGTTGTTGTGTTATTTCTTGGATGTCCCTTATCTTCTCCGAGTCTAACTCAATCCCTTCTTGTGAAATTTAGTGTCCCAACAAAATGTCTTCTTGGACCATGAGATGATCCTTTTGCTAGTTGAGTCACAAATTTGTTTCCACACATATTTTTAGTACTTGCTTAAGGTGGTCTAAGGCTTGCTCAAACATATCTCCATAGGTGGAAAAGTCATCCCTAAATACTTCCATGCCACTACTAATTTGCCGCTGGGAGATGCTAAGGACCAGGCATTGAAATGTTGTAGGGGCATTACATAGACCAAATGGCATCTTACAATATGCAAAAGTCCCCTAGGGACTCATGAATGTTTTATTGGCCTAATTTTCTAGCATAATTTAGAATTGGTTATAACCACTATAACCATCTAAGAAGCTATAATAGCAATGTCCAAAGATAGTGTCCAACACTTGGTCCACAAATGGCAAAGGAAAATGATCCTTAAATGTTGCCATATTCAATAGCCTAAAGTCAATGTAGACCTACCACTTTCCACCTTTCTTTGGCATAATTACAAGTGGGCTAATCCACTCACTATCTACTATGGAATAGATGAACCTTGTCTTGAGGAGTTGTTCTATTTTCTCATTGATGATCTGCTTTAATTTGGGGTTCAGCCATCTCTATGGTTGTCTCCCTGGCATCATGGATGGGTCAATGTAAATGTGATGCTGGCATATCCTTGGATAGATTCTTGTTAGCTCAAGATATAACCAATTAAAGGCTATTGGCCATTTGTTAACCACCTTTAACAACCTTTGTTTTATTCAGGAGCAAGTTTGACATTGATTATGACCAACTTACCATTGTTTAAGAATGCATACGTAATTCCAATTACTAGGATTTTCAACTCTAGGAGCTTCTATTTGAAGTTATCAGGGATTCCCAAGTCTCCCCAACAAGTATCATCATCTTCTTCCTCAGAGAGTTGGTGATGAACTTGCTCAAGTTCATCCATGCTTTCAACATAAGTGCATGTTAGGCTCTTAGTTAGTTCCATGCATAATGTGCTACTATTTGAGTTAGCTATCAGCCATTGGGTTTCCTCCTATTTTGTGGCTACTACATATAGACACCTTTGAATATCTGTTTCTTGTGCATACTATTTGCATGCTTTAATGTATGTACTTTTGATGGACCAAATATTTTGCATCCAATTACACCCATTATTGTTGTACACGATGCATGGAATACACTTCTTCTCTAGCCTTTCAAATTCATTTTCCTTAGATATTTCCAAGGAGAGGTCCCTTATGCCCATTTGTGCATCTACTGTGCTTAACCAAGCCCTTCCCATAATGATGGGGAAGTCACCTTTGTAGTTTTTGACCTTGATCACTAAAAAATTGACAAGATAGGACCACCCACTAAGTATGATCACAATGTCCTCCACCAATCCCAAGGAAATAGTGATTGACTAGTTTGCCAATTCTAAATGGATATTACTCTTCTTGAGAGGTGGTAGGTTCCATGGCTTGTACTTGTCATGAGAGTTGAGATTGACACCAGAACTAGAATCAAGAAGAGCCTTGCATGGCTCATGTTTAGCAATCTATAGGTAAATGAGTGGATTTCTAGGGTTAGATCTTTTCATGGAAATATTGCCAATCTTGATTCAATCGAAAACAACGAGTTAACATCACAGTGTAGATTTAAGGTGGTGTTTAGTTTGAAGGACACTCAAAGGTGTTTGATGCAGAGCATGAGGTTGTTGGGGATGCAAGGTGATCAATAACATTAGGTTATGAGGGTTTAGGAGGACTGTTGGATTAGAAAAAGGGTTGTTTCTTGGATCAATTGTTCAAACCACTTGGTGGAAAAGTTGGTTGTGAGTGTAGCTCTCGTAGAATTTCGTTGCTATGGTTATGGAGGAATTTCTCCCTACATGAATAGAGTAGGAGGTAACTAGGTTGAGGGTGGAGGGACATGTGTAGATGGATGTGGAGGGTGGTATGGATATGGGCTCTCTCCTTGAGTAGATGGTGAATGTGTTCAGTGGTACCCTGGGGGGTAATAATGATGTTGAAATGAGGCATGGCTTGTAGAACTTATTGGAGAAATAGGTTGCTGAACATAGTACCTGTATGGATCTAATTGCCTGTAAGGGTACTGCTACCTTGGCGGTCGCATTCCCCATGATTATGGTTGGTTCGATTGTTGATATTGCTCATATGATTGTGGTGGAGCTCCACTTGGGTAATAAGCTCATTGTTGCTAGTGGAACTACTTTGGATTGCCTTGAGGATAAGGTAATCATTTGGGTGCCTATCAATGTGCTAGTTGAGGATTCAATGCATACATCCTAGAATCTTGTAAGTGTGACACCATAGGGAAACACCATTTTGGATATTCATATTAACAGATGTCACATATAGTATCATCATCAGAGTTAGTTTCCACAACTTCGTCTATGGCAGCAGCTTTGCCCTTACCTCTATAGTAGGCATGTTTAGCTTCTTTTCATCTCTTGCATTCATGATCACTAGTTTGTTCTTTGGATGCTTCAGTAATATTCATAGTAGTTTGGAGCTTATCATCTAAAGAGTTCCATAATTTATCAACCTTTGCTAAAGTGTCAGAAATAGATTTTTGAATAGGCAGGGTTTTCTTGTTCACCACTTCGTTGAGTGGTGACTTCTCCTTGTCAAAAAATTGGACCTCTCTTTTCCAAATGGAAGGGTCCCTATTATACTCTTCCTTAATTTCCCTCTTTCACAAATCACCTTCTTCTTTTGCTACCTACTTGATAAGCCTTTGGATATGATGAGCTCTTAATTTAGACAATCTTGCTTGGGCATAAATCTAAAGAGTTCTTCTAGGTTTTACTCTAATCCCATATATAATGTGGTGGAGTTGTTCCTTTTGAGAATAACCATAGCTAGGGCATTGATGTAAGAGTGAATAGTATCTACCCATGGTAGCATCTAAGGGTTCATGTGTTCCTTGTTTCCAACCTTGGATTTGCCTTCTCAAGTTAGACACTCTAGAGTATGTCTGGTATTTATCATTAAATAGCTTTAACATTGTATTCCATCAACAAATGGATTTCAACTCCAAGGACTAGTAACAACTTTTGGCTTCCTTGATGAGTGTCATGAGGAAAAGCTTGAGTTTCTACTAATCATTTTCAATGTTCTATAAGGCACAGGCATCATGGAAAGCTTGTGGATGTGTCTATGGATCAAAATTGTATCCCCTCTCAAATCTTGGGATATTATTCATGTCTAAGCGCTTGATCTGACTATCTTTCATATGCTTGGTTGGAATTTTAACTACCTCTTCAATGTTAAGCATACTTCTAGTCACCATCAAAGGTTCATCATTGTCATTGTGTTGATGACGCTGATGATGGTTTCTAACACCTCTGTGTTCTTGATGGCCTTGATGGTCATTGTTGTCTTGTGGATCACCTCATCATGATTATTTTGATGGTGGATTTTATGAGAACTGGTAGATGAAGAGAAATGTTTGGAATTGGATGAAGAGGATGTAGAGGAAGGTGGAACTCCACCACCACTGTAATGTCTGCCATCACCTCTTCGTTCATTATGACCACCATCCTTAGATTCCTTGCCATTGTGATGTTTACCAGAGTCCCTACCTTGATTGTCACTTTTTCTTAAAACTATTTTATGAATAGTGGATTGTAGGTTTAGGCTCACACCCTCATTGCTGGCAATAAGGGGTGGAGAATCTTCATGCTGAGAACCTTCAAAGGGAGGATCCTCATTGTCATCTTGATTTAGGAGGAATAAGGGATTAGTGAAATGTTTTCACTTTGGAAGATCATGGTGCTTCGCCTTGTGTTAATCTCACTTGCCTTGTGTTTCAGTGGGATGGTAATCATGAGTATCATGATCGTTCACAATGTATTCCTTGTGAAGATTCGAGATGCCTAACTTTTTAAGGGCTAGAAGAAGCATCATGGGCATAGATTAATCGAGAGGCAAGATGATGTTTTTCCTCCATATCACATCGTCGCAATTGTTCATCTTAATGTAGGATGAAGGTGAAGTCTGGTATGTACTCATTTGGATGAGTATATACCACTTTGGACTCTTGTGGGACCGATAGTTTAACATCTTCATGCCTATGAGAAAAAGAAAACATTTTGAAAAAAAAATAAGATTATCAATGTGCTTTTGTAATTGGATGCCATTCAAGAGTGATGTTGACCTTGGTTTGTCCAATGATATTAATAATGTTTACTAATCCTTGATAGCATATGTTTCAACAAATAAAGTCCCCGAAAATGGTGCCAATGATGAGTAGCGAGGTACCGCTACATCCAACGATACAAATCACAAAGCGTTCATGTGCGATCTGATTGAATTCTATGGACTTTATAGTTTCTAGTACACTAGTCTTCTAGGACCTTACCCTAAGGTTGTTCATTTTCTTCTCGATTACACTTGTGAAGTAAAAAGGTATGGTTAAGTGAAATTGAGGCTTATGATTTTTATCATTTTACATTTTATGTTTTTGGGTGCTTGAAGAGAGAGAGAGAGATAGAGTAATGTAATGACTAATTTAAATTAACTAACTATTTGTTATCTAACTAATCCTAACATAAGAATTAGTTCCCACTTTTCGTACACATCATGAATCCACGTATCCATTGCTGGATTACCAAGTGCTACACTACTGGGCACACCAAGCAGTAATGTTGCTGGGATTACCAAGTGAATACATGCTATGTTTTAAGCGGTCATACTTATGTATTTAATCTATTTAGGTTAACTTGCTTAATTAACTTAGTCAACTTAATTACTGGAAAATATTGAATAAATAACTAAAAATATTAAATGCATAAATAAAACATTTAAACTATCCAGAATGCTACAAGGTTTATCAAGAAGTTTATCTTTATTGCTGCATACATTGTTGTTTTAAGGTACAACAATGCTCGAATAAAGATCTGTACACTCAATGATTCCTACTATGGGCACTTGGGAAAAATATTCTAACTTTTAACTAAACAAACTGCAAGAGCTCTGCTACTACTATGAATTCTCATGCTATAAATGTGGCTGATGAGCACATATTTATAGGCCAAGATAGACCCTTGCGTCAATGGGGCCATGTCGATGCAACAGACTGCATTAATGGGTCCTAGTTGATGTAACAAACTATGTTTCATAAATGTTCATTAGCTAGATGTAGAGAATATTATGTTCTCTTGGTTGAAATGTAGAAATAAAAATAAATTTAGATAAGGAACAAATCACTTTCCATGATCCTGTAATAAACATAGATGTGGAAATTAAGAAGATCACTATAGATAAAATAAGTGCTTCCCTCAACTCTTCTAAGGATTTGGAAGTGTTTAACATTGAACATGCCAACACTAATATCGTACTCCTAGATTCATTAGAGCAAACATGAAAGTATAAGAAGGAAAGTGATAGGCAAATAAAGATGCTATTAGACCAACTTGAGCTCATAGAAGTAGAGGTTCAAGATAGCAGTATGGTTAGGCACAAACCTCCTCCACATGCATACTAGATAGAAAGAAATAAATTAGTGGAATTCTAAAGAGCCTTAATGAAAAAGGAAGTGGTCTATACTAGCTATAACATGCTCAATGAAAAGCTTATGGAATTTAGTTATAGCATGGAAAGTTTAGGGAAGGAAGCATTAAACCAATAACTAGTGGTACAAAAGGGAGTATTGAAAGCTACTAAAAGAGAATAGAGGTCTCTATATAGATAAAGAAATAAGAAGCTTATTTATTAAACAAACAAATATAGAAGAGTTATTTGAAGATTTTGCGTAAAGTATGGTAATTATCACATCGATAGAGGAATAGAGGGGTCCTCAAGAAGAACTTGCTACAAAAGGAAAATATGAAGATATTCCCCCAAAGTTGTTAAAGATGTATGAAGAAGAATGGACAGCCATTCTATCAAAGATTCCAAGTTCAGCTTTTGACATTTTGAATACAACCAACTTGAGCTTGGAGGAGATAAATCAATGGATCCTTAAGATCTATGAAGAGACCCAAGGTAAGCATTAAGACTTGAGTACTTATTTTATTTTATTCCATCTAAAAGATAAAGTAAAATAAAATAAACTTATTTGGTCTTAATTATTTGTATGCAAACCCTAGAGAGAGCATCCATATCACATCAATAGAAGAGCCAACGTTGATGTAGATTGATTAAGATGCTAAGGAAGAAGCCACTAAAAATATTAAATCTACATTATTTCTTTCTAACATGATTGTTTTATAATAAACATCAAGTGTGATTAACATGAGTAGTTGACATAACATTGAAAGTTATAATATGCATCGAACTTTGTAAAAAGAAGTTTTTGAAAAGAAATAAAGTCTACATTTACATTAATTTTGAATTGGTCTTTTTTCTACATAGTAATAGCTAAAATTTATACGACATGTCAAAGCTTATAACCATTTGTTAACATTTCCTATTAATAAAAAATGATGAAGGGAAAAATTAAAGAAAATTCATTAACCATCATTGCCTCATGATAGCAAATAACAAAAGATAAATAAAAGTAAAATCCTAACATGCACTAGTAGATGTTCACCACTTAATGGGAAACAAAAGATGGTAAAAAAGTAGGAAAGAGATTACTAAAGCTTATGGATCTACAGTTGTCATGTTCATAATAAACTTCTAAGCAGTTGAGTAAGAAGGATAAGGACAATCCTTCTTCTTAGGCAAGGATATATTTAGTTCACTAAAACCTAAGTAAATAAATTCAACATCAAAAGAAGACTTGTTGCCCAAGTCTATAGAATCATAGGTAACCTCAATGTTCTTAAAAGAGTAGAGAATTATAGACTTGTTTATAGGTTCAAGCTAGATTTCAACTAGTTTACTACTAAGTTGATAGGAACTTACTTTTCAATCTAGGTGAGAGATAATAGAAATTTTCCTATCTACAAAGATAACTACTTGACAATTATGAATGGATATGTGTATCTCTGATGTATAGTGAAACACCACCAAGAAAATTCATGTTGCAAATTGTAACTTTCATCTTCCAACTTGAGGCAAGATTTTATTGTAAATGTAAGATTTGTAGTCCATGAGCTGTAGTATTGCATAGTTTAACTTTTGGGACTGAAAAATGCCTTAGAAGTTGCTATCACCTGACTTCCCTAGTGATAAAAGTCACCTCCTATTTATATTTGGGCTTGGAAAGGTTGAAAATGCCTTGGGAATTGCCAAATTTATCATTTTCATGGTTTTTTTGTAGAGGTATAGCCTCAACTACGCTAGAACCATATACCCCAGCATAGATGGTATTAGGTTTTCATTTCCAAGTAAAAGCTAGCATAGTCACCAACAAAACCTAGTGTAGATGCACAGATCTACTGTTGGAATTGTTGGGCTTTCCATTTTCCTAATTGTGGCTAGCATAGTTACCCCAACTTTTCAACAGTTGAAGCATGACTAGTGTAGATATCATGTTCACTAGTAGTTTTTAGCAATCTCAGCATAGTCCACCAAGGTCAATATAGTTGAGATGGTGCCAATGTAGTTACAAAAGTATGTTTATTATTTATAGTATTCAAATAAGCTTTGGTGGCTATGATGTATTAAGACTTACTATAAATGGTCACCTACCTTGAGAATTATAGTCATTACACCTGCAAATAAACATCAATTTGTTAGTAACCATGATAGTGATGTATAGAGCCTAAAATCAACTATCCCACAATCTATAAAAGCCAAATGTGAACAGCTTATTGGGGTTCCATAACTTGAAAGTAGTTACAAATTTTTGCAACCAAGAGCCTTTTGTAACCTTGAAGCACCTTTGAGAGCCATTTGATATCTATGATGGGCATTAGATACTCTCAATGTGATACCATTGCATCAAGGGTGGAATTCCATCTATGACTAAAGTTGCAAATTTTGGAAAAAAGTAGCAAGGAGTTGCTAGAAACTGGGGTTGGGGAGTATCCGGATCATGGATTTTGAGTATAGAATGCAACCTGCTAGCTCTAATAGACTTCAAGCTATATCCAAGAGAACTTCTTGTGCACCCAAGCACACAAATCTATACTTCTTGAACCTTGTACTTTATGCATTTTTCCATTTTAATAAAGTTATAGTTCATTGTTGTGCAGATTTAAGTTCAAGTTTTAATTTCTGTGTTTATTTTCATTTAGGATTTGCAATTCTATTTTCATTTCCATCATTGCTTACATTTCCATAAGTCCCTAGGTGATCGGCCATACCATCTAGGGTGCCTTGAATCCTATTTTACTGAGGCCCTTGGGATTCAAGGCTAAAGCTATTTGACACCTGAGATTTTTTGGTTTCCATTCCAACAACCAAATTTTTTAGGCGCTACAATTTTCTAGCTCTAGAAGGAGGGCCTCCATCGAAATTCTTAGACCAAAGATCCTTTTCTAGTATTTTACATTTTTAAATTTCAAAACCTACAAACATATTCCATCAAAGCCAATGTTGCTGCCCAAGTCCCTACCCAAATACCTAGCATAGTTGTGGTAATTATGTTGGGTTTCTACTGTACTTTCACAATAATTATTGGATTTATTTGAACCAACATAGTTTACCTTGAAGACCCAAATGCAAAACCTAGTTCTGTTCAAAAACCCAAATCTGTTTGATGTGAAATTTAGTAGAAAAACAAGCTAGTGTAGGCACTCTTATGACTCTAGCGTAGTCATTGGGAAACCTCAAGTTTTAGTAGTTAATTTCTTAACTCCAACGTATCTCAAAGAGAAAATATTTCAAGCTTGGTATTACGGAGTGAAAACCATTTTTCCCATCCCCTAACTCAGAGTAGTTGGTTGGAAATTAGAGTGGTCTACTGCACCAACCTCCAACGTAGATCTTGATGGAAAGGCTAACGATGTTAGTGCTTCCATATGAAACACTATCTACTGCATAGTACATAGCCTTCTATTGCACAGTATTTTACAAAAATACTTTTTCTATTGCCTTTTCATTTACTATCAACTACACTCATGGATAATTCTACTAGCTTGAATTTTTACTAAAAATAGTAAAAAGTTAAAACAACCTCTTTGATCATGTCTTTTAGCCAATCTACTATTCTAACTTCACTGATGCTAAATCTAGCCAACAAGTAGTAAGAGTTTATGACCCTCAAGATCCTGTTTTAGCTAACTGTAGGTAATCACTCAATCTCATTGGGTGAAGCCTAGAATTTTTAGTGGTAAACAAAAATCATTACCACTTCATTTGTGCCAAAATTTAGGGTGGCATGCTTATTCCAAGAATGGAAGCAAAGGCCAAAAGAGAATATGAGCTAATCCACTATGATGGGAAGGAATACATGCCTTCCTTGTACGATAAAATATCATTGAACAAACTTATGCATGCATCCTTTCTTAATTACTTAAGATGGATGAAAAGGATGGGAAGGCTAGCTAGGATGAGCAATAGAGGAAAGAAGATGAGTTCGGGGCTGAGTTTGAACATGAGAATCTCATGGGGGTGGGATGGATGGGGGGGACCTATTTTAATAGTTGACTTCCAAAGCTACAATACCCACCTCAAATCCCCTCACCTCTTCCATAGGGCAAGACCCTCAGTTCTCAGCTTCTCCCTATCCAATCATGTTTAGTTCAACGCCTATTATAGTAGTGTACTAAGAAAAATTGGTGTTGCAAACAAAAACCTTCCATTTTTCCATGCCTTTTGCCACATAACCATGGTCTGTGTGACCATCATTGATGGTTGTGATAACCACTAATTCCTTTTCAATCTAGATGGAGCCCAGAGTAGGACCTCAAGTGATCCAAGGGTCACATACCCCTTTTGTTTCCTTTGTGCCCCAAATACTAGCATAAACTTATTTTTTTTCTATTTAGTTCATCCATGACCATGATAACTCAACCTCTTCCTTCAGTGCCATAAACCATTGCAAGGCCATAGTCCTCCCAGCTTACACCTCAACCTTTCATGCAAATCCCATAATTCACAAGGGCACCCAAGGGATTGGATCAAGCTTTCTAAATGATCTAGGACTCATTGGAAGAGTTACAATGGATCAAGGCTTCCATGTCTCAGATCATTAAAAATATGGATTTTTACCATGATGATCTTATTAGTCCTATAGTACGACAACTAACTCTTCCCCCATGTGTCACGATACCTTAATTTACCAAGTACAATGGCAAGGGTGAATCCAGCTTATACCTTATAACCTTCCACTCCAAGTGCTTGCTATTACAAGCTTGGCCACATACAATAATGCACATGTTCCCTATGTCTCTTACAGGAAAAGCTTTAGATTGGTACCATGCCTTACCAGGAGGATCTATATCCTCACTGAAACACTTAATTTCATAATTCATTAATTGTTTTAGGTACAACTTAAAAGCTAACACAACCCTTGACAAACTAATTCATGCTATAGTGCCCTTTTATTATGTTGGTCTAAATAATCTATTTACCAAAGATGAACTTGTTTAATCCATTTATTACTTTAATTTGATGTTAATGTCATTGGTACTTGAATGTGTTGTAGGGTAACCTTTGTTCAATTGGTTTCCCATTGTCTAGAGTGGACATAACATGATAAAAATTTGAATAAGGGTAGTTGTGTGTGAAAGTCCTTTTCCATCTTTGCAAGCAAGATGCTAAAACAATTTTATTACTTCAATCTCAACAATTAGATTATGTTTTGTTGAGTTAAAATTTTTAAGATACATCCTAGTTTGTGAGTCAATTGTAATCTAATGTTATGTAAAATTTTGAAAAGTGTTTTGATGAATTTATCATGTGTTGTTATTTATAGGATTTTATTGTTGAGAAAAGTAAATATGATATGATTTGGATTCATAATGTATTGGGAACTTAATAGATTGAAATTTGATCTCATTCTTAAATAGAGCTAAGGTACTATGAATCATTGAACCAACTTTGAAATATATGTTATCTTCTACCATGCTTCATGTATAATGTAATTTGATGTAAAATTCTTATTGTGATTATTGACATCAGACCCTTGACATCAGACCCTTGATATCAGGTATGCGATATCATGACCTGGATAATGATATCAGATACACAATATTGCGATTTCTATGTAAGCCTATAAATACACCTTTGGACACACAAGAATGAGTGTTAGAGCCAATAGGTGTAAGTGTAGAGTCTTTTTATTCATTTTTAGTTCATCTCAACTCTTTCCTCAATGCATGCCCATAGTGTGATGATTTGTAATTGTATGGAACTTTTATTTGAGTGTGACGTACTTGGACACACACATGACCAGCAATAAAGATTGAGATTACTTCATCATTGCAGCATTCACTTAGTTTTAATTGCTTGCTATTATTGTTATTTATTTTTTCTTAATTAATATTTCTTACCCTTCATTTACTATCCCTGTTATTAAACGCAAAATGAGTATGACTTAATCACGAGTATTTAAGTGTGACTATTTGGTATCCCAGTAGCATACTTAGGAGTGCTCAAGTAATATATGCTTGATAATCCTAGAGGTAGTACACGAGGTCCAAGATGTGTATGGATGATTAAGGACAGATGCTCATTGCTTAGTACAATAGGAACAATAGCTAGGAATAAATTTTTGTAAGAACCATAAGTATGTTTTTTTATCATTTTCATTAGTTGGATGGGCCTTGACAAAATGAGAAAAACTAATGTGCTAGCTTTGACTCTTAGTGTAGTTGCATTAGGCAACCAAATCAGGCATTTCTAATTTTTTAAGTTCTTTTTGCAAGTTTTATGTGCCAATACCTTGGTCTTCTTTGGAAATGTTTTCTTTCCAATCATCATTTGTAATGTTTTCTTTCAATTCTTCATCTACATAAGCCATTTTTATTTTTGAAAAGTAAATTTCATTTCCTTTTCTATAGCAAGTTTTTCTGCTTTAGAAATGTCTATGCTAATTTTTTGTGACCTATATTGATTTACTCAATTTGATTCATAAATATGGTGTTACAACTAGTTATCAATACAAGGCAATATGATAATTCATGACAACATCAATGTCATTCTTATCCTCATTGGTTGATGCAATGTATCAAAACTTGTATTATATTTTTATTTTAGCATGCAACAACTGAAATAAAACAAATAAATAATTATTTTAATTGTAAAATTACCCAAAACTTTAGTGACATTTAGATTTTGTCTAAAAATTTGGTGTTATTTCTTGGTTACTAGCATGCTTAGCTAATTTCCTACTTTTGTAGCCTACATGTGAAACTACTCATGTTTGGTGTGCATGTTATGATTCATGACTATATATTACATGTATAGTTAGCTTTTCCTTTGGTCATTCTAGTGTTATTATTTTTGTTTTGTGTTAAAAATATCTTGGAGCTTGTGTTCTTTATCTTATAACATGTTTTGTTGTAGCATAGTGTACTTATATTATCTATCCATGAATTACAAGCTAATCATGCATGAACATTTGTGAATTGTATGGTTGAGTGTTGAAATACCCAACCACACATCATTTATACCATTACCAGGGATGTGTCAATGTTTGCTAGTTAGTTGATTTTACAAAGTTAGTTGTATCAAGCATTACAAAGTACATCTTTCATACTTAGAATAACTTCCTAAAACATATGCATTTAAGTATCAAACACTTAACATGGCTTCTACAACTAAAAAAAAAAAATCTCCACATGCGATTGAATTTCATGAAAGTCATGACAAGGATTACACTAAAGAAGATTGAAGTGCACTAGTGAAAACCAAGATTTCCTATGCCCATACTGATCCCTATTATTCTGATTTTACATTCATTTTTCACTAGGACAATCAACTTAGATGGAGAGATCTATAGGAAAATATTGTCTTTCCACCAAAATTTTTAGCGTCATTAATGCTTCAAGTAACTCTCATGAGGTCAAACCTTAGCCATGTGCAAGAAGGATATCAAGTTACTAAAAACATGACTAGGCCATACCAACTGATGAGTAGCAAATATACCCTACACCCAACCATATGAATCACAAGCGTGCACTAGCGATTTGGTTGAATTTTGTAAAATTAATTTCTAAGTGCACCCATAAGTCTTGGTGAGACAAGGGAGTGTATGATTGTTGTCTTTCTAACGCACACTTGTGCTATCTGTGTGCATGGCTAAATGTGAGCTAAGGCTTATGATATTTGTTTTCGTTGGTATTTTTTGTATTTTCTCCTAAGAACTAGATGAGTAAATAAAGGTATGATAAATAACTATTCTCATGACTAACTATCTTAACATAAGTAGTCATTTTCACTTACCATACACATCCCAAACTCATACTACACTACTGGGTTACTAAATAGCTATTACTAAGCATTATCAAATGGCCATTACTAAGATTACCAAGCGTAACATGTTATGCTCGAAGTTGTTGTACTTATGTATTTATAATTTAGTGCATTCATTAATTAGAAGTATGAAAGTAAAGTGCATTAAAAGTAGAGTGCAAATAAGAAATATTAAGCTAATTCAAGTCTTGCAATGAATGTTAAAATTCTTACTCAATTGTTGTATACACTAATGCATTTAGGTACATGATGCTCAAATAAAGATATGTACAATCTCCTAAATTCATACTATAGGCACTTAGAGGAAAATATTATAACTCTAGAGAAATCAAACTACAAGAGCTTCACTATGCTATGGACCTAAGATGCCATAATTGTAGTTAGTGTGTGCTATAGCATTAGTGTCGATGCAAGCAAGCATACATCAATAGGGACACATCGACAGGGCTACATCAATGTAGCTTGTATATATTATGATTCATCATACCCACAAGGTTGACTAAAAACTTGTTCTTGAGTAAACAAAAGTAGGATTGAGCTTTTTACAAAATTTGGGAAAGTATGAAATTAATTAACTTAAAGATAAATAGACTAATTGACTGATGAACACTAAGTGCTAGATTGTATATAATTACAAAATTAGTATCCATAACAATAAAATTGGACATTTTATAAAATTTTAGCAGGAATTCTTAGTTGTTGGAGATAAGGTAAATTTTCAAATAGTTCCTAGAGGTCAAGGCTCTTGTGGTGCTAAAGGTCCTTTTCTTGGTTCTAGCACTCACAATGGTAATGGTATCTGAGGCTACCCTGTTGCTACTACTCCTACTAGTAGAAGCTTGAAAGCATTTAGTAGTGCTTTTTTCTTCTCTTTCTTGCTTCATGGATTGTATGCAGTCCATGTGGCTTCATTGATGTGGGTTAGCGTAGGGATATCCTTTTGGCATTACAAGAAACAATTCCTTGGAATTGATAAATCATGTCATAAATTATTTACATTCTTTTGAATTTCATTCATTCACCTCCTTGAGGATCCTTACTTGGTCTCTATAATGATTTTAGATTCATTTGAATTTTAGTGCCTCATTCTTTTAGGTGACTATCTCGATGACTATTTTCTAATAATGTGCTTGGACTTCCTCCATTGAGAGATTCCTATTTTTTGTTGCCAACCTCCTTAAATCAAGGTTCACCTTAGCTAGCTATTCTTGTTGTTGCCAAAGTAATTTAATCATGTGGTCTTTTTATTATTTGACATTTTTTAGGTAGTGAAGATCTTTTGTAAGGACCAAGTTCTTCTTATAGACTTGTGACAAGTCCTTATCGGTGTTGAAGGTCATGGCTTCTAACAAGGATGTGTCAGAGACCATTGCCTTCTTTGAATTTTCAACCTCCTTTATTCTACTTTAAAGCTATTAAAAAGCTTCATCCCTTATGAGTTCCAGCTTGAGAATGGTTAGATCAAAGAGATGAGATCACAACTATGCAACCTTGGTAGCCATCGTTGGTTCTTTGTGGTGGCTACCTATAGTTGGACATTGGAGATGATAATTTTTCCCTTTTTCTTAAGAAGCTTCAACTAGGTTGCTATAATTTCATTTGGAAGATCAAAGATCTCTGAAAGCAGTTGCTTAGATCCAACCAGTCATTGTGACACTTCTTCTTATTGGATCATGCTTAACTAATCACTCCCTACTCCTATGGATTTCTGAATATCCACAATCATGGAAATGTTTAGAATGGATGCCATCAGATCATTTAGGACCTTTACTACCCTATTAGTCATCACCTCTACCACTATCTCCTATCCTTGATGTTGCATCACTAGAATATTCACCTCCTTGCCTTCCTCTAAGTAGATCAAAAGAGTTGTAGCATTCCCAAAAATTTCTGGAAATTCCTATCCAAGGATGAACATCATAACTTCTTAAGTGCTAGGATTTGTTCTTGTGAACATCTAATTTCTTTATGCTAAGAATAGCAAGGTGGTTTTCTCTAGCCAATTGATGGTCCTTATGACCTTATTGAGATGGCTTAAGGTTGGATGACAAACTAATGGATCCCTACCTCCTGTTAAGTCTTGTTGCTACTATAGTTACTATTCATAGAGTTTTTGGAGCCTTTCTACAACTACTAGTGTGTATGTTGTGATTTCTCTTATAGGTAGTGGTGGTGGTGGCCTCCCCTATTCCTACAATTTTGTTGCTTTCTTATCCTACATCATATCCTGCCAAGATGCGATAGGAGCATGATGAACCACATCATTGGCATAGCGTACTATGCCTCCTCCTTTGCAAAGTTTTTTTGATTAAAGATGAAAAGGGGATTATTTTTATTCCTTTTTAATTCTTTTTGAATCACTTCTCTATCTCCTAATAGATAAGGAGTTGAAGGTTAATGGGGAAATTTTTTCTTAGAGTGGTGCACACATAGATAGAGAAGGTTGTGAGCTTGCTTGGTCTTATAGTGAGACTAAGATGATTGACCAAAATTTTAAAATAAGCACATTCCACCTTTGTGAGTGCATCGTAGTCCTTATAATCCATCCCATAGCAACACTGGACCCACTGCTTTTTTCCTTCTAGATATGCTTGGGTCAATATTTTTGCCAATGTTGCCTTGGTGTTAAGCAAACCAAGGACCTTTGCAATGGCTTCAATTATGTAGGAGACTTTGATGTTCTTGATTTTGATATATGAATCTCTTTGTTGGTTCTACAATAGGTAGGTCTTCCCTATGTACCATTCTTCACTAGAGAAGAGAATAAACCACATACTTCTTATGGTCCATCCCATAGCAACAATGGACTCACTTATTTTTGGCCTTTGGATATACCTAGATTGATATTTCTGCCAATGTTGCCCTAGTGTTAGGAAAGCTGAGGATCTCTATGATGGATTCAACTGAGTAGGAGACTGTGATGTTCTTAATTTTGATGGATGCATCTCCTTGCTAGTTGTTCTAGAATAGGTAGGTCTCCCCTATGTACCATTCTTTATTGGAGGAGAGAATGGACCACATGGGAGACCTCTGTAATTGAGTGCAAACTTCCTCTAGTGCCAACTCCAAGAAGGATCCAAAGTTTAATTCTTACAGAACCAAACATTGAACCTCCTTGCTTTTGATCTTCTCTAGGTAGGCCTCCATTAGTGTAACTTCAAGGTTAGGCCTTGGCCTTAGAGCTTCATCTTGTCTAGATTAGCTAGTCTCTATAGTAGAAATTTGTTGGACATATTCCACTTTGGGATCCTCCTGAAGAGGTCCCATTGCATGTGTTATCTTGGCCTCTTGTTTTTGGGGCTATTTTGATTATTGTTGATGGTCCCTTCCTCCTCTTAGTCATTTTCCCTTAGCTAGGAAGGTCTTCCTATTGGTGCTCCTCTCCTTCATACCATCTATGATCACAAACATAACCTAGGATTAGTTCTTTTAGTTTATAACCATTAATTTCTCTAATACATTTCTTATTAAATTAGGTTACACTTAGGTTTGTTTGTAATCTTTGTAGGTTTATTATTTTAATGATTAGCTACCAAAGTTTTTTTGTGAGGTTTAACCCATTTATGATTAGTATTTTAATGTTATTTTAATGAGTAAACTTTGGGAAGTTAGAAAAATTTCAAAAATTTTTCCAAAAGAAACTAAAGGTTTATAACCCCCAAAACATAAAGCATATGTTTGATAGCTAAAGGATCAAAGAACAAGGTGAATCAGGTAAGTAGTATAAGCATTAGAGTGCTCAAAAGATCTCTGGGCTTTGAAAAATGCAAAAGTGCTCTCTTGTTTGGAAGAAAATGGTGAAAATTTGACTAAGTATCATGCACATATATACTTTATTGCATAAATGGTAATGCATCGATGGGGATGCATTGATGAATCTAGCTACATCAATGGGGATGCGTGAACCTAGCTATTTAAGGTAAGTTTTCTACTTTAAGAAAATGAAGGATTTTGGAAGAGTTTGAAAATAAAACAAGAGCTCAAAGGAAGACAAAATAACATATAAGGTGACAAAACATGGAATAGGGTATTAAATTTATTGGAAAAGGAGATTGAAGTGGATATGAATGAAATGCAGATGCCAAAATGATGAAAAACTAGATTTTCAAAAGATGAAATGATAAGATTGATTGCAAAAATGACTAAGGAATAGGAAGTTTAACTTTAAAAGACCAAGAGGTATGTAAGACGATCCTTTCCAAAGTAGGCTCATGTCATTAATGCCCTTGTAAGTCCTCATACCAAGGAGTCCACAGGTACCAAATATGATTAATGATAATGGAAAATTAAAAATCAAATCCATGTAAGAGATCATCAAAGGATTATGATATACCAAAATAGATACATTAATTGACTATGGTAGGAGGTAGTGAGGTGGTCGATGATGAGAGTAGAGTGATGGGAGAGAGAATGGTAAGAGGGTATCACATCTTAATCACATGAAATCCATGTGAAACATGTAGTTAAGATGATTGAATACCATCCCATCCTCAATTGGAACCAAGCCCATCCACATTTAATGACTTTACATTACAATGTTCATGACCACTCCCAAAGGATAACCACTACACCAAGTTAGAGAAGAAAAGATAAGTAGGAAGATAGGAAGGGCCTTAGTTAGAGGTGTGCCTTTATGCATGGGTAACATATCTTTCAAAATCCATAACCAATTCTTGTAGCCCATTATTGTATCTAAAGGATGTGCTTTGAATTTCCATGTTTTTATTGTTTTCTTTTATTTCATGGAAATCGCACCATGCAAAGACATGCTTCTTGTTATGGTCAATAGTAGAAGTGATGAGAGACCAATGAGAATACCCATGAACTCAAGAAGGAAGTTGGGTATAGAATGTGACAAATCTCCTTGAAGCCACACTCTTGTCCATTCTACTTAGTTTATTTTGAGTTTGTTAAGTACCAAGATCATTGATTCTTTCTAAGTTATCATTATGGAAGAACCTCATGTTTCCAAGATGAAGAATATTATAGAATTGAGTGGAATGGATGGATGACATTGACTCACTTCTTGATATCATTAGAAAATTAAAGCTCCATTAATCAAGGACATAATTCCAAGATGAAATATCATCATTGAACAACCAATCGAAACATTAAATATAGTATTAAATGAACTTCTAGTAGTAGTAGAAATTGTGGAAAAGATGCAAGATTCTTGATGAAAAAATAAGAAAACAACACATAAAGGAATATAAAAAAGATAAAATATATAAATGAAGTTGCAAAATATTCCAAGAAAATTGAAAACATATAAAGAACAATGTAAAACAAAATGTTGAAAAATTGGGTAGCCTACATAGACTCTTAACATGAATGACCATCTCCCCCATGAGTAAGTTGGAAAGAGGAGATTCAAAAGATAGAGCATGATTGTCCATTAGTTGAGGTGTTCATTTGACTGGATATCCTTGGTTCTAGAAAAGGTTTTATATATTGAATGTTAACTAGAAACCATTTGTCTAGGTTGGAAGGATGGTAAATCATCATGACCCCAAAAGAAAAAGTTGAATGAATAATATAAGATCATTCCCATAGCATCTAAAATTTTGTTTGTTATAGCATGTGCATAGGGTTTTAGTAAGTAACCTTATTTCATGGTTAGAATTTAACTTTCCTTATGTGTAAGTTATGACATTGTTTGGTGTTTGCCCTATGATGCACCTCATTCATGGATAGGGCTACTTATTAGTTTTCATCTAATACATTTAATATCATTATATGTTCTTTTTGTGCTAGGCTCAAATTAAGGTCAAGTTCACAAGCCATTAAAATTGTATAGAACTTGGTTTAAATTAGAAGAGTTGGTAATGTTTTGTATACTAACTCATAAGGGAAATAGCCAATAGGAAGTTTCCAAGTGGACCGATAGGCCCATCGATCATTATTAAGTTCGGTGCTCCAATATTTTCTATATTTACTAACTATGTAGGTCATTATTTTGGTAATTTCCCTATTTCTAAAATCAATTTGATCATTAGCTTAGAGCTGATATGGAGTTGTTAATTTATGCTCTATTTCTAAATGTTGCATTAATTTTTGAAAGGTAGCACCTATGAAATGAGTCGTGTTTTAGAAATAAGTGTCCTTGGCATGCCAAACCTATTTATTACATGTTGTTGTAAAAACCATGTTGCTATAGAGGATGAACAATTAGTGATAGTAGTAGCTTCAACTCATTTAGTGTAATAGTCAACTACTACAATGATGTACATCTTTCTATTGAACATGGGACTGATGGACCTCATGAAGTCAATGTCCTAAAGATTGAAAAGCTTTAGTTCTTGGATCCACTATTAGGATCCTTCCATCTATACAATTATCCATCCATCTTGTTGGCAAAATTCGCATGAATGGGAGAACTGATGGACATCCTTCCATGAGAATTTTTATAGTCATTCTTCTCATCACATAATGGCCCCCACAAGGGTCTTCATGGGCATCCTAAAGGATTCATAGTTGATTAGAATTAGGTAAACACAATCATTCTAAGCAATTAGCACAAACCTTGTAAATGTTATCTAGAATTTCTATGTAGTGTATAGTTTGGTGAAGAAATTATTATTTCTTTCTACTGTTCTATTTTTGTAGTATCTCCTGAGTGAGTAGATAGGAGAGGAATTCATTGTACCAATTGGGACCTTCAAGACTTTGCATTTCAATAACTTTGAAAAAAAAGAGTTCATCTAGAAATTGGTTAGATAAAGGTCCCTCATCCTTTTTTCTATTTTTTTATAACTAAGACAAGTGGTTGATGACCACACTCTTAGTTTCCTTTTTGTCCACCATGGCGAGGTTGAACTCCTATAGGATTATTAGCCATTATATGATATGAGAGCTCACTGTTGGCTTGTTCATGAGGAACTAGATGGAACTATTATCATTGTGCATAAAACTTGATATCTAAGCACATAGTGCCTAAATTTTTTAAAGGAGTATACCACCACCATGAGTTCATTCTTCATGGTAGTGTACTTTAATTGTCCTTTCACAATGCTTCTACTTATATAATGGATGTAGTAAGGATGTTTTTGATCATCCAGTTGTGTAAGCACAACCCCTAATCCATAATTGGATGCATTTGTCATAATGTGAAATGGCATGGACCAAATTTGGAGAATATAGACTAGGAGTGTTTATGAGCTTTTGCTTTAACTACTGAAATGGCATGGACCAAATCTGGAGCATATAGACTAGGAGTGTTTATGAGCTTTTGCTTTAACTACTGAAATGGCATGGACCAAATCTGGATGCATTCTCTGGTCTAGGTAAAAGGTACATCTTTGTCAGCTCCACTAATGGCTTTGAAAATTTTTGAGAAGTTCTTAATGAAGCACTAATAATAACTAGTATGACCAAGGAATGATTGTACATATTTTACTATTTTAGGTTACTTGGTGATTTCTTGGATGACTTGTACCTTTTCTAGGTCCACATTGATCTCTTTTACTAAAATTCTGTACCTCAATATGATGCCTTCTTGGATCATTGAATGGCTTTTTGGCTAGTTGAGCTTAAAGTTGGTCTCCACACATCTTTGAAGAACTTTCTTAAGATGGTCCAAGACTTGCTTAAATATGGTACCATAGGTAGAGAAGTCATCCATGAAGACTTCTATCTTGCTCTTAGTTTACTATCAAAAGATGTTGAGAACCATGCATTAGAAGGTAGTAGGAGCATTACATAGATCAAAAGACATCTATTTATATGAAAAAGTCCCCTAGGAACTTGTGAATGTTGGTTTGGCCTAGTCCTTAGGTACAATCTAGATTTGGTTATATCCACTATAACCATCCAGAAAACTATAATAGCAATGCCCTATTATGGTATCCAACACTTGATCAACAAATGACAATGAAAAATGATTCTTAAAATTTATCATGTTCAATAGCCAAGAATCTATGCAGACTCTCCATTTTCTCCTTTGTTGGATACAATAATGAGTGGGATAATCCATTCACTATCTACAACTAGATAGATGAACCTAGCTGATGAGTAGCAAGTATGCCCCATACCCAACCATATGAATCACAAGTGTGTACTAGTGATCCAATTGAGTTCTGTGGACTTAGCTCCTAAGTTTTCCTCTAGTCAGAGATTGTGAATCAAAGGGTCATGTGATTGTTATTTTTCTAACTCACACTTGTGTATACTTTGCGTATGGTTAAATGTAAGTTAATGCGTATGATATTTGTTTTTATTTATATTTTTATTTGTATTTTTATATTTTTTATCTTAAGTTCTATGTAGAAATATGAACATTTAATTAATTATTTTAACTACCTAACTTGGTCTAAAGACTAACTACCCTAACATAAGTAGTTATACCCACTTACCGTACACATCCCAAACTAGTATTAATGTTACTGGATTACCAAGTGATGACTATTGGGTGTATCAAATAGTCATTGTTAGGATTACCAACCATTATACATTATACTTAAACTGGTTGTACTTATATGTTCGTGATTAATTATGTGAATTACTATGACATGGAATGTAAATTGCATTTAAAGTAAAGTGCTGGTAATAAAAATTAAGCTAATTCAAGTGCTACAATGAATGCTAGAAATATTAACTTTATTGTTGTTTATGCTAATGTGTTTAGGTACATGACACTCAAATAAAATTCCATACAATCTCTTTCACACACATTGTGGACAATCAGAGGAAAATATTCTAACTCTAGGAAAGACAAATTGCAAGGGCTTCACTATCCTATTAACACAAGTTTTCATAAATGTGGTTGGTGCATGCATTTATATAAGCTTGACTACATTACTGTTAATGCATCTGTGTCACTGCATGTCACTATGTGTTGATGGGGTTACATTGACAAGGCTACATTGATGCATGTCCATTGATATAGCAAGTTGAATGATGCATCATCATAACCCCATGACTGATTGAAAACTTATCCTTGAGTAAATAAAAGTAGGATTGATATTTTTACAAAAATTAGAAAAGTATGAAATTTATGGATTGAAAAATAATAGATAGATTAAATAAATGACTTTGAGTGCAAGAATGTATAAAATTACAAAATTAGTATCCATGACAACAAAATTGGATACTCTCATAAGAAATTTAGTAGGTTTCTTAGAGTTTCCAAAGACAAGGTGATTTTTCAAACAATGCATGAAGGTCGAGGCTCCTATGATGCTGAAGTTCCTTTGCTAGAATCTAGCATTTATGATGGTGGAGGTGGCTAAGGTTGCTGAAACACCACAAAATTTTAGTTCTTAGCGTCTCAGTTGAAAATTTGGCTAAGTGTCAAAATGGTGGCAATTTGCCCAAATTTTTCGAAGTGTTAAGTGTAGTTAGCTCCAATTGCCAGATTTGAAAATTTTTTCTAAGTGTCAAAATAATGGCCCTTTCTACAAATTTGGCTAAGTGTCAAAATGATGGCACTTTCCACAAATTTTTCTGAGTGCTGAGACCATGCTCTCCACCACAGTAGAGAGTAGTAAGCTTCAATGACTAATTTGCTGCAATTTTTTCTAAGTGTTCAAATAAGGTCAAAATTTGTAGAATTTTTATAAGTGTTGTGTTACTCTCTAGCATTGTAGTTGTTATGCTCAGGCATTGTAGCTGTTACGCTTGGCACTGTAGTTTCTATGCGTGAGGACATAGAAAGCATAGCCAACACACAAATGGCTAGTTTTGTAGAATATTTCTAAGTGTTGTGCTATACTCCCATTGCCCTTGCTATGGTCTAGAGCATAGCTAGCATGAGACACTAGTTCTGCAAAATTTTTTCTAACTACTGAATTACATATCCCATGTGTCACATGGGGCAAGTGTAGCAAGTTGTAAAAATTTTTCTAAGTGTTGTGCTATGCTCCCATTGCCTTTGCTATGCTCTAGAGCATAGCTAGCACCTCAGTGGCCAGTTTTTCCTAAGTGTTAAGCTAGAAGCTGTCAAGCTAGCTCAGCATGGAAGAGGCATTTGGTAGATTTTCTAACTCCTAAGGCTACCCCTCCTGCTATGCACCAGAGCATAGCTAGCATAGCAAGAACAAGGACTACAATTTTTACCAAATTCTTGTAAGTGTCCATGTTATGCCCTATCCCCAAAGTTAGAAAATTTTTTAAACTTTTTCTAGTCACCTTTGAACTTAGAAATTTTTTTGAATTTTTCTCGTGGTCCCACCTATCGCATTGCCACATGGTACTTGATCCACATTTTGGGTTAACCCTAGCCCTATAAATACCTCTGTGTTCTAATGTTTTAGGTGGGGGCTTTCATTTTTAACTGGTTGGGCAATTGGCACTTTCATTTGGCATTTGACATTTGGCATTTTGGCATCTTGGCATCTTGGCACTTAGCTTCGTGGGTGAACAAGACCCAGAGCACACCACACAAGGAGAGAGGCATCCCTACATTGCATAGTACACCGCAACCCCATTTCAACCCTATAGAACATAGCACAGTACAACACGATGGCCAACCTGGCAAGCACAATTCATCACAATGAGCACTAGACTTCATAGCTCAACATCACTGAGACTATGACTACGCTTCCACTATGCCTATTGTACACGGTGTACCTCTGAGACCCTTTTGGAGTTAACTACACTCCCATTTTGGGTAGTGTTCCATTTCTCTCTCCTATTTCTAGCATTTTATTATAATTTTCTTGCATCTTTTTGCATATTTTTATGCATCATCACGCTGTACTATGCTTGGGCAGTAATCTCCATGGGTTGACATCCTTGTTTTGGTCAAATCCCTTAGCTATGCTCACCTCCATTCCATGGCTATGCCCTACACTTAGCAATGCGATGCATAGCTTTGACACTTAGTACCATTTCACGTCACTTGCATTTACATTTTGGCTAACCACGCTAGCCCCTGGTTGCACCCACCACCTCGGTTGCAATTGGCAAAGTTCTTATGCGATCAACAAGATCATTTAGGATGCTCCACCTCCATTTCTAGCAAAGCCCTCATGTGGAGGCAGGGTTAAGCCTGTGTTTCTATGAACCCCTCAATGATTCTAGCCATCGACATTTTTGGTCGTTACAGCTGCCTTGCTTCTACTACTACTACACATAGAAGCTTAAAAGTATCTAGTAATACCTTCATCTTCTCTTCCTTGCCATAGGGATCATATGCAATCCATGTAGCTCACTAATGTATGCTGGTGTGGCTATATCCCATGGGTACAACATTGTAGGAAACATCTCTTGTATGTTGAAAAGCCACACTACAAATTGTTTATGTTCAATGTCAAACGTTTTTACTAAGTTTTGCAGCTCTTGTTAGTCATTCATTCTCCTAGCTAGCTTCTTAGCAATAGATCATTGGTCAAAAAATCTACTACTAAGAACTTCAAGCTCTGCATTGACTCTCTTCAATTGCTACTTGGTGTCCTTATGGTGCTTGAATTCTACCTTGTACAAGAGGTAGAAATTGACCACTTTCTTTTCCAACTCATTCCTTAGCCTTCCTACTATTAGCATAGATAAGTTTGCATAATAGAGGTTGGCAAGCTTCATGTACTCTATAATCTCCTTGATTTGCAATTCCTGTAGGTGGATTTCTGCATTGTTGTATGTGCTTAAGCCATCAAAGATTAGCTATCACACATCACCTCTTTGCTGGAGGATCTTATACTTCTTCACTTTGGCCAATTAAATTTCTTTTTCCTTGACTTCCTTGAGGAGCTTGACCTAGTCCTTGTAATGATTTTTAACCCATTCAAATTTAAGATCCTCATTTTTCTAGGTAGCTACCTCAATGGCTGTTTTCTGGTGATGTGCTTAGACATTCTCTATCAAGAGATTTTTATTTTCTACTGTCAACATCCTTAGATCAAGGCTCACTTTGGGTAATTTCTCCTAATGCTATTGAAAAAATTCAACTATTTGATTTTTCTATTGTTTGACATTACACAGGTGATGAATATCCTTGTTGAGAATTAAGTTCTCCTTGCAGATTTGTGACAAGTCCTTGTCAACATTGAAGGCCATGGATTCCAACAAGGATATGTTGAAGATTGCTACCTCCTTTGAATTCTCAACCTCTCTAATTTTTTGTTGAAGATATTGGAAAGATTTATATTGTGTGATGTATAGGTTGAAAATGGTGGGATTGGATAGATGAGCTGGCAACTCTGCAACTTCAATGTCCAATTATTGATTTTAGGTGGTGGCTACTTGTAGTTGGGCATTAGCAATGAGGAGTTTGTCCTTTGTCTCTAGAAGTTGTGACTAGGTTGTAATAATCTCATCCAAGAGATTAAAGATCTCTAGATGTGATTGGCTAGATCCCACTAATCTTTCCAACACCTCTTCATGTTGGGCAACACTTAGTTGACCATTTCCTATTCCTACAAATGTTTGAACATCTACCATTGTGGAAGTATTTGGGATAGATGCCACAAGAGCATTAAGAACCTCTACTACCTTATCAACCACCACCTCCACCATTGTCTCTTGTTCTTAATGCTACATCACCAAGATAGTCATCCCTTGCCTTCTTCTAGGTGCACTAAGAAAGTTGTAACATTTCCAAAAATTTCAAGGAACTCTTCTCCATGGCTAGACATTGTAGTTTTCTAGGTGCTAAGATTTATTCTTGTAGGAACCTAAGTTATTTGTGTAGAGAATAGCGAGGTAGTTTCCTCCACCTACTTGATGGTCTTGGTGATCTCATTAAGATGGCTCAATGTTGGATGGTAAATTGATGATTCCCCACCACCTACTAAATTCTACTATTGTTGTAACTACTGCTCATGGAGTTTTTGGAGTCTTTTTGTAGCTACAAGTATCTCTAGTATGGTTTTTCTCATAGGTGGAAGTTGTCATGGCTTGTCCACCTCTTGCAATTTTATGGCTACTTTATCCTTCATCATCTCCTTATAGGATGTGATAGAAGTATGATGGACTATGTCTTGGTGTAGTACACTATGCCTCCTCTTTTGTAGAGTTTTCTAATAAGGCATGGAAAGTGGAGTTTCTTTCTTCCTTTTTCATTTTTCTTGAATCACTTTTGTATCTCTAGATAGATGAGTTGTGGAAGGATACTAGGGAATTTACAACATAGAGTAGTGCACTCATGGGCAGAGAAGGATGTGACTTTGCTCGGCTTCACCATGAGGTTCAGGTAATAGGCTGTAATTTTGAAGTAGATATGCTCCATCTTTATGAGTATGTCGTACTCCTTATAGCCTATCCCATAGTAGCATTTGACCCACTCTTTCTTGACTTTTGTGTCTTCTTGGAGTGATATTACCCTAGTATTAGACAAATAAAGGGTCTTTACAATGACCTCAACCAAGTAGGAGATAGTGATATCCTTGATTTTAACTAATGTTTCTTCATGCTTGTTGTTCTAGAGCAGGTAGGTCTCTCTCATGTACCATTCTCTAATAGAGGATGGAATTTGACATATGGGAGACCCTTGTAGTTGTGTGTGGACTTCCTTAGGTGTCAACTCTAAGAAGGTTCCAAAGTTTAGTTCTTGAAGAATTGAACTTTGAACCTCCTTGGTTCCTATCTTCTCTAGGTAGGTCTTTATTAGTGTGACCTATAAGTTAGATCTAAGTTGAATAGATTCCACTTTGAACTCCTCCTATAGAGGTTTCATTTCATGGGTTGCTTCAGCCTCTTGTTCTTAAAGCTACTATTGCTATTGTTGGTTCCTTTCTCCTCATGATTGCTTCTCCCTCAATTGGGAAGGTCCTCCTACTAGTTCTTCCCTCTTTAGTATCATTTGTGATTACAAATGTAACCATGGATTAGTGTTTATAATCTTTACTTCCTTTTTGGTACCTTTCTTATTGGATTAGATTACACTTAGGTTCATTTATGATCTTGGTAGGTTCATTATTTTATTATTATTTTATTCATTGGATGCTAGAGTTTGTTTGTGAGCTTTAACTTGGTTTGGACTAGGATTTTAATATTATTTTAATAGTTAAATCTTGGGGATTTGAAAAAATTTCAAAATTTTTTTGATCATAAACCAAAGGTTTGTCGCCCCCATGACATAAAGCTTACCTCTAGTAGCTAGGGGATCAAAGAATTAGATGAATTAGGTGAGTGGTTTACAAGTCAAGGTGCTTGGAAGGTCTTTGGGCTTTGAAAATGGCAAAACGGCCTCTCTCATTTGGAAGTGAATCATGAAAAATTGCTAAGTGTCATACGTATTTATACTATTTTTATGCTGCATTGATGCATCAAGTTGTATCAACAGGAATGCATTGATGTAGCTATTTGAGGTAAGTTTTCATAACAAAAAACTAAGTATTTTGGAAGAGTTTGAAGATGAAATGAAAGTCGAAATGAAGCTAGAAAAGCCTAGAGGGATGATAAAATATGAAAAAGGATATGAGATTTGTTGGAAAAAGGAGATTTGGAGAAAAGCCTAATATGCCAAGGTGTTCCAAAGTTGGATGCTTACATGATGACATGATGGGATCAATTGCAAAATGACTAAGGAATAAGAGGCTTAACTAAACATGATCAAAGAATATGCAAGTGGATCCTTCCTAGATCAGGCTTATGCCATTAATGCTCTTGCATGTTCTCATACCAAGGAGTCCATAGGCATCAAGGATGATGAAAGATCATTGTCAGTTAAAAATAAAATTTGTGCAAGACATTGTCAAAGGATTATGACATACCAAAATGAACATAGTAATTAACCATGATAATAGGTAGTGAGGTGGTTGATGGCAAGAGTAGAGGGATGGAAGAGAGGAAATGATAATGAAGTATCACATCCTGGTCACATGGAGTCCTTATGGAGCTTGTGATTAAGATGACTTGATACTATTCCATCTTTAGTTGGAAGCAAGTCTAGCCACTTGTAGTGACTTTGCACTATTATATTTAGACTAAACAATATCCAAGAGTTCATGACCAATCCCAAAGAGCAACCACTACTCCAAGGAGAGAAGAAAAGAGAAGCAGGAAGATAGGAAGGACCTTAGTTAGAGGGATACATTTAGGCATGGGTAACATGTCTTTGTAGCCCCATAACATATGCTTGTAGCCCATTATTGAATTTAAGGGATGTGCTTTAAATTTCCATGTTTTTTTTCATGGAAATCAAACCATGCAAAGACATGCTTCTTATTATTGGTAGATAGTAGGAGTGGTGAGAGGTCAATGAGAAAATTTGGAAAACTCAAGAAGGTAGTTGGGTAGAAAAAGTGATAAATCCCCTTGAAGCCACATCCTTATCCATTCCACTTGGTCCATTTCAAGTCTATAATATATCAAAGTCATTGATTCTTTGTAAGTTGTAATTAGGAAAGAACCTCATGCCTCTAAGATGAAAAATCCCATAGAATTGAGTGGAATGGGTGGATGATGTGGGCTCATTGCCTAATACCATCAAAAACTTAATGCTCCATTAATCAATGTCATACTCTGAAAATAAAATCTAGTTATTAAACAATCAATCCAAATGTTAAGTCTAGTTTTAAATAAACTTCTAGTAGTAGTAGCTATGGAAAAAAGAAAAATTGCAAGATTCCTGATAAACAATAAATAAGAAAATAACATGTAAAGAAAAAAGACAAGGGAAAATATATAAAACAAGTTGTAAAATATTCAAGAACATTAAAAACTAATGAGCCAACCAAATCTTTATGCTGAATTACCTTCATTATTATTTGCATTGTAGAGATTTCACCTTGTCTATGACTAACCTGTGAGTCATACCCATGGAGGAATGGTTTAAAGTTAAAAAGATAATCAAGACAATAAATAATTAGATCTAGATTTAATTGAAATTCCACGCTTATGACTATCACTCATAAGTAAAACTAAAGTCCTCACCTTAGCTTCTAATCTTAAGTTCAAAGGTGAAAAAAATAATTAAACTAAATTGAAAACATATATAATCATCATAAATGTCAGAAGATTACAAAGGAGATGTCATCTAATATGTGACCTTGCTCTACTATCCTTACAATGCAGCAACTTCATAGCCCCATAAAACATCAAATGATTATTGGTTGCCACAAAGTACCAATAATATTCCCGAATAACTTTCAATATAAGAACTCAAGAAGGGGTTCAATTTGGTGTGGATTTCTTTTGAGTTTGTCAAAAAGCTCTTATTCATCATTAAACATTTTCATTTATACCAAATAAGACTTAAACAAAATTAGAAAAATCAATATTTAGGTAGTTGATTTGGATCAAAGCACTTGATATCAATTGGTTGTAGAGTTATCAAACTATATTGTGGTCTTGGTTTTCTTCGATGCTTG
>MNCI01025381.1:0-42563 GCA_015680685.1 Gnetum montanum
ATACAACTTCATATGCGTTAAGATCTAGGCGAAGCTGGCTCTCAGTCGAGCCGAGCTCGAAGCAAAATGAAACTTTGAGGTGCTCCACCGAGGGGGCTATGATTTTAAGGCAATAGCTTACGACATAATTCCCTTGACCGAACACCAACACAAACTTATCACACAGTTGGTCATGGCCAAAGGCCAGGCTTCACAAGCTGTGGTGGAGCCCTAGCATGGGGAAGAAGAGGATGAATTTGCGGCCCAGACGGAACATTCATTTCATACTCTGGAACCTTCGTTCCATACGCTGAGCCCCCAAACATATATAAATCCCTTGTTTCCTTTCAATGGAAAAGCCACACCTCTTGACCCAGCCATGACCGCACAGATGTATTTCCCTGCCATGCCGCAGGCTAATGCGCAGCCGTCTAGGTTGCAGGCACAAATACCGCACAATAACATGGGGGTGGTTCCGTCACCATGGGTACTTAGCATCCTAGTGGTGATTCCGGTAACCACAACACCCCATTTCATCCCTCAGATACAACCCCATAACGTATCTGTAATGCGCCCGGCCTAGACCATGTTGCTTCTACATCTGCAAACTCAGCAGATTCCCGCAACCGCTCAGCTACAAACATACATCCAATAGCCTGCCACAGGTCAGTGGGCCAACCCGGCGGTGCAACATGCTCCGTCTGTGGTGTACGGCGTGCAGCCCCACGTTGCACTTGTAATGCAAGCTCCACAGAGGATCCTGCAGTATATCTATCCCTACCTTGTGCAACAGGCGGCAGCTAACCCCTCGATGCAAGCCAACGGGTGGTGGTCTTCGCAGGCTCCCTTGCCTACTGGGATCCCTACCCCACCAGCAGCCAGTCAACCCATCCCATCATTTTCGTTCCCTCGCGCCGCCCTCCCGGTCCAACCTCCTATGCCTTCTGCACAGGCACCTTCATCAACAGGTCTGGGCCAAGCTTTCCAGCTAATACAGACTCTTACCGAGGAGGTCCAATGCCTCAAAGCCGCTGGATCTGATGCTATTCATATTATGGACTTTACCAGGATGATCCGATTAGTTCAGCGGTCCCTATGCTGTCGTTACCATCGGGGATGTCCCTCCCGCATTTCACCAAATACAATGGGGAGGGGGATCCCAATGCTCACTTAGTCACCTTTCGATCTGAATCCTTGTTGCTTCAACAGTGGCCACACACGATTATCAGAGCCTTTGCAATATCATTAACAGGGAAAGCTTTGGACTGGTACCAAGCCCTCCCACGCTCTTCCATCTCAACCTTGGAAGAGCTGCTGACCCAATTTGTGACCCGCTTCAAATATAACCTGAAGCTGAATGTCATGCTGGATCAGCTCATGGGGGTGAAACAAGACCCGCACGAACCCATCCAAAAGTTTATGCAGCACTAGAATGCTACCTTGAACGAGATCCGTGAGCCGATCGCGGACTCACATATGTTGGCTATATTCAAGGGAGCAGTCAATGACTTCATTAAGTCAAAGTTGTACTACCTTTCCCCAAGTAATTTACATCAGGGCTTTGCACAAGTTAGGAGCATCCAAGATACTGCAGAGGCCAGCAAAGACCCAGCGTATGTCGCCTACAGGAACACACACAACAAGGCCAAAGAGAAAGGTAAGGCAGCAACAACGACAGTAACCGCACTGACTGAAAGCGCAAAGAACAAGAACAAGAAGGCGCCCACAATAGAGTCCAAGGCCACG
Source organism: Gnetum montanum (assembly GCA_015680685.1). Classification (NCBI taxonomy): domain Eukaryota; kingdom Viridiplantae; phylum Streptophyta; class Gnetopsida; order Gnetales; family Gnetaceae; genus Gnetum; species Gnetum montanum. The sequence continues at coordinate 1,726 of MNCI01025381.1, forward strand.
GCTGGTGCCGGCACCAGCCAAGCCACAACTGCCCTAGAAGGCTCCCCCCAGCCAAAGCCAAATTTTGAGCATAAAGATCGTTCAAAATATGCGGCTTTACCTATGAAGCATTCCGAATTGCTAAAACAATTGTTAGCGGCAGGGCACATTCAACCTAAGAAGGTGTCCGAGGAATCTCTGAACCGTCACAGACATCACTATGAATTGCTGAATGACCCTTCTTTAGCCCTACCTAACGAACCAGCAGTCCTGAGATCTTTCAGGCTAGACCGTTTCTGTGATTACCACTAGATGTGTGGTCACGACACGGATTACTGCTGGGCGTTAAAGGACGACATTCAATGCATGATCGATGAAGGTCATCTAAAATTAGACGGCAGTAACCCGATGCATCCGGAAAACCAAACACTGCATGTATATAAGGACCCGTTGAATGGAAACTACGATCCTTATACAATCACTGTGGTGTGTACGGACGGTGAGCGTAAGGGACCGCCAAAATAGCCTTTTGTCTTGCGCNGGAGGCCAACTACTTCATCGGCAGCAAGTGGGGTCTCACGACCACCTTTAATCATACGAGCACCTTCCCAAGTACGCCCTCAGTCACGCGGCAGCACTCAAGCTGCGGCTCCATCCGCGCCCACGCCTAGAGCACCCTTCATTATCAGGGCGCCAGAACCACAGCCTGCTCCTCTCATGCAGGGGCAGACCTCTGGTCAAAATAACCAGTCATTGCCTCCTAAGAGAAAGGAGGAGGACACTACAATTAATGCAACAAAAGACCACCTTACGCTCGGCTTCCATAAGCCTAGGCCCTTGGCCTCTGTGCCTTTGTCTATGCCTCATAAGCATGCTAAAGGTACAGGGGGGGAGGCACCTTCTCTTGGCAGGAAAAAGAACGACCCTCCCACTGACACCGCCCCACCTCGAGAGATCCGTCTCTTGGGCTGAATGGAGGAGGACAAGCGGGATAAACAACTCGGCTGAGAGAAGGACCTCCTCGATGCATTCACGCAAGTCAAACAAGCTCTTAAGCAAAAGAAGACAACGTTGAGCCTGTACGACTTACTGATGATGTCTCGAGAACACCGTGAGGCTATGGTACGCATGATGACATCCATATCAGTGGATGGCAACCTACCAGCAGAAGAGGAAGCGATACATGCTGTCATGTTTCCTTCCGAGGCTGAACAACCCAAGCCTACCTCGTTGACCTTTCTTGACGAGTTCGTCAAAGACGACCCAGAGAAAGGTTAAGTAACGACTGAGCCTATGTTCATTACCATTCGAGTCGGCCAGTACCGGATCCGGAGGGTGCACATGGATGATGGCACAGCTGCTAACGTCGTTCCTTATTCCATAGTGGATACGCTGGGCTTGGTCGACCAGATCACTCCCACGATGACAGCCTGCGTAAAATCATTCAACGGAGCACGAGTTCAAGTCAAGAGAACGATATGTATTGATTTTGTGGCGGGGGATCAATTCCCAACCAAAGACACATTCTTAGTCATCGAGGAGATTCCTAGTTTCAACTTGATCTTAGGGAGGTCGTGGTTAGCCCAGCTGAGGGCGGTTTCATCGCCAATACACTAAGAGATACACCTGCCCTACGCATGGGGGGAGGTCATCATACGCGGTGACGAGGTCACCCCCAGGACCGTCAATAACATTGAAGAAGAACGGGATTTGGAGATTGAAACAACTGACGATCAGTCCCATCTCCAAGCGCCTAAACAAACCGACAACAATGATGACAGTCTAGCCTGGGCCGACCTACCATTTCCGGATGACAGCGTAGAGGAGTCAAACCACAAGCCTCCTCGCCCTTACGCAGCACTTAACGTAAAAACCGTTAGGAGACAATTGCGTATCGACAGTTGAACAATGGTCTTTTGCATGCACCACCATTCTCTTGTAAGTTAGCGCACTCCCTATTTAACAGCTTCTTTTGTTTCAACATACCTTTTACGCTACATTTGCTTTCTATGTTTACGCTTTGCACTTTTTGCGTGTTTTATCGTACCCACGTTAGTTATGCTTTCACATTACTTCACGCATTTATATAGGATTACATTTTTGTTACAATTTACGCAGTCGGCCCGCAACGGCCTTAAACTAGTCATTCGAAGTTATCTACTATCATTATTTACACTTGCTATACGATACGCAACAGGCCCGCAATGGCCTTAAACTAGTAACGCAGTATTGCATACTATAACCATTTATGCTAGAATATGCAACGGGCCTGCAACGGCTTTAAACTAGTTATTACGTCCCATCAGTATCACTTAGACAGAATCCTTAACATATATTTTCACGCTGACGTAGACAAAAGCATAAAAAGTCAAACAACAAACTAATTAACATTTCAAATATCCATTAGACTTTACAACAATTCGTCAATAGTCATTCAGAAAAATACCTGACCTTGCATCAATAAAATTATGCATTCCTTCTGCTACCACTATCACCGGTATCTCTTAACTCCGGATCTAGCCCCAAAAGGTCGTCCTCCAGTGGGCCATCATTTTTGGGAATTATGCCTTCATGAAAGACAGCCCCTTAATGAGGCTCTTGTTCCGGCATTGGCTTCACAGGAGAACGCTCTTCATCGTTGCGTTCCTCCTTTGCTTCCTCTATTTCCTCTCCTAGCCCCTCAGCTAGCGTATTTTCTCTATCTTCTTCTGGTACCTAAACCCAAATAACATCAAAAATTAGAATAGACAACACAAGCCAGAAAACCTTCCGACTAAGTCATGCATAAACTTACTCGCAACGATCCTACTTCCATAGCAAAGGGGAGCTTGTCCAGGCCAGCCCATAGGCGCTGCATAATCTCATCCTCTGTCAGGTCTGGCCACACATCCTCGCCCAACGTAGCTCCAGCTTTCACTTTCCCTTTCTCCACGCTACTCCAGCGGGGTGGATTCGGGAAGAAGGTAGGGATTGTAGCTTGATTCCTAGAGAAAGTCATTGCCCTCTCCGGGGATGCAGTTATGGTCACCTGCTCTTCGAACTTCTTGAGAGCTTCGGATGCTCCGATGGTGTCCATGAAAACCTCCAGGGATTGAGCTTTGACGGCAGAATCACGGTAGTGTTTTCGATAAGCGGTGCTTTCCCTTTTATATAGGTGCTTGTGGTCCTTCTCCTTCTGCCCCCACTCCTGTACGCTGGCACAGTAGTCCCTCCAGTCCTGGCTTTTCTGAGCTAGGAGTTCAATTTGAATCCTCTGCTCTACTAACGCCCAACTGGTCTGTATGCTGTTCTTGATGGCTATCCAATAACGGGAGTGATCGATAATAGCGGTACGCCAATCTTCATCCCCCATCACTCGAGCCTGTAGGAATTCGTACCGTGACCTTAGGTCCCCGACTTCTTTGGTCAAGGACTCAACCCTCTACTCCAACCGCTGCAGCCTTTTCCATAGGCTTTCATTAACACCCCTACTTTCCCATACGGAGCGCGTCGAGCGTAACACACATTTATGCATTTCCTCATAAATGTGACGTGGCATGATTGCCCCATCAGATGGGGGCTCCGCTGTGTCCAAATCAATGGGATCCGCGGGATCCCATCGGAGGCGAGCTCCTAACAGAAAAAAAGCATCAATATGGATGACACATTACTAAGACATTATGTCGTAAACTCATTACGGCTATAACATACCAGCGCCAGGCTCGACGTGCTCCAAACGCTCGATCATGTCATTAACGACACCTTCCATGAAGGTAAATTTGTCAGGGAAGTCTCTCCACATTTTGTTCACAGTAGTAGACGTAGATGCATCTTCTTCCCCTATAGCGTAATTTGGTTAGACACTCCATCTATTAACAAGATCCTACAAACATGCTAACGCACTCATTACCTCTACCAGTGATAGTGGCAACTTCACCAATCTCCTTCGCCCCTTTCTCTTCACACATGTGATCCCATGTGCCGCTAGTCCCAGTAGCTGGAGTTTCCTCATGTTCCTGGTCATATGCATAGCTCCCGCTAGCAGCTGGAACCTACATACGGCTAACATTAACAGCTGGAACCTGCACACGGCTAACATTAACAGCTGGGGCCTCTTCTTCCAAAATTGGGGCCCCCTCCCCATGGCTTAGTACCATCGCCCCTGTCTCAGGGGTCAATTGCCCTGTCATTTTTACTGTTTACACCATCACACGTTAGCATATAATGCCAGACCATCTAAATAAAACATTGCGTACTACAATCCTTTCACAGTTACCAGGCGGAAGCTTATTCCGTTGAACCTTGACCGTAATAGTTTGGCTTGCGTTTCCCTAGGGGCCTCGGCTAGACGGAGCCTCTTGCGCCAAGCTGCCGGTTTTACAATTTCTTCCGCCATGCGCTTCCCTCGCAAGGTGTCTCCGGTGTAGGTAGGCATTATCCCGCCCATGCTGTTGAGACCTCGCACTTGGGGCACCGCCAAACCTTTAGTCGTTACAGACAACGACTCCCCGATCCCTTCCGGTGGATACTGCCCACGGGTAGTGCTAAGAATGTGGGTAATCCAAGGTCTGGACAGCTGGTCTCGGTCTTGCTGTTCCCAGACCTCATTCCTCTGGATGACCAGAAACTCAGGAAACTGCCGAAGGCAAGCTATGAAAAAGGCGTAATGCACATTAAAGCAGGACTCAAGCTTCTTGCGAAGCTTGGCCATTTCGTTGCATAGTCCCTTGGCAAAATAGTTTGCCCAATCGAACTGGGTTCCCTCCTCTAGAATCTCTCACATAATGTGGGTCTGTTCTACAGAAATGAACTTCACCTGTGAGAGGGTTTTGGGGAAAGTCCGGGCCCGGAAAAGGGGATAAAGTGTCTTGGCAACTCCCATCTCGAATTTGTCACAAGGAAACCCTTTGGTCTCTTTTCGGATCCTCACCCACTCCTTCAGACACTCCTGGAATTTAGGGCTCCTCTTGGTCTTCGCCTTTATGGGAAGGCCGTTCGAGGGGACGCTAAACAGGTCCACGAAGAGCTAAGTGTCAATATCGAAACTTATGCGCACGTTATGCACGCGCATGCAAAAACGCTCCACCTTCTCGCTGAAGGAGTTGACGAAGGTTATCATTTCACTGGCGGGGACATCCGGGGTCGTAGCCAAAAATAGGTGCATTAGCCCTGCTGCCTGGATCTTGGCGGTCACCGCGACTGGGGCTGCCAAGTGGCCGAGCCAGTGCTATGCATCCTTAATATCATCGTAACGGAAGAGGACATCCCTCGCCTCGCAGCCGGAAATCATAAGGGTAATCTCTCAGGATTCCCTGACTAAACAGTATAAAACACAAGTCAAATAGAAACACTATTACGTAATGTCCACAACTCACAACTACACGCATAACATTAGAACACGCAGCAGCCTTACCAGGTCTGAAGGGGAAAGGGAATGGCGGTAGGTTCCTCTGCATGTCCTCAACTGTAAGGGGTGAATCTAAGGTCCAGTTATCATGCAGCCACCCGAGTTCCCAGCAATTCTTCAAAGGACGCTCGTAGCAGGTGTGATACTCACGCATCTCATGGCCAATCTGCCCTATAACACCGGCACACACATTGCTGGTTGAGGTAAACGCCATTATTGCTGTTTCGGCCCAGGCCAACGCATCACCATCTTCGATTAACCTGTTATCATGTATGAAAAACCTGTACCATATAGCATAGAATTCTCTTACACTTCACATCGATAACAGACACTATAACAGTAACAAAGAAAATACAGTTGGTAGAATTTGCTTACCCGCCTGCATAGTACACCGTGCCTTGTGGGTTCTGGAAGTAGGTCGAGACATGGCGAGCCACAAACAGCATGTTATATGCGTGATAACAACTGAAACGGGCCATTTCCTAGATCCAGCTTAAGCTCCTTAGGCCTCGGGTGCTGAGCGCTTGGTCCTCGGGACGACCCGTATCGATGGTCCCGTCTGTCAAGTAAGCTAGAATCCCCTGTGCAGACCCCGCCAACAGGTGTTCTAAAATGGCATCGGTAACATCGCCAATCACATTAGACCACATAATGATGTTGAAGTTGTGCAGTAGGAACTGTAGAAACTCCAGCGCCCCTCTCCGGAACCAGATGGCCTTCCCCTGCACTCGCGTGTGCGGAGGGGGGACATTAGGCACGATGGGGTTTACCCAACACAAAACCCCAATGATGTCTAACATAATTAGAATAGGCTTCAGCACGAAACTGTATAGAAAACACGCTACATAAATCAATGCCTAGATTTACAGTTGCATCATTAATACAGAAACGTTACACATCATGCTTAGCCATCTATGTGGAAATCGCCCAAACCTTTGCAACAGCGCAAGGTCTGTCTCTGACAATGGAGATAAATGCAACTATACCAAACCCTCGCTGTAACGCAAGCTCCATAACCAAAAACCCTCATTTACATGAAGAACGCTGTATAGCACAAACGCTGAAATAGCATGAGCATGCAAAGAATAACCTACCGGTTCATCGGTGTCGGGTCATGCACTTCGACCACGGCCTACTGAACACGCTCCAGGTTCTCCTGTACCTCGCCGATTTTAGCCAATTTAGTGTTCTTCCTCTTCATCTTAGGCACCATTATCACAGTTTCGACACTTGCACAGCTTTGCACCTTCAAATCTTCTGCTCTTCTTGTTCTTGCTAGATAATACCCGTGAATTTGAACTCACAATAGCCAACAGTCCATTCTAACCAAAAAATTACCTACTTGTATGTGAGAATCACCGACTTGATATCCGATTTCGGTGAGACTTTCCTGAAACAGAACCCGAAAATCAAGATATTAATGCAGTTGATATCGCACGCACCGTTGTCCAAAATGACATTAAACTACCACATCTTATCGCCTCGTAATCAGGTAGCATTGATTACAACTTCATTACAAAATTCAAAATTCTGTTAGCTTTCCACGTTTGCTAGCCATCATGTCATCTTCTTCCTAACCATTTACGCACTTTGTGGTTTTGCAGGACAAATGGACGCAACACTATCAACACCTTTAACTATGATTGGCCCATATGAAAAGGTAGTTAGGCAATTCGATCCCGCGTTTATAGACGTTAACCTCCCCTTAGAAGACGTAACTATAGCTGCGTCGGAGATGTCCCCGGAATGGCCAGAACAGTTGACGCACATGCTAGACCTGGAAGCTGGGGACATAACCGAAGACCCCCTTGATGAGGTCTCTATCGTTACGCATAGGGGTGAAGCTAAAACGCTTAAAGTCAGTTCCTTATTAGAACGAGAAACACACGATGCCGTAATACATGTCCTGCAAGACAACATCACTGTCTTCGCATGGTCATACGAGGATATGCCTGGACTAGATCCTAGGCTAATCCAACATAACATCATCTTAGACCCACAGATCAAAGTAGTTAGGCAAAAAGCAAGCAAAATCAAGCCAGAGATCGCGCTAGCTGTGCGTAACGAAATCACCAAAGTATATCAAGCTGGTTTCATCCGCGTGGTCGATTACTCAGACTGGGTATCTAACATTGTGGTCGTGCTGAAGAAGACCAAGAGTATACGCATTTGCATAGACTTCCGGGATTTGAATAAGGCCACAATCAAAGATAATTTCCCGCTCCCGAGTATCGATCAACTAGTCGATACAACAGCTGGGCAGGCACTCCTATCCTTCATGGATGGCTTCTCTAGTTATAACCAAATTCGCATAAACCCAGAACATTAATTAACTATGACATTCATGACACCCTGGGGTACCTTTTGTTATACTATGATGCCATTTGGTCTAAAGAATGTTGGAGCAAGTATCAACAAGCCATGGCATACATCTTTAGCAACTATCTCTTAGAGAGACTGAATGATTATGTAGATGATATAGCTGTGAACTCTTTAAAGTCTGAGGATCATTTAGGAGATCTGGAGTTAGTCCTTAAAAGATGATCCAAATACGAGCTCCGGCTTAACCCGAAGAAGTGCGTATTCGGAGTCAAAACCGGACGCATGCTGGGGTTTGTGGTGTCGGAAACCGGCATACGAGTTGACCCTGATAAGGTCAAAGCCATTGTCGAGTTAACGCCTCCCACAGACCTCAAGAAATTACACGGGTTACAGGGACGCTTATAGTTTATATGCCGGTTCATTTCGAGGTTAATCGACAAGTTACATCCTATGCAACACTTGCTGAAAAAGGGGGTTAATTTTGAATGGACGGAGGATTGCCAACGTGNTTTCCTTAGCCAGGTTAACATTATTTGCAAAAATAACATCCTTAGGAGCATCACGCATAATTTGTACGAAAGCAGTAGGATCGCTCGCTGGAAAGCTATCACTGCAGAATTTGATCTGCACTATGTTGACCAATCTTCTGCGAAGGGCCAAGCGATAGCCGACCAGTTAGTAACATCACCGGTTAACAACCAAGCCACAATAGAGCCCGAATTTCCTGATGAACATGTACATAGTCTAAGCCCTGTCTTGACAGGTCCCGAGGCAACGTTGTATTTCGACGGAGCCTCAACATCTAGAGGCGGCAGTGCCACCACGGTTATTACACTATCACCTGAGGATGTGCATCTACACGCTTATCGCATGACCTTCCCTTGTACGAACAACGTGGCAGAGTACAAGGGGCTCCTCAAGGAATTGCTAACCGCCAGCGAGTTAGATGTGCAACACCTAGCGGTTAGGGACGATTTGATGCTTGTCATAAATCAAATCACTGGAGTCTACGCTTGCAAAGCTGTACATTTGCAGCCTTACTGCGATCAGGCTAAAGATCTTCTGAGGCAATTTACGACCTTCGACGCCCAACACGTCCCACGCACTAACAACACGTTGGCCGACGCACTGGCCACCCTGGCTTTGCACATGCCTTCACACCTGTTTAATACCTACTCTGCATTAATTACAGACTACGCAGATCCTATCATTCAGGTGGCGCAAATCTCCTCTCTGCTCGAGGAAAGCACACCTGAATGGTACGACAATATTAAAACTTATCTTCTACAGGGCGAATTACCGCCTGAATTGACACGCACACAGAAAGACGCAATCCGTAAGCAAGCCAAGCAATACGTCATCATCGGAGACAACACTCTCTATAGACGCTCCTTTGATGGCATATTGCTTACCTGCATTGACAAAGACCAATCGCAACACATAGGTGGCGAAGTTCACGAGGGACTGTGCGGCGGCCACGTAGCACCACGGGCTATGGCCCTAAAAATCCGTTGCTTAGGATACTATTGGCCATGCATGGAAAAAGACTGCCTGACAAAGGTTAAAACTTGTGACACGTGTCAGCGTCATGTAAACCTCATCCATGTGTCACCCACAGAATTTCATACAATGCAGATAACATGGCCATTTCAACGATGGGGACTGGACATCATAGGACCCATTGTGCCAAAATATTCTACAAGGCATAGCTTCATTATTACTGCTACTGAGTATTTTACGAAGTGGGTAGAAGCTATCCCCCTGCGGAAAATTACATCGCAACAGGTTTTCCATTTTATCTTAGACAATATAGTAACCAGATTTGGTCTCCCAATGACTATTGTGACTGACAATGGGCCACAGTTTAGTAGCGTGGAAACCAAATCCTTCTATGATAACCTAGGCATTAGACAGTCTTTTTCCTCCCCCTATTACCCACAGGCGAATGGTCAAGCTAAAGTATCAAACAAAATAGTCATCAACCTGCTCAAGAAAATGATCGACAGCAACAAAAGGCGGTGGCACGAACAGATCCTCTATGTGCTATGGGCATATCGTACTACGTGTAGGACAGCTACAGGTAGTACGCCCTATAGTCTGGTTTACGAATCTGAAGCAGTGCTACCTCTCGAATTGCAGATCCCTTCTCTGAGAATGGTCCTCTCCACCATTATAAATGAGGCTCAACACACCGAGGCTCGGATAATGGATTTGGATTCAGTAGAAGAGAAGTGGATGCAGGCTCTTGATACGATTGAGAAATATCAAGATAAACAGAGACAGAAGCATCATCACAACCTTCAGCGACATCCGATCAAGAAAGGAGACCTAGTCCTCAAAGCCATGTGTGAGCTATCCCTGGGTCATGGCACGAAACTGACATCCACAGCACGGTCTGCTAAGACCATAAATCAGACATACCACCGTCCGCTACGACGTAAAACTAGCACTTCTCGGTCTGCCCGGACTTTAAACTAGGACCATGGTCTTCTGAGACATAAAACTAGTAACGGCAGTCTACCAGGACTTATTGACTACTACCATGTAAATCAAGCGAGTGTGATGATCTCTATACAGCTGCACAACCAACAGGGTGGGATACTGGGACAGTCCCAGCGTCGCCACCCCACTGGCATCCTACTAATTCCTCAGATGAGCTGAAAGGCATACTACTGACCCCTCAGAGATGCCGTCACTGCGTCCACTATAGCGGTGGTACGTCTGAGGGTTTAGCCTTGCCGCTCGGAGCTACAATGAAATCCTCGTCAACCATGAGCACGAGGACCGCCGCGCATCATCGCTAGCAGACGCTGGCTTCCCAAATTCATCTGGCTAGTTCTTTATACAACCAGTTAGGTGCACTGTGTCTGATGCCTTTTGGCGAAGATATGCTGGGCCAATCGTCAGGATTGGCAGCTCCGCCCGCATGCCCCGGCTCCTTCTTTACAGCCTAATCGCTCTAGCTCATATTAAACGGCATTTGTTTCTACAACCTCGCCTCCTGCTAGCACCAGAGCAATGGTGCCCTCTCTTTCTTCTTTCATGGTTGCAGGTTACTTGTCACGAAAACATCATTCAAAGATGCATTCATCTGAGTGGTGAAGGACAACAACATCTCGAGGTGGCTGCTCAAGTTTGCCCGTCCACTGGGAACTGCATGCCTATCCCTCTTGAACTCTCACACTTAGCCCTTATCTCATTTCATTTCATCCCAATCATACGCTTCCTGTATGTACTAGCTATATACGCAAACAACCATCTTTCATACTTGCACGGTAATCTAATCCATACGCAATCATATATTGTAGCAGAGATATCGCAGAAAGTGATGCACAACGCTCCTCATGCAAGCATTCCTACTACAATCTGTAACAGAGAAATCTCATATTGATGCGCTATGCTCGTCTGAAAGCATTCCTGTTGACATAAATGAGCGTACATTTCTATGCGTACGAGCGTATTTCATGTCCCTACCATCATAACTCATTTGGCATCTTCCTCGAACCTATTTCCAGCTATATCCCTCTATCTCCCATACCTTCCGGCTTTGCTCTTCCATGTTGATAGGGAAACACTTGAGTAGCCATGGATGGACGCTGTTCTTGCTTCTATCAATCCGGTGTTTCGTATTCTTTGTCGACGTCTTTTGGGTAAGCCCTCCAATCGTCAACAAAGAGGGGCCATTGAAACACCGTGAAAATTACAAGTTGGCATTAGGCAAAGGTTTGCAATTCAAGCGAGAGCGCGCATCAGCTTTGTTCAAGGATAAGTTTACGCTCTATTATGCACGGCAGCGTAATGAGCGTAATAAGCTCCAAAATAGTCGAAGGTAGAGTCTAGAGAAGCACAACAGTTTGACACTTTTTCTCGTGGCATATGGATAACTTGCCTTTATGCTCGTTACGCGATGGTGCGTACCATTGCGTATTTCATCACTAAGGCTAGACATTATTTACGCTTCGTTACGCGTGGCTGCGTAGTGAGCGTAAATTAGACATTTTTTACGCTTCATTATGCACAGCTACGTAGTGAGCGTAAGACAATTTTGAGCCTATTTTTTTTATACTAGATTACGCTCATACACGCAACACAACACGAATGAGTGTAATATAGCCTGAAAGCAATTGAAACACGGTCAACATGTACCTGCTCTTCACACGCACAACACGCAAACGAGCGTATTGTGCGTAGTCACAGTCTGACTTAAAATGGTCATGTCAACGGAACACGAAATATCCGGGACCCACATCATCAGGGTTGCACCTTTTTATGGGACCCCGCAGCCTATAAATAGACCAGTTGACAAAGATACAAAAAAGGGGGGAGAGGCAGAAAATCAAAAGGACAAGAGCATTTTCTGAGCAAGGAAGCACTTATCACCTTGAGCAGAGAAACAAAGAGCAACCTTTTGGCAACTGTCGATAGCACCATCCTTCGGCAAGAACAGAGCACAGTGCGCTTGAGCCTCAGCAACAAGAGAGATCATTCCTTTGGGGGAAGATACGACTTTCTCCATTAGCGATTGCTACCCCGAGCAGAACCTACTCGAAGCAAATAAACAGAACAAGGATTGTGAGATCATCTCACCCAGTTTGCAGGCTCTACTGGTCAGAAACAGTTGATCAGCAGACATCAGAGCTTGACCTCCCTTGCATCCCAGCTTTGGCCTACGAGGTAGATCGGACTTCTGTCTGGACAGTTTCCTTGTTTGTTTTGTGCTCATTTTTGCATCAAGTTATTGGGGGTCTCTCCCATTGTAACGTGACATACAAATCATACATTCTTTCAAAAATCGAAACATAGATCTTTGAAAATCACACGTTTCTCTCCTGATTAGCATCTCTTCGGTGTGTTTGACATTGTCATTGTAGCGATCTATCCACATCGTTTTCCTCCCATTTCACGATCTATCGAATCAAAATCGAAGCACATGAAGATCCGTAATCTTCATCGTTTTACTGACCTGTAAGTCTCTGTCTGATGGACAAGATCATTCAGGGCGCCATGGATTCATTTTTTTTCCAGCATAGCCCTCAGTGTGGATCTGTGGTTAAAACTGTATACACGGAACCTCGGTCGGTATTTCTAGCTACCGACGTTTTCTGTCGTTACAAAGATGTTCATACTATCACACTTTGCATCTAGTGCCATCTTTAAAACTTGAGTTTGTAACTTGTAATATTACAAAAACTTTTCCAATAATTTTTATAACTTTCATATTAATTATCCTTTTTCTTCTTCATGTTCTTATTTCTATTGAAGACTTTCTCAGTCTTCTCTTCTACTATCTTTAGTGCTATGATGAATTTTTCATTCACGAAGCTCCATATTTTCTCTACCTTTGTTATAAAATCATTGAATAATTTCTAAATAGGTAGATTCTTTCCCAAGATCACATCTTTTAAGGTCTCTTCTTCTTGTGTTGTACATATCCTTACATCTCTTTTTCTAACTATTGGATCTCTATTATAATATTCAACGAATTCCCTTTTCTGCAACTCTTATTCTTCTTTTGCTATTTGGTCTTGTAATCTTTGAATTCTATGAGTTGTCATCTTTGATAACCTACCTTGGTCATATACTTCAAGTATCTTTCTAGTCTTGTTTCTTAATCCATTAATGATGTGTTCAACTTATTTTCTTTAAAAAAATGCATAGCCTAGCCATCTATGTAATAATGAATAGTATCTACCCATTGCTACATCAATGGATTTATGTATCCCTTGTTTCAATTCTTAGATTTATTTCATTAAATTCGATACTCCAAAATGAGTTTGATATTTGTCATTGAAAAGTTCCAGCATGGTACTCCATCTTCTAAGTGATTTCAATTTTAAAGATCTACACTAGCTTTCTATTTCCTTAATGAATGTTCTAGGAAACAACTTTAATTTCTATCAATTATTCTCTATATTCTAGAGAACGATGTTGGCTAGTTTTCCTTATGTGACTCCTAGATTCATTCCTTCTAGATCTATCAGTGGTTTTAGGACTCAGATTCCTCCTAATTTTGGAGTCTACCTCATCTCTTCCTAGAATTTCTACAAGGGTTGAATGTAACTTTGTTTTCATAGGATATTTGATGCATATGATTAGTGTTTGAGAACTAGATCTATGAATCTAGTAAGACATTTTAGCTTTATATGGTTCTTCTTGTTTTTGCTCACCAAGGATGATCACTTGTCGTGCTTTCTTTCCTTTCTCTTATTTGTATCTTGCTACCATGATATCATCTCTTCTTACTTGCACCTTTTTTGTTTGACATGACCTAGCTGTGTTCTTAGTAACTTGGTACCCTTATTAAATATGGCCAAGATTTGACCTCATGATGGTTTTTTGAAGCATAGATGGTGTTGAGTGTTATAGCTACAATACAATGTTGTCATGTAAGTATTTCCATCTAAATTATTCATCTTGGCGGAAAATAAATGTGAACCCAGGATAATAAGAATCAGTATGAGCATATGATATTCTTGTTACATCAGTGTACTCCAATATTCTTCATTTTTATTTCTATTATTACTTGCATTAATTTTAATAGTAGGTGGAGATTTCACTTTGGATATGGAAGCCATTTTAATGTGATTGACACTTAAGTGTATGTGTATCTGTGTGTTTTGAAAAATTATTCTAAGTATGAAAGATAGTCTTGATGATGCTTGATACAAGAACTATGTAAAATAAATTAACTAGCAAACATTAACACATCTTCAATAATGGCACTAATGATGAGTAAGAAAATTTCAACATTTAACCATACAAGCCACAAGTATTCATATGCAACTAGATCATAATTCATGGATGGACAATGTAAGTATACTAGTGAGTTGATAGTAAATTCATGATCATTGTCTTCCCACTTAGATATATGATAAAATGATGTTGTATGGATTTACGTATGCTAAAAGTAAACATAATAAAAATTATTAGAAATTCCATTTCTAAGTGTAACAAAATGTAAAACTATTCTATCCTATGACAATAAGTATTCATTCATGCTTTTTTATACACATCCTAGGCTAATGTAGCTATTATTGGAATTACCAAGTTACTTTACTACTAAGTGAACCAAACAAAATCACTACTAGGTTACCAAACAATTACACTTTATACTCAAAACTAGTCATACCCATTTTGCCTTACTAATGAATATTGGAATAGTAAATGACTTACTAAAACATAACATGGAAAAGTATATATATTCTATGTGAGATACTACAATGATGAAGAACAATCTCAATTTTTACTACTATTCATGAATTATATCTAGGAATAATCCACTCAAATAAAGATTTTGTATAACTGTAAGTCACCACACTGAAGGCATTCACAACTAACTCTAACTTCAAGAAAATAAACTGCAAGAATTTCACTAAGTGGTGAACTCAAACTTGTCTTCGACATAATAGTGGGCATGTATTTATAGGCACAACCATGGCTCGCTACATCATATATATGACAATGTATATTGAGCTACAATATCGCATCTATGATATCATAGTCCTAAACAATAAGTGTTTCATCATCTAGGAAGGGAATGACCCACAATCTCATGTCTTACCATTTAGATACCATGCTATTCCCATTCCAAAATTACAACATGGTCTATTCTAACTCTTGTAGATCATATAATTGGGCATATGGGATGCTTGTTCCTCATCACCTTGGACACAAGATACATGCTTTAACCAAATGAGTTATACCTCACTAACATCAACAAGACTAAATGAGAACAACTATGTAAGAAAAACATAAAATATGATAATAGAATAATATGAAAACTTATATATTAAATAAAATGAATATAGATTTATGTTAGGATATAAAGAAGGAAAAATATATTAAATAAGATTTTTGGTATAAGTCAACTAGAACAACTAAGTTTTAAAGAAACGTATGATTTCTTAGAAACTATGATGATAAAATCATTTATGTAATATCATCATGAGCTAATGAGAGGTAGTTTAATTGGTTAACTTATTTTTTAACAAGTATTTTCAAGTAAGGGAATATGAGTTCAACTTACACTTGATGGACTTTAATATTGTACATAAGTTCTACAAAAGTACCATAGTGCCTATATGTCTTAAGGTTATATATAGCTAATTAGTTTTGAATTCCAACATTCCCCTCCTCATAATCATACCATGGTAGTTTTGTGAGGCATTGCTAATTTTCTTAAAGCATATGATTTATGGTTTATAAGTCACAAGCATGACTCCAAATAATTATAATATAGAAACACACCAAGATATATAGTCCAATTTGAACTTTATAACTCATCATTGCCTATTAGAATCAAACCCATGACTTAGAGCTTTCAAATAAAGAGTCTTACCACTAGGCTAACAGTTCATTATTTAGTTATCTTAATGATTAGCCCATCATAGATAAGATAAAGGAACCAAGATGATAACAATGGTAGTTCATACTTTAAAACTATTTTGAAATTACATTAAGCCTACAAAGATATGAAATTATAAATTTAGTTTTGATGAACATACCAACTATTTATACTTGTAATATCAAATAATCAATGATTCTACAAGACTTTAACATCATAATGGTAAATAAAAGAGGTATTAAGATGTGGTGGTTGATTATCTATTCCAAATTATAATATAAAATAAATAGAAGATGTGAGAGAGATAGTAGGGTTGATGGTGGCCTACTACCTCGCCCATAGTTCCAAGGAAATGAAGGTGCAAGGAGTCCTCTTCTCTTTGTGTCTTTGGAACCATACTACTAGCATGGTAGTTCCATGCATTAGTAAGAGGACACTATAGCTTTCCTCATTACCCCACTCACTAGGACCTTCCCTCTGAGGGTTATGCAATTCAACTTTGCATTGGGCTGTAAATTAGGTATTTCATGGGATGTGCTATGGGATTTTTCATGCACTAATTAGAGCACAACGCCAACTACTAACATAGTAATGAATCTGGAGGATTTAACTAGTAGTCCCCATGATGTCCACATGAGTGAGGCAAGGGAGCACTATCTAGCTTTTATTAGTGTTACATGTTTGAGATACTTGAAACCTTGCACAGGTCACATGCTAATACTAATAGTTTGTTTATTGACATGTGTTTTAACACTATTAATAGTTGAGGTATATACCTCTCAAGTTTTATCCCAAATCTAAATTTGCTCTGAGGAACTTTTGGGATGTCAGACAACGTGTCAAGGACAACGGTATTACAAATGGTATCAAAGGCTCACACTAATTATCAATGAAGCTTACTAAATAAAGGGGTAGAGAGGGTTTGTGGTTTGTGAGGTTTCCATTATCAACTTCTACTAGTCACTTCTCCTTTTGTGGATGGCCTTGTGAAAGGTGCCAACTTTTTCCAAGATGGAAACTAGTGGACCTAGTGAAATGGATGAGGACAAGGCCAACCCAAAGGTCAATGCCAAACTTGGTCAATAGGAGACTAGACTCTAGCATCTATGAGACGAAGTCAAAGTTGTGGATGAGGCCTTACCAACCCTAGTGATGAGATATGGTTTCAGGACCACGATATCGAATCTGCGATATCGGGTCCATGATATTGGAGCCTGCCAAGTGATATCAAACATCCGATATCGGAACCTATCTCGTTACCTATAAATAAGAGGTGAGCACACTTGGGTTTGGCAATTAGTTCTTAGTCCCTTATCCAAACTCTTGTAGTTTTTCCTTCTTAGAGTTAGAATTATTTCTGAGTGCCCGCAATAGGAGTCATAAAGTGAATAGATCTTTATTCGAGCATTGTGTACCTGAGCATACCTTGTGTCCAGAAATAAATACGAACTTTGTGATAAACTTTACAAAATTTAGAATAGCTTATTTATTGCATTTAATGTTATTTACAATTCTTCAACTCTTCCCTTAGTTAATTGATTTTTTTTATTGATTCGTTAATTTTCACAAGCAAGCACACTCAGTACGACCACTTCAAGAATACGTGGAACACTTGGTAACCTAGTAACGACTAACGTTTGGTAATCCCAATAGTGTGACACTAGATTAGGATGTGTATGGAGAGTGGGAATGGATGCTAGTGTTAGGACTAGTTAGAGCATAAATTTTTAGTTAACTTAAATTAGTTACTTAATTATTTCCTTCCTCTATTTTAAGCACCAGGAGCATAAAACATAAAAACCATAAAAATCACATACCTCAAGTTTACTTAACCATACGATCATGCCATACAAGTAAGCTTGAGAATACAACAATTGCTAACCCATCCTTGTTCGGTAAAGGTGCATAAGCACTTAGTCCTTAGAATTCAACCAGATCATGCATGAACACTCGTATTCATATGTTTGAGCACTCGTATTCATATGTTTGAGCATAGGGGTACCTTGTTGCTCATCATTGGCACCGTTGCCAGGGAATTTATTGTTTGTGCACTAATTAGAACTTAGGAATCTTCCCATTGTTGGCACAAATCCTTTGGGTTGGTTAATTTACAATCATCAAAAAGTATTGCACACTGAGTAATTAATCATGTCTCCTTCTTCCTATGAGAGTGCTTCACTGCCTAGGTCTAACACGATGAATAGTTAGAGGCGTAGTACACATGATGATCTACCAGTGCCCCAATAGTTTTGCTTGGTACACATTCACCTAATGATTATGTACTATATTTTACCTTTATCCTCCACAAGGATGAGCAACTACGTTGGTGTGATTTAGAGGGTAACATAGTGTTACCTCCCAACCACTCAATCCCAAGCATGCTTCTTCATGCTCTCACATGAATTGGTATGCAACACTTACAAATGAAATACGTTGTGCAAGAACAAGATTTGAGGGATTATCAACCCATGGAGTCACAACATCAAAGGGACCTGTGATAGAAAAGACATTATAAATCTATGAAGGGAAAGTGGTCTCAGGAGGTTCCATATGTCCTAAGTGAAAATGAGGGTGTTGAACCTACCTCAGGAGGTTTTCCAAAAAATGATGTTCCTCCTGTTGACTTTGGTCAAGGGGTTGTGTATCAGAATCTTCATTCAACTATCCATAACCCATATTCTAGCACTAACAGACACAAGTGTTCCGAAAAAGGAACACAAACACATAACAAAGATGGACATTTAGATCATAATAGCGATCAAGGCCACGACCACCAAAGAGAGGGTAGTAAGCACCATCATGGTATTAATCCTTCTTCTTCTTCACCTTCATCATCTCCTTCACCCTCTCCTTTAGGATCAGAATGTAGTCACAAAGGAAAAGACCCTAAGGATAATGATAAAACAATTGAGAAAGGGGATGAGGGAATTCTAGAGAAACACAACATGAAAGAAGCGAGAGTAGGGAACAACATAGGCATCATAAACATCATAGACAATACGATCATGATGAACCCATACTACCACCCACATTATGTTAGATATAATTGAGGCCATTAGGATTCCAACAAGGCACCAAAAGGATAGTAGGATCAAAAGATTAGATATGAACAATATCCCACGATTTGAAGGGAGATACAACACTGATCCTCAAAATCATTTACAAGCATTCTATTATGCATGTTCCTTGTAAAACATAGAAAACGAATAGAAAAAGATCAATTTGTTTCCATGGACACTGATCAAAGAATCAGAAAGCTGGTACCAGCCCATAAAATCAAAATCCATTCCCTGATGGAGTACCATGTTAGAACTATTCAACAATAAGTACCAAATGTACTCCTAAGTGTCCAACCTACGAAAGAAAATCCAAGGATGGAAATAGGGAGGACATGAACCCTTGGATGCTACCATGGGCAGATATTATGCACTATTACATCATTTCCCTGGCCATAGTTACTCCTAGAGGAAACAAATACACCATCTCATATATGGGCTTAGGTAAGAAACACGAGGAAGCATTGGGACTTATGCCTAAGGGAGGCTATCTGAGCTTAAGGCCCATCAAGTCCAAAGATTATTAGAGAAATTTGCTAAAGAGGAAGGTGAGTTAAGGAAAAGAGAGAGTGTGGAGGAATACAATAGAGATCGTTCCCTCTGAAGGAAGGAAGTTAGATTTTATGAGGATGAAGAAGAGTCACCACTTGAAGAGATGGTGAATAGGAAAACTTTACCCATTAAAAAAATTTTATCGAAAGTATTGGCAAAAGGTAGATCAAATGTGGAACTCCCTAGTTTATAAATTTTAAACTATTCTAAAAATAGTAGAGGAGTCTAGATAGTAAGGTAGTGACAAAGAAAGGAGAAAAAAGAAAGAAGCTAAATATGCACATAACAAAGGTAAGGGCAAAGTTGCCATCATTGAAGAGGTTGTGGATTTAGATAGGGACAATGATAAAAGATGTGAGATATGCCAATATGACCATCCTAAGGGATGTTGCCTAGTAGTGTTACATCTGCAAGAGTCTGGGGTGTATGCACTAAACCCATGATTAAACAGATGGTAAATACCTCGAAGATTACCTTATTCTCAAGGTAACCTAGGGTAGTTCCACCAACCCTTGACGTATTATCCGATTGGAACTCCACCACAACCAAATGAATAGTATCAATAGTGGAAACAACCACAATCATGGGGAATGCCACCACCACATCGATAGTATCCTTACTGTTAACTTGACTCATACAGATACTACATGCAACACTCGATCTCTCCACATAACTTCACTAGTCATGTCACTCCACAGCCTTAGTACCAAACCCATGAGTACTATAGAACTCATTCTCCTAGAAGAGATATTCCACAAATGCACTATCCTTCTCATCCAACTGCACCTCTTCCACCCCTAGCTCCATTACCACCTGCTCCAGCTATGTAGGGTGAGCTCCCTGCCCATCCACAGCAATGTAACACTACAAGGGTTGTGAACCCTCAAACTATTGTTGGTTCTAACAACCACACAAACAAGAGATATTTATTTAGAACCAACAGTCCAACTAAGTCCTTACAACCACAAGCAGCTAATCCTTCAAATACCTCAACACCATTCGAATCTTTGAATCTTCCTTCAAACCCAAAACTTCACCCAACGCATACGATCATGTTGACTCATGCCATCACCAATTGGATTAAAGCTGGACATCTTCCTAGGAAATTCTCTAATCATGGAAGTCCTTTTATTTATTTATAAATCATAGGACATGAACCTTACAAGGGTCTTTTGGATTCAGGTTTTGGTGTTAACTTAATTTCTCAAGAAATGTACTGTACAAAGCCTGGAACCTGCCTCCACTAAAAAAGAGTAACATTCATCTAATGGTAGCCAACCAGTCTATCATTGTCCCATTAGGACTAGTTAGGAACATTTTCACCACTATTTGTGGATGGTCGTATCTAGATGATTTCCTAGTGATTCAAGTTAACAACGGGAAGAGGGACTTCCCAATCATAATGGGAAGAGCATGGCCAAGCACAATTGATGCACAACTAGGAATATGTGATCTTTCCATAGAAATATGAAAGGAAAATATGTTTGGAAAGATCGAGAAGAAGAAAGTTCCATGCATCGCATATAGTGACACAGGGTGTAATTGTGTGCAGAAGTCCTGGTTTGTATAACGCTTACTATTTCCTGCATGAAATCAGTATGCACAAGTAACTAACATACAAAGATGCGTGTATGCAGTAACCAAAAAATAGGAAGGAACCCAATGGGTGATAGCTAACCAAGAGAGTAATTCAACTATATGCATGGAACTAACTAAGAGCTTGACTTGCGCTTACATCGATAGCATAGAAACATTAGAGAAAGTCCACTGCAAACTCCTAAGTACTGACACTAGAAATATCAACTGGGGGAACTTGGAAATCCCTGACAAGTTCAAGCAAGAGCCCATTGAGTTGAAACCATTGCCCACCAGTATGGAATACACATTTCTCAAGAATGGAAAATTGGTAATTATTAATGCTAAAATCGCTCCTCAATAAAAAGAAAGACTGCTAGAAGTAGTAAAAAATTGGTCAAAAGCCTTTGCTTGATCATATCCCAAATTAACCAAAATAGATCCTAGGATATGCCAACACAGAATTTACACTGATTCCTCCATGAAGCCTTGACGACAACCATAAAGGTGATTGAACCCAAAGCTTAAGCAAGTGGTTAAAGAAGAAATTGAACAACTTTTAAAAGCTAGGTTCATCTACCCTATTGCTAATAGCGAATGGGTTAGTCCCTTAGTCATTGTGCCCAAAAAGGGAGGTAAATGGAGAGTGTGTATAAACTTTAGGCTACTAAACATGGAAACCTTTAAAGACCATTTTCCATTACCATTCATTGACCAAGTCTTAGATACCATTGTAGGGCATTGCTACTATAGTTTTTTGGATGGTTAGAGTGGATAAAATCAAAATAGCACTAGAAGACCAAGCCAAGACTACATTCACAAGTACTTGGAGGAAATTTGCATATAGGCAGATGTCGTTTGGCTTGTGTAATGCCCCAACAACATTTCAACATTTGGTTCTAAGCATATTTCAACAGCAAATAGGAAATTTTGTGGAGGTTTTCATGGATGATTTCTCCACCTATGGAGCAAAATTTGAGCAAGCATTGGACCGATTAGAGCAAGTACTAAAATGATGCGTTGAAACCAACTTAAGGCTCAACTAGCAAAAAGGCCATCTAATGGTCCAAGAAGGTGTTGTATTAGGGCGTAAGATTTCAAAAATAGGGATAGAGGTAGATCCTAAAAATATTAAATTCATCCAAGGAATCACTCATTAGCTTAAAACTATAAAAGATATCTGATCATTCCTTGCACATACTGGCTATTATAGACACTTCATTGAGAACTTCTCAAAGGTTGCAAAACCATTGGTTGAATTAATGGAAAATGATGTATCCTTTGAATTGACAAAGGAATGTGAGCTAGCTTTCCAAACCTTGAAATAGAAGCTCATAGAAACACCTATCCTACAAGCTCCTAACTAGTCTAGACCATTCCACATTATGACTGACGCATCCAACTTTTCCTTAGGAGTCGTACTTACATAGTTAGATGACTAGAAACAACCTTATTACATCCACTGTGCAAGTCGAAGTATTTCCAATGCATAACTTAATTACATCACAATAGAAAAAGAGTTAATGGTTGTGGTGTTTGCACTAGAAAAATTTAGGCACTATGTACTAGGCTATAAGATATTTGTACATATAGATCATAGTGCAGTATAGTTCCTAATGAATAAACCAATGGTGAGCCCTTGCATCATATGATGGCTTGTGATCTTACAAGAGTTTGATCTTACGATGATCAATCGTAAAGGCACTAAGAACATTATTGCTAATCATTTATCTCAATTACAATGGAACAACAAAGAGGATGAATATCCAATTTCTAACCATTTTCTTGATGAACTCCTCTTTGCAAGTGTAGTAAATAATCGATTAACCATAGAGACAAATTGGTATCATGGCATTCTTACCTACTTCCTCACATAAGAAATACCACAAGGGTTGGATGTTAAAAAGAAACAACAGTTTCATCACCAAGCCAAATACTTCATGCAAATTAATGGACAACTTTATAAAGCATGTTCCGATGGCTTGGTTTGATGGTGCGTTCTTGATGTAGATCAATTACAAGTTCTACAAGATGCACATGAGGGCCCTTGTGGGGGTCATTACGCTGGGAGATGAATAACCATTAAAATATTGCTTTGCAAGATATTATTGGCCTACATTGTTTCGGGACACTCACATTTCATCCAATCTTGTGAGCATTGCCAATGTGATGGGGGAATGACTGCTAAAATGGAGGGTCTACAATAATGAATTCAACCCTTAGAACCCTTTGAGATATGGGGAATTGATTTTATGAGGCCTATTATACCGATGTCCAATGGAAAATCCTACATTGTTGTTTCTGTTGACTATTTCACAAAGTAAGTAGAAGTAGCTGCTATTATTGATTGTACATCATCTACAGCTGCATGATTTGTTCAACAAAAAATTGTAAATAGGTTTGGCATGCCTCATGCACTTATTTCTGACAATGGTACATATTTCATAGGTACGACTTTTCAAAAATTGATGCAATGCTTAGGCGTTGAGCATAAGCTGACTACACCATACCACCTTCACACAAATGGTCAAGTTGAAGTCACCAATAGGAAGATTATGAAAATATTGACATGAACCATTAGCAAGTATAGGCGAGATTGGAGCAGCAAGCTGAACGATGGTCTTTGGGCATACTACTCCCCATGAAAACTCCCTATAGGCTACTCTCCCTATGAGTTAGTGTATGATAAAATTCCAATGCTTCCTATTCAAGATGAGCTCCATACACTATCCACAGCATGTAACCTCAACCTTGACCTCAATCTAGCACAAAAGGAACAATTAATGAACCTTAACTTGCTAGATGAAAATTGATTAGCCACCCTGTCATCTAATGAATTGCATAAGGCCTTTAATAAACAATGTCATGACCTGATAATTAGAAAAGTTAAATACCAACCAGGAGATAAGGTTCTCTATTGGAACACCATACATGTGCCATAATGCACTAAATTTCAAATGCTATGGAAAGTACCTTATATTATTCATAAAAATTTTTCTTCAAGAGCCATGATGATCTATAAACCTAAAATCCCGAGTAAGAAATTATTAATTAATATCCAACAAACCAAACCCTTCCATGAGCATAGAACAACCAGTACTAATACTACCTCTATTGGTGGACAACCCTGCTCCTTATTTTAGATTACCTCCTTCCAACTCAGTCATGGGGGAGATGGCCACCAATGCTAACCATTCTCAACCCTCAATTCCTTTTGTATTTTTTTACACCATCGTTAACATTTTTACTATTTATTTGTTTAATTATTCTTACTTGTCACATAATAAGTGCTCACAATGGTGGATTGAATTATAATGGTGTCGATTGCTAATGTTTGGTTTTTACCTCTAACTTTCAATGTTGATGCTAAGATATGGTTTTTTTTTATAAAACAAGTAATGAGTCCATGTCCCCCATTTATCCATACAACTATATGCTCTCTCTTTTTTTGGAAATGTACTATCCCTTTTTCTAAGTAAACTTATTAATGAACTGGTGGCTTAGTACTCTTTGAACCATGGAAAGATTCAATTGGAAGGAAAAGGGTGTAACCTCAAGGGGATTCGACACATTTTTGCTAGCTATTCTCTTAGATACTTGGATGTTTCTCATAAAGTCTTCTACAGTTCCACTATCAACCAATTTATTAGAAAGTTTTCTGAATCAAATAAGTCTTTGCATGGTGTGATTATCACAAAAAAACTAGTGTGAATTCAAAGCATACCCCTTAGACATAATAAAGAAACATGGGCCACAAGCATTGGTTATGGCACTAGAAAGACATGTTACCCATGCCTAAAGGTTCCCTCTAACTAAGGCCTTTTCTCACTTCTTGCTCTTCTATCCGTTTCGTGTTAGAATGGTAGCTACTTTGTAGAAACATTATTGCTACTTTAAGAGGATGGATTGGTCAAGTATGTTGATGTGAGATCACTGGATGTGGTTAGTTTGAATATGGATTTGGACATAATTTTATTAAGTCACCTTGACCACATATTATACAAGGAACTTTACACAACCTTAATTTTGGGATTCCATTCCATTCTCTTCTCTCTTTCTATATTGCTTTCCACATTCCACATCATTGCTAGTTTTATGATGAGTCTATATCCTAGTTGATGCACTGTTATTATTTGGTAAACTCTTGTGGGTATGTCCTTAACCATTGCTTCCATATGCCATTCCTAGAGCCTACGGAATCTTTGGTTTGTGGGTTTGTTAGGGCATAAAGGGCATGAGCCTACTTTGGGGAGGATCCACTGGCATTCCTTTATGGTGCAATTGTTAAGTTTTTTCTCTAAAAAATTTCCTACAATCAACCATTTCCATTTCATACCATCCGTGACATCCATTTTTTTTATTGGCTTCACCATCATTCTTTCTCTATTCTTCCTTATTCTTTCATTTTCCATCTTATTGCTACCAGAGGTTCGCTCTTAGTCATGGGGGCCCTATCACAAATGTTTCCATTCTATTACTTGTCTTACCCCTATACGTTGGGTAGTCACTAGTGATAAACCTCTAACCCAGTATTTGCCATACCGACAACCTAGCCAATGTGCTTCATATCTAGGTAAGGTATCAATCACATTATATCTTATCTATCCTTGATAATTCGTGACTGTGTTGTGTGTGTATATGGCAATCACATGAATAATGGACTAGGATAGGAGGGAGCACTTAGGATGGACTAGAGTTAAAGCAGTTATGCAAGGAACACGCATCGTATGGCCATGGATGAACAACAGTGTGCATAGTTTTAACATTGGTAGAAACACACCTCATTTTCTTTGCTCTCTCTCTCTCTCTCTCTTCAAGCTATTGAATAAGGGTTTGGATGTCATCTATGTACAATGTTCACCACAATGGTTATGAACACCAATGCTGTAATATATTTATCGATCCGTTCAACAGGCACTTTGAGTTGTCATTCCATTTCACAGTAATTATCATTCCATCAATAATCCCATACCTTCTCAATATTTTGTAAAGAACTCAAGGATGAGTTTTCATTCATTTTTAGGGGTATGATGAGCTGTGATATCAAGACCGTGATATCGGGTCTACGATATCATAGCCTACCAAGTGATATCAAACATCCAATATTGGAACCTATCTCATTGCCTATAAATAAGAAGTGGGCACACTTGGGTTTGGCAATTAGTTCTTAGTCCCTTGCCTGAACTATTGCAGTTTTTCCTTCTTAGAGTTAGAATTATTTATAAGTGCCTGCAGTAGGAGTCATAAAGTGAACGAATCTTTATTCGAGCATTATGTACCTGAGCACACCTTGTATCCGAAAATAAAGACAAACTTTGTGATAAACCTTGCAGCATTTAGAATAGCTTATTTATTGCATTTAATGTAATTTACAATTCTTCAACCATTCCCTTAGTTAATTGATGTTGGTTTTATTGATTCATTAATTTTCAAAAGAAAGCACACTTAGTACGACCACTTCGAGCATACGTAAAAAACTTGGTAACCTAGCAAGGACTAGTGTTTGGTAATCCCAGTAGTGTGACACTAGTTTAGGATATGTATGGAGAGTGGGAATGGATGATGGTGTTAGGACTAGTTAGAGCATAGTTGTTTAGTTAAATTAAATTAGTTACTTAATTATTTCCTTCCTCTATTTTGAGCACCAGGAGCATACAAACATAAAAACCATAAAAATTACATACATGAAGCTTACTTAACCATACAATTTTTCCATACAAGAAAGCTTGGGAAGACAACGATTGCTAACCCATCCTTGTTCAGTAAAGGTGCATAAGCACTTAGTCATTGGAATTCAACTAGATCATGTGTGAACGCTCATAGCTTTTTGGAGGCAAAAATTTGACTAAGGCATGGAACTCACGCTGGGCTTGCCAAGTCGAGCTTTCCCTCAATGTGACTAACTCCAATAACTTCAAGATCAAGTCCAAGATGGTTCAATCTGAGGGTGCAAGTCATCTTCATAGGGCCATTGTTTTTCATTTCAAGTATCAGCATTCAAGAGTTCAAATTTTGGGCCAAATTATACAAATTTTCTCACTCACACTGTGCTCATGCTGTGGTCATGTTGGCAGTGTCAGTCCAACGTGACCAACTCTGAGAGCCTCAAAATCGAGTGGAAATGGTTTGATTTCAAAGGTTCAAGTCATTCTCAGGGTTCATTGTTAACAACTTCAAGTCCCAGCCTCCAGAATTTTAGATTTTAGGTCCAAAATTGCAAAGCTTTTGTAGCTCACGCTGAGGTCATGCTGACAGTGCATGTCCAACATGAGTTACCAAATGTGGCTCAAATCAAGACACACTCAAGCTCATTTTTCAACATGTAGCTTACTATCAAGGTCAAACATAGTTAGGAAATTTTTTAATTCAAAGAACAAGCTTCAAAAGATCAAAAATTAGTGTGAAATGTTTCATTTTCATCAAGTTACGCTAAGGTCACACTGAGGTCACACTGGTAGCATGAGTACACATCAAACACAAGTTGAGGATAGGCCAAGATAAAATAAACTCATGCTGGAAGCTTTTTTGGAATATAAATACCTCAAATAGCCACAAAACTATTCAAATCAAGATCTTGCAGCAGTCAATCCATGGATCAAGCGAGCCAGAGTCAAATTCTCTTGTTGTACACTATCATTTTCATTGTAAATTTTTTCCATTTACAAGCTTTTCAAGCTCTTACGCTCCAAATTTTATGTACTTCTATGGGTGTAAGCTAGCTTGCATAAGCTAATGCAAACTGCAAGATATAGTGCATCCGGTCAAGAACATAGCTTGCCTATGCACGTCCAATTCACACATAGCTGTTCATCAAACACGTGTCACATGATCCGTTTTCCTCTCATCTCTTATCCATTGATTCCATCCATGAATTCCATGCCCAAGCCTAGCCAAACCTTATAAATACCCCATCCATTCACATAAAATGGGGTTGAAAATTTTGAAGGTCGACGGCTTAGGGAGCATTAACTGGCAACTTTGGATGCTCAGGCGCACGTGACTCCTAGCATCCAAGCACCTGTAAACACATCACCCCAGGGCTTAGTGCTTGTCTTGCCATCCACACATGCAACTACACTTTGACCGGTGCACATTTTTGTTAAGAAATAGAATATAATTCATGATTGCCTTCCATTTACATTATTTTCTCTATTTATGCTTTGTTTACAATACAGTTCTACATATGCTATGTTTACATTTTGTGCATCACTGTTTACATTTCGTACGTCATCATTTACGATAACCCCAGCGCTAGCCATAGCTTACACTTGGGGAAGTCCTTGGTTGATTTTTGTGCAGACCATCCAAGGCACTCTACCTTTGTTTCCTTTTCTATCTTTCCCTCACGCGAAGGCAATGTAGGCTGTGTCTCTTCGACAATCGTTTGGAGTTTGTTTTTTCTTCCAGCCTCACGTCAATGATCTTGGTCAGTACAATGAATTGGCGCTAGAAGGAGGGCCTGAACTTGTTTACCATCCTGTCAAAATGTTGATCATGATACCTTAGACACTGCGCAAACCAGGTGCCGAACTCAAGCTGATCTTGCTCAAGCCCAACTTGCTTAAGCTCACCCTAGTTTGCTCATGCTAAATTAATCAAGTGTACAACCCTTCAAATTCTCAGCACTTGCAACCTACATCCTAGCACATGCTAGCTTGTCAAGCCATCATGCTCATACTAAGCCTAATTGCTCACGCCTAGCTTGACAAGCTAGCTTACTCATGCTAAGCTCAATTACTCATGCCCAGCTTGTCAAGCTAGCTTGCTCACGCCAGCTTGACAAGTCAGCTTACTCATGCTAAGCCTAGTTACTCACGCTTGGGGTTGGGACCTTGAACCCTGTGACTGCGATAGAACCCATAACTTCCATTGAAGCAATAAACCTTAAAGGGCTAGCTCTCCAGTCACTTAGGCTATAGGGTAGGGATCCTACTTATGCAATCCTCACACCAGAAAAATATAATTTCATTTATATGAATATTCAAGCCAAATTGCCTATCGATCATGTAGAAAGAGAAGCAAAGCAAAACTATGAGCTCATCTACAAGGGAGGTCGTGAGTTCACTCCCTTAGCATTTGACATAATCCCCCTTTCCAAGCCCCATCATCAACTCATATCTCAACTTCTCATGGCAAGGAATCAAACTTCACAACCACATTTGATAGAGCCTTAGAGTGAAGATGAGGAACACGACTTTGTGATCAATCAAAGCATGGGGATTCGTACCACACCATCAATCCTCATGCCCATACAAATCCATCATTTCAACCATTCCTAGAAGAGACCATACTTCCTCCTTTATCCGTGAACACTCCAGCACCGATTTCTCTATAGGAAGTACCCACTTCCATTCCCACCTTCTCTAGGCACAACATTCAATCTAATACATCCATCTCCATCATACCTCCACAAGTAAAATCCCAACAACTCCCTTCTCAAACTAATGCAGAATCAATTTTCCAACCTCAAGTAATTGGGACGCCATCAGTTATACTAGCTTCCATGTCCACCCACTACATACCACAAGTACAAACCCATGGAGCACCTCTCATTGCTTCAGCCCAACATGTTCAGGGTGTCACCTCACAACCTGCAGCTGGGTAGTGGGTTTCACCAGCTATCCAGCAATACCAACCTACTCACTATAACATACCACACCTTGCAATCCCATCTCTGAATGTTTCTCCACCACAAAAATCGACAATCCAACAGTCTCCCTTTCCAAAAATGATACAACAATCAAACTACTACCAATCGCAATCTACTCAACTAGTTGATCTTCCTACCATCCAAGAGTGGGCAGACACAAAGAAAATGATCCACTCATTAACTGAGGAGTTAAAGTGCCTTAAAACTGAAAACACTGAGGAAGTCAAGGTGTTGTACTTCTACCAAGATGACCTAATCCACCCTTTAGTTCCACCATTAACCTTGCGAAATGGAATCTCATTACCTCAACTAACTAAGTATAATGGAGAGGGAGATCCAAACACCCATCTAGTAACATTTCAACCAAAATTTCTATTGCTTCAGACCTGGCCTCATGCAATTCTACGTGTATTTGCTATGTCCTTGACAAGAAGAGCCTTAGACTAGTACCGAGCTTTACCCCAAAACTCCATATCCTCTTTGGAGGATTTGTTACATTAGTTCGTTACCCATTTTAAATATGATTTAAATCCTGAAGCCAACTAGATGGTTTGATTCAGATTAAACAAGCGTCATTAGAGACAGTGAAAAAATTCATCCAAAGGTGGAGCGCAACCCTGAATGAACTTCACGAGCCCATACGTGAGACATACTTGCTTACCATTCTTAAGGCTACCGTGAATGACTTTGTTAAATCAAAACTTTATTATTTGAGTGCTCATACTTTGAATCAAGCATTCACACAAATTAAGAACATAGAAGAGGTGATGCAATCAAGTAACAACCCAGCTTACTTAGCCTTTAGGAGCCAACATATGAGGAAAGATAAGGATAAATCCAAAATGATGGTAGCAGCAGTGGCCGAGATAGCCCAACCAAACAATTTAGGATAGAGAGGAAAATAACCCATTGCTCCAACTAGTCATGAAAGAACTACATCTACACCTACACCCAAATCTTCCTCAACTAAAACCACAAACATGGGTCCCACTTGTACATTTGAATGAAAAGATCCTACTCAATACACACCTTTGCCTATGAAACCTTCACAATTATTAGATCAACTTCTAAAGGTCGGGTTAATCAAACATAAACAAATGTCCCCTATGGCATCCCAAAAACATGATAGATTCTGTGAGTTGGCTAAAACCCCAACCTTAGCAACAACCAATGAGCCCCCCGTTCCAAGAGGCTTTAGGTTGGATAGGTTTTGTGAATATCACCAATGGTGTGGGCACAGAACTAGCTACTGTTTCACCTTAAAACAAGATATATAGTGCATGATTGATAGGGGTGAAATAGTCTTTGATGAGGCAAACCTGGTAAAGCCCCAAAACCAACCCATGGAGGTCTACAAGGATCCTCTCAATACTAATGACACACCATATGTGATTAACACTATCCATGTGGAGAATGGACAAGATCTCCCTTGAAAACCTTTTGTAATTTGTAGGCCTTCTAAAACTACATCTACCCCAAAGCCTCCCCAAACCCCTTTTGTCATATGCACATTCCCTACACCATAGAATCCATTCGTCATCTGCGTACCTCCTCCTATTGTAGTAGCAACAACGCCATCCGGAAACTGACCCACTTCCTTCATGATCCAGGTGCCAAAACACCCTGACCTGTAATCCCCTACTGTTCCCCTGTGACCCCTGCAAGAGTGTCTTGCTGATAGGCTGACATGAGAGTGCCTAGAAAAGGAACATCATGAGCATAGATTAGGACCACCGAAGCCCATACCACTAAATGTTATTCCTATGGTTCCGCCCACCAGTGATCCTAGCATAAGTCATCAAGATAAGAATACTAGTACTCCCAATGTCCCAAACTCAACATCCCTAGTTGTTAACACAAGAGTCCCTCTAGAAGAGATACAAATGCTGGGTCAAATGGACCAAATATCCATAGACAAAAGATTTCCAAGTGGTAAGGATTTAGCAAGTGCATTGACCCAAGTCACAGAGACTTTGAAACAAAAGAACACCTCCTTAAGCCTGTATGATCTAGTAATGATCTCATTGGTACATCGATAAGCTCTCGTGCTTATGTTGACTTCAATTCCTGTTAGTGAGGACCTTCCCATAGATGAGCTGTCCATTTATGCAGTATTGTCCCCACAACCTCAAGAATAGAGGCCCACATCCCTAGACTTTTTTGCCAATGATATTAAGCGAGATGAGAAAACTGGAGAGGTCACTACAGCCCCTATGTTCATAACAATACAATTCAACCACTTCAAGATATGTAGGGTGCACGTTGATGATAGTGCAGCAAAAAATGTAATATCCTTTCTTGTCATCAAAAAACTAGGTCTTATAGAGCAAATACAGCCCACAACAACATCTTTTTTAAAATCCTTTAGTGGTTACCATGTCATGGTAAAAGACATGCTTACCTTGGATTTTGTAGCAGGGGACCAATATTCCACATCGGCTGAATTTGTAGTGGTTGATGAAATTCCAGGGTTCAATCTGATTTTAGGATGACCTTGACTAGATCAACTTAGAGCCGTATCCTTACCAATCCATCAAGAAACTCACCTACCTTATGAGGGCGGTGAAATCATCATACATGGGGACATGACAACATCGCTCACTTCCTTGCACCCAGAAATGGATCAAGGATCAGAGGTGGAGTTCTTTGAGCCTAAACAAGAAACCATGAGCACACTTCAAGATATGAAACAACCATTAACTCATGATCCTATTAAAACTAAGGAAGCACTGGATGACATAGACATAGGAACCATTCCCTTGGACGTCTCTTGATCAGAATTACCTTTTAACATCTCCAGTTAAGGGGAAGGGAAGTATAAGATTGTACCTACATGTCCTACCCCTCACATCAAACTATGAAAAATAGAAAAACAACTCAATAACTAGAGCAAACTACCATGCATCTAAAATGATGTTAAACTACCAACCGTTTGGTACGATGTTAAACTGCCAACAAATGTCTGCAATAACGTTAAACTAGCCATGGTCAGAAATGTCTAGTTCCTTTTAAGTCTCCTAAAACTATTATTTCCTTCAGCCCACTATGGCCTAAAACTAGTAATCCCTCTTTCTTTTCATTCAACATAGATGCAAGTCCACCATGACTTTAAACTGATGTGCACAACCTAAAATGGCCTTAAACTAGAGCTTAGTATGTTACAAATTTACAAAATCTTGTTACATTATGTCAAATTTTCATTTACATGTCACAAGTTAAAATTTCAATTCATGCCTTCTCGTTACTTCTCCTTTTACAAATATTTACCTTACGTTATGCTCTACATTTTGGAATCTCATTTTTACATTCAGTTACACGCATATGTTCACAATATACCTGAGAAAATAAGAAAAATGATAAAAAAAAAAGAGAAGAAAAATATAAATATATAAATATGTATATATATAATATTGAATGTCAACATGGCAATAGAATTCCAACACATCCTTCCATGAATAAAACCATATCATTACATTTATCCCCATACATTTCCATTAAACATCAAAAAGCCAAAACATTCAGTAGCTAAAGCTGGACTAACAGTTAGCTCACACATCAGTACTAGGAGGGGGCTGGCCCCCAAAATCCTCCACATTATCCGCTCCTGCTCCATTGGGGCTAGCCTCATCATTACTATGTCCCTACAATGAAACAAAAAACAAAAAAATAGTTAAGCATAACAAAACAACCCAGATAAATTCTCAACTAACTGGGAAGGGCCTTACTTAGTCACCAAGGCATACAATAATGGAGCATTCAAACTTGCTAACATGGATGGGAATGATTTTGTTAATCCCACAAATCACATGTACCTGAAACGGTACTATGTCTGATGAACTTGAGGTACGTAACGGTCATGGCATCATGACCTAAAACTGATACCATAGAATGGTCCTCGGGCTATGACTTGAAACTGTCACCATATGGTGTCCTAGTGCCATGATAGTAAACTAACACCATAGAGCTCCGTCTGGTATGACACTAAACTACCACATTTATTTGCCATGATGTGAAACTAGCATGCAAAGTCCACTATGACTATAAATTGGTTTGCCTCTTCACAGTTTGCTACAACTATAAACTAGCACTGCACCGTCTGCTACGATGCTAAACTAGCACTATCCAAAGGGTTATGACATGAAACTAACCTATAATAGTCTGCTAACATGATAAACTGGTGACATCATTGATGACCAGGCAATGCTTGAAAAGATATGTTGCTGCAATTGGCTGTACATGGTTCACAAAGACTTGTTGCATAATTTGTCTCATGGACCTTAATGAAGCTGATGTTGTTCATGATTTTGTCTACTTTGAAGTTGCACACGATGGCTCCATCTCCTTGGTTGTATTCAAGTTTAAAGTGCTTAGTTAACCAAATCATTTGTGGTTTTCTCGTCTTCTTGGAGTTGTGTTTTCAGGATGACACACTTGAGGTGTTCATGCATATATGCACTTCATCGTGATGACAAGGTATCACATTCTTCCTAATGCACGTAACTGGGTTAATCAATCTATTCATAAGTACATTCCTGACTCCTGATACATTCCCTATTCCCCATCATGTTCCCCTTATCCTATTCAACTACACCCCCTTGATACATTCTATTCACCCCAAAACTCTTGATACACTATTGCACACTATGTTTCTCTATTCTTTTGCAATGCAAAATGCACTACATAGTACATGGTACAAATGGAAACGCATGAGCACGAGTATAGCATTGAAAACAAGCTCTTTCGAAAAGAACAAAAACAAAAAAAAAAGAAAAAAAGAGAGAGAACAAAAAGATCAAAGAGAAAAATGCATGGAAAATTTCTTCATGACCCCGTGGACATCATAGACCAAAGACCATTGGCTCTTCTCATAAAAGCTCCAGGAAAGAAGGCAATCATCTTAGAAAGACAATTACACTCATGTCTCAAAATATCATGTTGCACATCATCATGTGGCTTTCGCTGTTAACAACGAGTTCCCATAAACACTCTATAAGAGTCCTATTTCTCCAAAGAATGCACCTCCTATATCTTGGTTCTCTGTCTGCTAAACATTGGCTACTGACAAGGATCAAAAATATGGCTCATTCATGTGAGAGAATTCCTCTCCCACAATTCCAACAACAATTATAACCCTTGATTAACTCCTGATTCCCCCCGGTTACAACCAATCCCCTTGCATTTTGAACTGCATTTCCCCAATCCCATGTACTTTTGAAATGCGGTGCGATGACATCCAGCTAGGGGCTGATGGATAATGCTTGGTGCTTGGTTGGTCATGGTGTTTTGTACTTCTTTGTCGATGCCTCTCAAGTAGATTCCTCTTGACATCAAAAAAGAGGGGCCAATGAAACACCAATAATTTTGGCCTTAACACTTTTAAATAAGAACAATTTAGAGCCTTTGTAGCTTTTGGGAGGCAAAAATTTGACTAAGGCATGGAACTCACACTGGGCTTGCCAAGTCGAGCTTGCCCTTAGCATGAGTAACTCCAATGACTTTAAGATCGAGTCAAAGATGGTTCAATCTGAGGGTGTAAGTCATCTTCATAGGGTTGTTGTTATCCACTTCAAGTATCAGCATTTGGGAGTTCAAATTTTCGGCCAAATTGTACAAATTTTCTCACTCATGTTGTGGTCATTCTGGCAGTGTGAGTCTAGCATGACCAACTCTAAGAGCCTCAAAACTGAGTCGAAATGGTTTGATTTCAAAGGTGCAAGTCATCCTCAGGGTTAATTGTTGACAACTTCAAGTCCCAACCTCTAGAATTCTAGATTTCAAATCCAAAATTACAATGTTTTTGTAGCTCACGCTGAGGTCATGCTGACAACGTGAGTTACCAAAAGTGGCTCAAATCAAGACATATTCAAGCTCAATTTTTAACATGCAACTTACTCTCAGGGTCAAACATAGTTAGGCAATTGTTTCATTCAAAGAATAGGCTTCAAAAGATCAAAAATTGGTGTGAAATATGTCATTTTCATCAAGTTACGCTAAGGTCACGTTGGTAGCATGAGTACAACATGAGTACATACCAAACACACGCTGAGGACATGCCAAGACAAAATAAACTCACGCTAGAAGCTTTTATGGAACAAAAATGCCTCAAACAGCCACAAAACCACTGAAATCGACATCCTATAGCAATCAATCCATGGATCAAGAGAGCCAAAGTCAAATTCTCTTGTTGTACACTATCATTTTCATTGTAAATTTTTTCCATTTACGAGCTTGTCAAGCTCTTACACTCCAAATTGTATGTGCTTCTATGGGCGTAAGGTAGCTTGCATAAGCTAACGCACATTGTAAGATACAGTGCATCTGGTCAACAACGTAGCTTGCCTATGCACGTCTAATTCACACATAGCTATCCATCAAACATGTGTCACATGATCCATTTTCCTCTCATCTCTCAGCCATTGATTCCATCCATGAATTTCATTCTTAAGCCTAGCCAAACCTTATAAATACCCTGTCCATTCACATAAATGGGGTTGGCAATTTTGAAGGTCGACGGCTTAGGGAGCATTAACTGGCAACTTTGGACGCTTAGGAACACGTAACTCCTAGCATCCAAGCACCTGTAAACACATCATCCCAGGGCCTAGCACTTATCTCGCCATCCACACACGCAACTATGCTTTGACCGGTGCACATTTTTGTTAAGCAATAGAATATAATTCATGATTGCCTTCCATCTACATTGTTTTCTCTATTTATGATTTGTTTACAATACAGTTCTACATATGCTCTATTTACATTTTGTGCATCACTATTTACATTTTGTACATCATCAGTTACGATAACCCTAGTGCTAGCCATAGCTTACACTTAGGAAAGTCCTTGGTTGATTTGTATGCAGACCATGCAAGGCACTCTGCCTTCGTTTCCTTTTCTAGCTTTCCCTCACGCGAAGGCAGGGTCAACTATGTCTCTCCGACAATCTTTCGATGTTTGTTTTCCCTTCCACCCTCACACTGAAGATTTTGGTTCGTACAATAAAGATCAAAGAACAAAAAGATCAAAGAGAAAAATGCACAGAAAAGGTCTTCATGATCCCATGAACATCATAGACCAAAGACCATTGGCTCTTCTCATACAAGCTCTAGGTGAGAAGGCAATCATCTTAGAAAGATAGTTACACTCGTGTCTTAAAAGATCATGTTGCGTGGCTTTGGCTGTTGACAACGGGTTCCCATAAACACTCTATAAGAGTCTCATTTCTCCAAAGAATGCACCTCCTATATCTTGGTTCTAATTCTGCTAAACACTGGCTACTGACAAGGACCAAAAATATGGCTCGTTCACATGAAAGCATTCCTCTCACATAATTCCAACAACAATTATAATCCTTGATTAACTCCTAATTTCCCCCCAGTTACAACCAATCCCCTTGCATCTTGAACTACATTTCCCCAATACCATGTGCTTTTGAAATGCGGTGCGATGTCATCCATCCAAGGGTCGATGGATAATGCTTGGTGCTTGGTTGTTCATGGTGTTTTGTACTTCTTTGTCAACGAATCTCAGGAGGATTCATCCAGACATCAACAAAGAGGGGCCAATTAAACACCACTAATTTTGGCCTAACACTTTGAAACAATAACAACTCAGAGCCTTTGTAGCTTTTGGGAGAAAAAAATTTGACTAAGGCATGGAACTCACGTTGGGCTTGCCAAGCTGACCTTTTCCTCAGCGTGAGTGTACTATCCAAAATTATTGACGTAAGGCTGGAAGAAAAACAAATGCCTAAAGATCTCTGGAGAGATACAGTGGACCCTGCCTTCGCATGAGGGTAAGCTAGAAATAAACGAAGGTAGAGTGCCTTGAATGGTCTGCACGTAGATCAAACAAGGACTTCCCCTAGCATACGCAATGGCAGTGCGCTGGGTTATCGTAAAAAATGTAAACAAATGCAAACGTAAACGTGAACAAGCACAAACAAGGTGTAAATAGCGTAAATAGAAAATAATGTAAATTGTAAATATGATTGGCAAAAATGTAACTGTTTATATTGATTGAAAATTACAAAGAAGTTCACTGGTCAGAATGTAGTTGCAGAATGATTACAAGGTGAATGTTTTGCCCCAATGTGAAAGGTGTTACAGACGCTGGGAGAGTGTAGGTTTCTAGCCCCAAAGTGTCCAACGCGTGAGATTTGGATGCTCAAAATTTGCTTAGTGTGACCAAGTTTTGTATGGTGTTTCAAATTACCAACCTTCTAGATCTTGATGCCCCCAAAATAGCCAACCTTAGTTTAGTATGAGATCAGGGTATTTATGCAGGTTTGAGCGTGGGATTTGGATCTATGTGGAAGNGATCTAGCTCTGGCGTGTCTACAGTGTGTCCTAGCATCAACATCTAGCATCTAGTGTCCCATTGTTTATGCTGTGCATATGCTGGCATCAGCGTGCCAGCATGACCATCAGCATGTCCAATGTTTATGATGCATTTTGAGCCCATTTTTGGCCTGTGAGACCTGTTTTCAGAATGGATCTTCATGCCTGAGGTTGAGAGGGTTCTGCACGTCTATTTTGAGCTAATTTGAAGGCTATTTTAACATACTTTTGGTTGGTCACACTATGGTCACGCTACCCAGTGTGACCTCAGCATGACCAATTCTTTATGCCCTATTTTGAGCTAATTTTTGGATGTTGATGCCTATTTGTTGATGCTCAACTGTTGCCTGCTCTCCAAGGCGGCCTAGATGTTGAATTTGACTCCATTTTGCTATTGTTTTGGGACCATTTGGTTTGGTCATGTTGAAGAGTGTGACCAACTAAAACTGCCACGTTTGAGGCCCAAATTGTGAGTTTTTAAAGCTTGTGAACATGTACAAGTGCTGCCTATCCCTGGGGATTTCTTGAATGTTGAAGATGATGCCTAAAAATGGTTGATTTGCCCTTTTTTATTTGGTCATGTTGTGCAGCGTGAGCTCAGTGTGACCCCAATGTGACCAACTGAAAGTGGCTCAAAACATGTGATTTTGAGCTCGAATTTCAAGGTTCTAGATGCTAGGAGCTGCAGGGGAATCCGGTGATGCTCAAGGGGGGTCTGTGTGCCCAAATTCAGCCTGTTTGAACATGATTTTGGGGCTCCAAAGTTTGGTGACACTGTACACAAGCTGGTCATACGCTGGGCAGCATGACCAAAGTGTGTGTAACCAAACTTGCACTTTTTGGGCTTGAAACCCTTGATTCTTGATGCCAAGACTTGTTGTATTCATCTGTGGGCCCCTAGGGGACATTACTTGCTCCATTGTGGGCTGTTTGAGGCTAATTTGGAGGCTCACAAGTTGTTTGGAAGTGTTACTAAAATTTTTGTGGTGTTTTCATTGGCCCCTCTTTGTTGACGCCTAGAGGAATCTACCCGAGAGGCATCGACAAAAAAGTACAAAACACCATGATCAACTTGGCATCCAACACAGTCCATTGGCCATGGTCAAATGTCATTGTGAAACACCACAAAAATTTTGGCTAACACTTGAAGACAGAAATTAAGCTAAGTCATGTTGATCCTCAGCATGACCAAGCTTGAAAGCCTCGAAAATAACATCCAATGAAGTCAAAGCAAGCAAGTAAAAGTTCCTTGGGACCCACAGAAGACTACGATGACATCTGGCAACAAACTTGGCAAATCTTGAGCCCAAAATACTTGGTTTTCACTAAGTATGCATCCTATACGCTGGCCTACACATGCTCAGCGTAAGGCCCAGCGTACAGCAACTTTTGGGGCTCAAAAACTCATCAAAACATGCTAAAGTGGAGTGTCCAGACCCCCCAGGACCTTCCCCAAGGTTCCCAGCAGGTCTCAGGCACTCGAAAATCAAATTTCAGGCTCCGAATGATGGTCTTCCATTCCTGCACGCCCGGCGTACACGCCGGGGTTTGGCCAGCGTAGACAGACTTTCGGGCTCCAAAAATGCATCAAAATGTGCCAGAATCGAGGGCTCCGAACCCCTGGAACCTCCCCCAAGGTTCCCAGTAGCTCTTGGGCACTTGAAAATCGAATTTTGGGCTCCGAATGATGGTCTTCTATTCCTACACGCTCGACGTACACGCCCGGCGTGCAGCCAGCGTAGACAGACTTTCGGGCCCCAAAAATGCATCAAAACGTGCCAGAATCGAGCGTCCAGAACCCCCAGGACCTTCCCCAAGGTTCCCAGCAGGTCTCAGGCACTCAAAAATCAAATTTGAGGCTCCGAATGATGGTCTTCCATTCCTGCACGCCCGGCGTACACGCCGGGGTTTGGCCAGCGTAGACAGACTTTCGGGCCCCAGAAATGCGTCAAAATGTGCCAGAATCGAGCGTCCAAACCCCCTAGGACCTTCCCCAAGGTTTCCAGCAGCTCTTGGGCACCCAAAAATCAATTTTTGACCTTAAAATGAAGCATTTTCATGTGTATACGCTGTGCACATTTTTGGCTTAAGCTGGCATGCTATACGCTTACGCTGGCATCCATCAGCGTATACGCCCAGCGTACACGCCCAGCGTACACGCCTAGCATACACGCCCAGCGTATACGCCCAGCGTACATGCCCAGCGTACACGCCCAGCGTACACGCACAGCGTCTACGCTCAGCATCCATCCAAGTTCACACGCCCAGCGTATACGCCCAGCGTACACGCCGAGCGTATATGCCCAGCGTCCATCCAAGTTCACACGCCCAACGTACATGCCCAGCGTACACGCCCAGCGTATACGCCTAGCGTCCATCCAAGTTCACACGCCCAGCGTATACGCCCAGCGTACACGCCGAGCGTACACGCCGAGCGTATATGCCCAGCGTCCATCCAAGTTCACACGCCCAGCGTACATGCCCAGCGTACACGCCCAGCGTCCATCCAAGTTCACACGCCCAGCGTATACGCCCTCGTGTCTCCCGGTCCGATTTTCCCGGTAACCCTACCCCTATAAATAGCCCAGTTTTCTACGTTTTCGGGGTCAGCAAAAATTGATCAGAACAAACCCAAAAA
>MNCI01025382.1:0-11723 GCA_015680685.1 Gnetum montanum
GTGTGCTACCTAGAAGAGATAGTGAAATCATTTATAGATGTTGTACAAGGGACTTAATGCTAACATTATTAGTAATAAGAAAATAATAAAAGCACATCATTTTTCTTAATAACCAATATGGCTTCCTTTTGTAGGGAAGATTCTCTACTACTATTCGTGGGTAATTCCAATTAGCAAAGATAAGAAGGCCACAAGATGCCCATGCCTCAACAATTTAAGGTGATCTACACTGATTTGGATGAGTACACTATGGACTTCATCTTCATCCTACATCAAGATAAGTAGCTATGATGAAGGAACATGTAAGCAACATCATGTTGCCTCCCAACTAATTTGTTTTTGCAATGTTGTTGAAAAATCTTATCAGGCCAAGAATTATAGGACTTAATTCTAAGTACAAAGTGCAAGATCATACTTACTAGGATTATCATCCCATAAAAGCATAGAAAAGGAAAGATCAGCAAATGGAAGCCCGATATGAGGCCACAAAAGGAAAACGCTACCATACCCACTTATTCCTATAGACATACAAAGAAGGTGAGGACTTCTTTTTGGGGAGCTCTCATAACATTGGTCTCCACATCTCTTTGACGAGAAGACCCTTAACCAGCATTTGCAGTCCACTATGAATAACCCTAGTTTTAGAAATAATGAATCTCAAGATTAGAGGGCCACAAAAGGAGGTAGCCAAGGTAGGAATGAGGAAAAGTACCAAGGAAAAGACAAACATGGTGAACAAGGTAGGGATCAGAGAAGAGGAAGTAGTAGGTACCACTCTCATGCTAGCTTCCCTTCCTCTTCATCTTCTTTATCCTTATCACCTTCCTCCTCCAACTCCAATCGAAGTTGCAAAGGCAATAAAAACTAGGATGGAGGTGAGTGGCAAGATAGGGATGATTGTGGATCCCACTATAATGATAAATACCATGGGCATGAGCAACAAGGAGATGTTTAACATAAATAAGAAGGGACAATATGACTCTTCATAGGCATCATGGCCATGAAAGGGATCACCGAGATCACTATGACTATGACAAGCCTCTATTGGCAACTAGAAATATTGTGAACGTTATAGAGATTGTAAGGATCCCAACAATACATGTGGAAGATAGCCGAATCAAATGATTGGATATGAATAATATCCCTAAGTTTGAAGAAGGATATAACTCAGATCGACAAAATCATCTACAAGTCTTTCACAATGCCTATACTTACAGAATGTGGAGAATGAATGGAAAAAATTGAATCTATTTTTAAGGACACTCATCAAGGAAGCTGAAAGTTGGTATTGGTCTTTGGAACCAAAATCAATTTGAAGGTGGAGTACAATGATTGAATTGTTCAATGACAAGTATCATACATACTCTAGAGTGTTCAACTTAAGAAGGAAAATCCAATGATGGAAACATGACACTCATGAATACTTGGATGCGTCCATGGGTAGGTACTACTTTTTGTTGCACCAATGCTTAGACCATGGGTATTCTCAAAGGAATTAGTTATGCCACATCATA
Organism: Gnetum montanum; assembly: GCA_015680685.1. Taxonomy (NCBI): domain Eukaryota; kingdom Viridiplantae; phylum Streptophyta; class Gnetopsida; order Gnetales; family Gnetaceae; genus Gnetum; species Gnetum montanum. The sequence goes on from MNCI01025382.1 coordinate 1,515, forward strand.
AATGGGCTCTAAACTGAAACAAGGAGAACTCTTGGGGTCTATGCTCAAGGTAGGCTATTAGAGCTAAGGATCCATTAGATCCAAATGCTCATCAAGTAGGTAGTTAAGGAAGAGGATGATCTAAAAAAAATGAGAAAGTGTATAGGAGTATAACAAGGATGCCTCTCTCTGCAAAAAGAAGGCTTGTTTCTGTGACAATGAGGAGGAGGCATCACTTGATGAAGTGGTATAAAGAAAAACCTTGTTGATAAATTTTTTTTTTATAGAATATTGACTAAGGTTGATAAAATATGAGACACTTTGGATGAAAAGTTTCAAACTGCTGTAAGAATTACGAAGGAGAATAAATGCCAAGTAGGTAGTGGTTGTAATAAAAGGAAGAAAAAGAAGGCTAAATGTGACCATTTTAAGGCTAAGTGTAGGGTTGTAGTAGTTGAAGAGTTTGTAGATTCTAAGTTAGATAATGATGAGTGTGACATATGCCAATATGAACATCCCAAGGGATGTTGCCCTATTGTGTCACACTTGCAAAATTTGGGGTGTATACTCTAAATCCCAAATTGGCAAAATGGCAAGCACCCAGAAGGTTGCCTTATTTTCAAGGAAACTATTAGCAATTCCAACAATAAGCCTACTATTCAAGTGGAGTGCCATCCTAGCCTCATGAGCAATATTAGCAATGGCAGCACCCATAGTCATGGGAGATGCCACCTCCAAGGCAATAGTACCCTTATTGCTAGCTAGATTCTTACAGGTACTATGTTCAACAACCTATCTCTCCATGTGACTCTTTTAGTCATGTTTCCTTCCAACATCACTACTACCCTTCTAAATATTATAAAGCACCATCTCTAAGGGGGGAGTTTCCATTTTCTTATTACCCTTCTCATCCTTCCACTCTTGCACCTCCATCCTTAACTCCTTTGCCACCTACTCCATCTATGCAAGGAGAAATATGAACATAGCCACAACAAAGAAATGCCACAAGGGCCATGAACTTATAGCTACCTCCTCAACCAAGTGGTTTTGATACTAAGCCTCAAAAAAGACCATTCTTCAAAACCAACAATCCAAGAAAGCCCTCATGGATACCTATGGTTGTTAACCCTGCTTCTCCTAACTCTTCTAAAATATCTCTTAAGAACCCTTCAAATCAAAATCCTTCCAAATTACACATTATAATGTTAACCCACACAATCACTAAGTGGATTAAGGTTGGCCATCTCCCTAGGAAGAGATTTAATCCTGGGAGTCTCCTCATCAACCTGTAGATCATAGGGAATGAACCTTACAGGGCTCTTTTGGACTCAGGTTTTGGAGTAAACATGATATCACAAGAGATGTACAAAGCCTGGAACCTACCTCCACTCAAAAAGAGAAACATTCGATTAGCATTGGAAAATCAATTCATCACTATTTTCTTGCAATTGGTGGAGGACATTGTGATAATCATTTGTGGGTGATCCTATCTTACAAACTTCTTCATGATTTGTGTGGATAACAGCAAAGGGGACTTTCTTATCATTATGGAAAGAGCATGACTAAGTACCATTGATGCACAGTTGAGGATAAGAAACCTCTACTTGGAGATTGAGAATGAATTTGGTAAGATTGAGAAGAAGTGTGTTCCATGCATCACGTATAGTAACATAGGGTGCCACTATGTGCAGAAATTATGGACCATGAAAAACACAATACTCAAAGCATGCAGGTAGTGTGTAGGAATCACAGAAATTCAAAGATGCATGTACACAGTAGCCCCAAAATAAGAGAACACCCAATGACTAACCACTGAAATAGAGGTCAACTGAACAATGTGCATGGAATCATTTGAGAGCCTCACAAGCTCTTATGTAGATAGCATGGATCAACTGGAGTAGATCCATTGCCAACTCTTCGAAGAACAAGGTGAAATCAAATGGGGAGAGTTGGAGATCCCTAAGACATTTAAGCAAGAGCTCCTTGAGTTGAAAGCTCTACCATCTAGAATGAAATATGCCTTTCTAAACAATGATAAGCTAGTTATCATCAATGCCACTCTTGCTTCCTTGTATAAAAGGAAGTTGTTAGAAGTTGTCAACAAATGGCTAACAACCTTTTCTTGGCACTATCATGAGCTCATAAGAATTGATCCTAGGATATGCCAACATAGGATTTATATAAACTCCTCCATGAAACCAAAAAGGCAACCATAGAGAAAATTGAATCCTAAGCTCAAATAGATCATTAAGAAAGAAACTAAACAACTCCTTAAGGTAGGGATTGTTTATCCCATTGTAGATAGCGAGTGGATTAGCCCACTTTTCATAGTACCAAAGAAAGAAGGGAAGTGGAGAGTCTACATAGATTTTAGGTTTTTGAACATGGCTATATACAAAGATCACTTTCCTTTACCATTTATGGATCAAGTGATGGATACTATCGTAGGGCATTATTACTAAAATTTTTTGGATGATTATAGTAGCTATAATCAAATATAGATTGCACTAAAGGACCAAGCCAAAATAATGTTCACAAGTCCCTAGGCAACTTTTGCATACAAGAAGATGCCCTTTGGCCTATGCAATGCTCTTGCTACATTTCAACGCTTGGTCCTCAACATCTTCCAATAATAGATCAATAGTGGGGTGGAAGTTTTCATGGATGAATTCTCCACCTATAGGGCTACTTTTGAGCAAGTCTTGGACCATCTAGAGTAAGTGCTTAAATAATGTGTTTAGACCAACCTTAGGCTCAACTAGCAAAAGAGCCATTTGATGATCTAAGAAGGCATTGTCTTGGGGCACTATATTTCTAGCAAGAGGATCAAGGTAGAACCAAAAAAGATAAGGGTCATTCAAGGAATCACCAAATAGCTTGAAACTATTAAAGATGTGAGGTTATTCCTTGGGCACATTGGTTATTATAGGTGTTTCATTGAGAACTTTTCAAAGATTTCCAAACCATTGGTAGAGCTCACAAAGAAGGATGCTATGTTCATCTTAACTAAGGAATGCGAGCATGCATTTTAGCACCTCAAGTAGAAGCTCTTAAAAACATGAATATTATGAGTACTAGATTGGTCTAGACCATTTCATATCATGATAGATGCATCCAACTATGCATTAAGAGTCGTGCTTACATAATTGGATTATTAAAAACATCCATATTATATCCACTATGCAAGTAGGAGCATTGTGGGTGCATAGCTCAATCACACCACCACTAAAAAAGAACTCATGGTAGTGGTGTATGCTCTAGAGAAATTCGACACTATGTGCTTGGATATAAGATGTTTGTGCACATAGATCATAGTGCTATCAAGTTCCTTATGAAAAAATAAACAATGAGCCCCCATGTTATACAATGTTTGGTGATCTTGCAAGAATTCAATCTTACAATGGTGGACAAAAAGGGAACTGAGAACATGATAGCTGACCACTTATCTTGGTTACAGTGGGATAACAAGAAAGAGGAGAGCCCACTCTTAGATTGATTTCCTAATGAACTCTTCTTTGTTGATGCTTTGAACAAATAAGACCCCAAGGAAATCAATTGGTACTAGAACATCCTATCTTACCTACTCACTCAAGATATGCCACAAGGGTGGACAACAAGTAGGAAAAATAGTTTCTTTACTAAGTCAAACATTTGATGGAGATCAATGGCAACCTTTACAAGGTTTATGTAGATGGCCTAGTAAAATGGTGTGTCTCCAATGTTGATCAACTAAGAGTTCTCCAAGATGCACATGAGGTCCCTTGTGGGGGTCACTATGTTGGGAGGCAAACAATCATTAAGATCCTCATGGTAGGATATTATAGGCCAATACATTTCAGGGATGCCCATCACTTCATCCACTCTTGTGATTAATGCCAACATGATGGGGGGTAATTACTCATATGAAAGGGCTCCAATAGTGAATCCAACCACTGGAGCTTTTTGACCTTTGGGAAATTGATGTTATGAGGTCCATCAACCCCGTGTCCAATTGGAAAGGCCTATATAATTATAGCTGTTGACTATTACATGAAATGGGCTAAAGCTATGGTTGTCACTAACTCTACATCTTCCACAGTAGCCTACTTTGTGCAAGAATATGTTGTAAAAAGGTTTGGTATGTTAAGGGCACTTATTTTTTATAACAAGACATACTTTTTACAAGTGCCACTTTTCGTATACTCATGTAACACTTTGGGGTTGAGCATAAATTAACAACTTCATACCACCCCCATGCTAACGATCAAGCAGAAGTTACAAATAGGGAGATAACCAAAATACTAGCACATACCATTAGTAAATATAGGATGGATTGGAGCTCTAAACTCAATGATGTCCTTTAGGCCTACTGTTCAACATGGAAATTTCCTATTGAATACTCTCCCTATGAGCTCGTATACAGAAAGCTTTCAATACTTCCTATCCGAGTAGAACTTCATACACTCTCAACTGCATGTGACTTAGCCTTAGACCTAAGCTTAGCATAGAAAGAAAGATTGATGAACCTCAACGTGCTAGATGAGAACCAATTAGTGGTCCTATCATCAAATAAAGTACACAAGGCATACTGTAAACAATGCCATGACCTTAGGATTAGGAAACTTAAGTTTCAACTAGGTGATAAGGTGACTTAAGTTTCAACTAGGTGATAAGGTGCTCTATTAGAACCTTATGAATGTTCTTTAACAAGAAAAATTTTAAATGCTATGGAAGGGCCCTAAGATTATTGATGAAACCTTTCTATCTAGGGCCATTTTGATCTACCATCCTAATAGCACGAACAAGAAGTTATTAGTTAACACACAACAAATAAAGCCTTTACATGAACACCAATAACTAGTGAACATAATATCTCAATATATGAGCAAGCATATTCGATCTTTTGGATCTTTCTCTTCCAACTTAGTCATGGGGGAGATGACCATCCATGCTGAGATTTTACAAAGTGGATTCTTTGTTTTTAACTTTTTTATTTTGCACTATATTTAGTATGTTTTTCATTTTCTTGGGTATTTTATAATTTTTTCTATATTTTGCTTTATTTGGATTTTTCTTACACCCCTTTATTTTTCTTTATTACCATCAAGACTTGGTGCAAGCTATAGTTTCTATCGATGGTGGTTTAAACTTCATTGATTACTTGATTGCGAAATGCCTAGATTTCATTTTAGAATTTTCACGTTTGCTTATTAAACATTGATTATTTTCATGCTAACAAGTAGTGAGTCCACATCATTCATCACTCCACTCAACTCTATGGTGTTTCCTCATTTTGGAAATATGAGGTTCCTTCCTAATAAAAACTTATAATGAATTTGTGACGTCAGTAGTTTTTAAACTTGGAATAAATTAAATGAATAGACAAGGGTATGACTTCAAGAGGATTTGTCACCTTTTATACTTGTCTACCATCTGGGGTGCATTAGTATTTTCATGGATCCCTCACCATTTCTATATCAACCAATAAATAGAAAGCTAAGTCTCTAACTAAGGTCCTTTTCACTTCATGCTTTTCTTTTCTTTTTTCTTTGGAATGGTGAGTGATTTATGGGGATGTTTTTTTACTTCAGATGGATGGAATAGTAAGTGTGCTAATGTGAAAACACTAAAAGTGGATGGGCTTAATTCGGACTAAGGATGGACATTATCGGGTCATACTAACCACATGCTTCATAAGGGACTTCATGTGGCCACAATGCAGGTCTCCATTCCTTACTCTCTCATCCACCTATGCTTTCCATCGACCACCTCACTACCTCTAATCATGATTATTTCAGTGTGTCCATTTGGTGACAATTAAAATTCCTTGATGGTTTCTTGGATGATTTAGTTCTTAACTCTCCATAACCATTAATCATCCATGGGGCCCACAGACTCCTTAGTTCAAGGGCATGCAAGGGCATTTTGGGCATGAACCTGTTATGGGGAGGACCCACTTGCATCCTTCTTGGTTGGATTAGTTTAGTTCCTTATCCCTTAGTCATTTTGTTGACACATTTTTAGCATTTTTATGAAGTAGTGATGGCTCTTACTAGGCTTTGAAAAGTTGATAAAGTGATGTTACATTGATTTTCTCAAGCTTTTCAAGTGAGCTTGCTAGATACCTTAGATAGGAAAAAGATTTTAAAATGATATCTTAATTAAAATATCAAAATAATGTAGAGGAGAATATTGATTATGCCCCTTTTACATGAGGGATATATCTAGATAGGTGACTTATATCTCAACTAGACAATTGATAAACTTAGAAAGTTGGATAATCAAGTTCGAAAATTCCTTGAAATGGTGTAATCATTAAAATATTTTATTTAATGTAAAGTTATTACATGTTGCTACAATTGGACATTTCAAGTAAAAATCAGTAGCCATAGCACCTAGTGCTAGTTCAAATGTGAGCACCTTATTAAAACATCTTCCAAAGGCACCATTATCTAGGATCTACTAGCCTCTAAGATTGAACCCTCACATCCTCAAGAAGTGATATTAGAAGGGCATGATCTAGGCAGCCCAAGCATGGCTCAAATGTGTGGAACATTTGGTGGTAGGGTTGTAGTAGCTGTGTAAATCAAAGCATGGATGTATTTAGCAAGTTTAGGAACTTCGCAATAGTTTCTCTTACAACCAAGCCACAGGGAGCAGCTTCCATGGAGCATTGGGTGCATCTAAGAATTAATTCTTCTAAATTCATCACATCCATGACCTTCAGCAATCATGCATTTGCTCAAACTCTATAGCTATACAGTTCCTTCATCCACAAATTTCTTAATCGTAAAGCCATTAGAACCCCTACGATATTTGTTTCCTTTACCTTAGAAGAGCTTCACCACATGACTGTATGCCAGTTTCATAGTAGAGGGCATCAGGAAAAATCATGGTAGAAGTGTGTAGAGGCATGAGGGTTGATCACTTGTCGACAATAGTTCTCACATTGGTGATAAAGTCAGTGTCATTTTTTCCATTTCCTCATGTTGCAGAGTGGAGTTGGAAAATTTAGTTAGAAATGAAGCACCACCACACTGATAATGGAGGTAGAGATGGAGTTGTAGATAAGTGGTTGTTGCCTTGCAAAGGCACACTCCATCAATGGAGTATGTTGCAAACACATTGTGGCTTCTTGTTGGTAGTTTGATGGCCACATTTATTACTGTGGTTTACATTTTTACCGACATCCATGATTTTTTCTATGTTATTATGGTTTATTAATTCATACATTTGCACCAAGGTTTTGATATTGAATTGTTATAATATGACCAAAAATAATCATAGAATAAAACCATGATAAATAGAAGAATGAAATATAATAATAGAATTTGGGAACTGTAGTTCATATTAAAGGAAACATTTTCCTACTTCATATATAATCAACCATAAATTGGCTATTTTACATTTGTATTTGGGTGACCTAGAATTGAAGAAGGTACCTAGAATTAAAGTTATCTCTATTTAAAAAGCTTGTTTCGCCATCTTGCTTGATCATGTTGAGCATAAACTATGTTTGCTCTTTAGGAAGACCTATCATGTGCCAAATATGATGAGTTCATATTAAGGATAAATCCTCAAGAATATTAAGAAAAGTAAAATTATAAGTTAGTTATTGAGTAGGACACTTGCCAACTATGGATTAAATTTCTCATAACTTCTTATGAAAGTTATAACTTCTTAGGATGGTTATAAATTAATCCCCTAGATATTTGTAACGCTCCTTACCTTCTCATGATTATTATAACTACCCTAAGGCCACTAGAAAAGGGGCTTCAAAGGTAGAATTAAGGAAGAATTTTGGGGGAAAAAGATACTTAGAAGAATATTGAAGATTATAAAGAATGGCTTGCTAAAGGCATCAATTCAGCTACTTTGTTTTAATCCTATGAGTTCTTTTCTTCCCATTTTGTTTTAGTTGCTTAGCTAATAGTTTAGATAGTATCATGCTTGGCATTTAATTTTGGAATTTTCTTGGTTGTCTTTATAGCTCTATTTTGTGCAATATTAGACTTCTATTAGGCTTGCCATATAAGAGCTTGTGTTATCTTAGAAAAGCATCTTGAGCAATTTAATAGTAATGTCTTATAGAAATTGCTTGTTTGGGTCTAGGAAATCTAAAAATTATTTGATACTTTGAGATGAATGAAATAGCTTCATTTTTTTAAGTTTGTTGCCTTAATACTTCAATCTTGTAATTGCCAACCTTTTATGGAAATTTTATTTTTTTGCAATTCTTGATCAATGTTAACTAGTCAAATAGAAGCTTGTNGAACCTTTTATGGAAATTTTATTTTTTTGCAATTCTTGATCAATGTTAACTAGTCAAATAGAAGCTTGTATATTGCTATTTCCAAAACATTTTGGTAGTTAAATAAGAGTGTCTTTTATGAAATTACCTAATGAGCTTAGAGGGTTTGGACAATTTGTAATATTTTGATTGAATTGAAATAGCTTTTTAAATGAAGTGTTTTCTCATTTCAATTTACCTTGCTTAAATGTTTGAGATTTCATACAAATCTACTTTCTTTTTCTTTTTCTAAATCCATTGAATCTCACTTTATTTCTAGTTTTCTTGTGGAACTTTCTCTTTCAGGAAAATTAGGAATAGATTAGCAAAATTGTGCTTAAGCATTTTTGTGAGATTTTGTTTGTTTCAAGTAGTGTACTATAAGGACTATATAGACTAAATAATTTGACAAAATAGGAATCTTTAATAACTCATAGTATTTGACAAAGCTAGTTGAACTTTTTGATGATAGCAAGTCATAATTTCACATACAAACCTAAGCATTTCAACATTTACAATAGCAAACACATACTCACGTTTAGTTTGTTTCATAACCACTAAGTTTATTTGGAGGTATATAGGCCTTGGTGTTACCAAAAGACCAGCAAGCACCTAAACCTTGTTTTAAGGAACACCTTCATTCTCATGATCCCATGTCATGAGACTAGAGGCTTAGTGTTGGTGGTCCCAAATGGTCGCGAACACATTTTTTCTTTCAAACCTTATGAATTACACATCAATTACATTTAGCTTTGCACTCCTTAACCAATAATCTCCAAATAAAATTTCTTTTTTTGAGCATATTGTAGTCCTCTTCTAGCATTTCATCTTGTTTGCAACTTTTCTAGCTCCCTCTGGACTTCAATTTCATTCAAAAACTCCTTATTTTTACTTAGTGTTTAATGGAAAAAATTGTTTTCTTGCAACCGCATCAATGCATTCTCGTTGATGCAACACAAAATTCCTATGAATAGCATCAGGGATTTAGCAATTTTTTGCCATTTGCACTCACATGCTAAGGGAGTTTTTGTCATTTTTTGAGCCTAGAGCCTTTCTAAACCCATAACTTTCAAACTGCTTATCCAATTCACTCTATTCTTCGATTCTACAACTATTGGAGGTGAGATTTATGTCTTGGGTGCCATGAACCATAGGTTTTTGACAGAAATTTTTTTGAAACTTTTCTAACTCCCACAAGGTTTAAGTAATAAAATAATATTAAATATCACTAATCCACTTTAGTTAAACCTCACATAAAAACTCTGGTAGCTATTCAAATAAAATTATAATAAACTAATACTAAAATAATTAATCCATCATAATCACAACTCAACTTAGGTGTAATTGATCAAAAGAGACAAGGTATCCAAGTGTTTAAGTTTTCACATAAAACACTAATCTTTGACAATGTTGTGATTGTAGATGGCACCCAAACTAAAAGATAAATGACTGTAGGAAGGAGAACCATCCCAACTAAGTGATAAACAACTTAGCAAACGAAGGGACTATTAGCTATAGCTGCCTCAAGAGGAAGTAGTAGAAACACATGCAATGAGACCTCTTTAGAAGAAGCCCAAGGTGGAGTTTGTTTGACAAATTCCTACAACTAAGACTAGGCAATCACATCAAAACAAGATGCCTGGACTTGGACCAAACCTAGAAGTCACTTTGAGTGAAGCTTACCTAAGGTAAATTTTCTTTAAGAAGGTTCGTAGTGCAATTCTTCAAGAACTAAACTTTGGCTCTTTCTTGGACTTGGAACTAGAAGAGATAAAAACACAACTGCAGAGCTCTCCCATATGGCCTATGCTCACTTCTAGTGGGAAGTGGTACATGGAAGAAATGTACCTCTTCTAGAACAACATGTAGGTGAATGCCATAGTGAAAATAAAGAACATTAGTGTGTTGTACTCTATGAAGACCATTGTAGAGGCCCTTAGGTTATCAGATACTAGGGAAAC
>MNCI01025384.1:5066-18078 GCA_015680685.1 Gnetum montanum
AATGAAGAAGGATGGACCAAGAGGGAATGAATAGGGTGTGACGTCAAGGGGACTTGTGGACTCTCTTTGGTGACATCTATGGGAGTTATCATGCAATATGGTTGTACTAAGATCCTTGTAGATCTAATGAAAATTAAAAGTAAGAGTAATCAAAAAGGCACTCAGAAATCAAATGTTGTTCTAGGGGGTCCCACTGGAAATACATGCACCCATGCTTGAAGGTTGGCAATTTCTCTGGATTCAGTAAAATTCAAAAAAGAAAGAAAAAAGAAAAGAAAAGGAAGTGCCAAAAATCAAAAATCACTCCTCCCTTGTATTAAACACCAAGTGATCGTACGCCTTATTTTTATGGTACTCTCATAGTTGCTCATCATGGGATGAAATAATGTGATGTCACTGATTAGACGGATGGACTTGGTCCTGATCTTGGAACGATGGCTTAATGACACATTACTTTACACGTAGGATTCATTGTGCCCTGGGTTAGTTACCTCATGTCCCAATCTCTCCAATCCCTTTCTTTAGTTCGTCTCATCTCACTGTTCGTGTAATTGTAGCTTGTGTCTCGTGTAGCATAGAATTTTCATCTCATTTCGGTGATATTTACATGTGTGTGTTTTGTGAAATTAGTGTCAATTACATCTAACCCTTCTAGTGCCCATGGATACTTTAAGTGGTTACACAAGGGCATTATAGGTTGAAACCTGCTTTGGGGAGGACCCACTTGTGTAATTTTTTGTAATCTTCACTTATGACATAGCTCACACACACCATTTATTACCCTCATCGTATTGTTCATGATATTCTTTCCCTTATTACTATCCCTCCGAATCAACATTCCTATGAACCATCAGATAGCCTTTTTCTCCCATCTGATGTCTTTATTGATAAACACACCATCATAATTTTCGTGCCTTCAGAACTAGTTGAATTACCCTAGAACCCTTTAGTCCATATGTCCTTAGTTTACATCATTTAATTTCAAAGAAATATTAAAAATTCGGTACATTCTCTAAGTGCCCTAACTTCAATAAAAATATATATATACATGACCCCCCTTTGCTAATCAACATTATTTGCAACTATTCACGCAGGGGAATTTTTTCAAATTTCTCTCTACGACTTGCGATTGCGCGTCCCTTGCTTTCATATCCATAACTCGCTCACTGGTACTCCAATTTTCATTCTGTTTGAACCTACTTGACCCTGGAGTGTTCAGCTTAGTTGTGGGGGAGGGGCACATGCCGAATACACATAAATTTTTTGAAATTCATCATCACCCGAAGGACATCTTTAAGGGTAATTATTTCAAAAATTAAGAATAAAATGTGTTAAAACAATTTCATCCCCTTAGCTATACCAAAAAATTAAATTTGGAAACCACCTAAGCAAGAGGAATCAACACTATAATCTTTTGGAGACATGTTCTTCCAATAATTAACATCACACAAAAATAAAGTAAATCTATTAAGGCAAGCAGTAAGGTATAACCTAAGTTTGGTAACAACCTTACTAACGATTAGTCTCATGTGATTGCAGATGGCCCCAAAACGTGGACAACAGGAAGGTCCTGCTCAAGGTGTGATCAAACGATCTCAGAGAGGTGGAAGACAAGATCCTACCGGACAACATGCAGAACAGGAGGAACAATCATTCAGTGTTCATTAAGAAGATCCTCCTACCGTACGGTCTAGGCAGGCAAAAGCAGGAGATACCCTCTCTGAAAGTGGTGTCAGTACTTAGGGGAAATGTACCAATTTTGGCACAATAAAGAAGAAGGAACCATGGTTGAAAATTGTGGTGTGATTGTTAACTTCTCTGTTCAAGCCATTTTGGAAGTATTAAACCTTCCGAATATAGGGCCAAAGGTTGCTCAAAACCAGCTGGACACTTTCAGAACTGAGCAACTTAATAAACTGTTGACAAAAAATAAAAGGGTGGTGGAAGAAAAAGAGAAGGCTAACTAGGATTCCTCTATGGCACAAGTGCAAACTTACATGCACGCCAGGGCACTTAAGGCCTTATAAGAGGAGAAACTCCAGGCCATACTTCAACGCTATCAAATCCCAAGACCTGGAGTGCAAGAAAAGGGAAAGACACCTATGGAGGAGTCACCACCACATGAGTTCCAAATTTTTGTAAATATTCTATGTTGTATCTTTGTTTTGTTTTCTTCCCACACTGTGGCATCATCTCATTTCTTTTTCTAGTTAATAATCCCATACCTATCCACTGTGTAATCACTGTCACTCGAGGATGAGTTTTCATTCAATTGTGGGGATATGATGAGACATGAAATTACTCATATTGCTAATGTTCGCATTAACACACCCACGTTATCTCATGGGTCACAATATCGCGTATGCGATATCTCATGGGCTGTGATATCGCGTACGCGATATCACGTACGCAATATCTCATCTACCTGCAATATCGCGTATGCGATATCACAGCCTACCACAATATCTATAAATAAGAGGTAGCTCTCCCTCATTTGACATCCTAGAATAGAAGTAGTAAATTTGTAGCAGTTTGATCCCTCCAGAGTTAGATTTTTTCCCGTGTCTGCCCGCAGTGTGGTGAATGTAATTGTACGGTGTCTTTATTCGAGTGTGTCGTACTTGGACACGCACATGACCGGCAATAAAGATCGAGATTACTTCATCATTGTAGCATTCACTTTGTTATTTATTTGTTTGTTATTTATTTGATGTTATTTACTGTTTTCTCTCTCTCACCCTTAAACTCCTAGAACGCAGAACAAGTACGACTTGATTACGAGCATTTAAGTGTGATTGCTTGGTAGCCCAGTGGTGTAGCTAGGATCTACACTTGGTAACCCAATGGCGTAATTGGGATTTTTGCTTGGTAATCCCAGTGGCGTACCTAGGATCTATGCTTGGTAGTCCCAATGGTAGTCATGCACGAGGTCCAAGATGTGTACGGTTGATCAAGGAATCGATTGCTCGTCGTACTTAGGCTAGATTAGATTTTCTTATACTTTTCCTCCTAGCTTAGATTAGTTAATATTATTTTCCACTACCTTCAGGAGTAGCATTAGATTAGGAACACATCATACACCTCATCTGGACTAAACCATACGTGACAAGTACAATACTAGTCCAGGTGAGAAGACAGCAAACTGCGACCTAAGGATAACTGTCTAGGTGCCACAACTAGTCCATCTGCGGAGTTCGACCAGATCATGGGTGCGATGCTCGTTTCATATGGTTGAGTGTAGGGGTACCTCACCACTCATCAATGTTCAACCATTTAATATGGTTGTCCTTCACATGCCTTGTTGGAATCCTTATAGCCTTTACAATATTTAACATATTTCTAATTACAAGTAGAGGCTCATCATAGTCATGGCCCCTATGATGGCCATGATGCCTATGATGTCCCATGTTGTCCCTTCTTTCTCTATGGTGGTCCATCTTTGATTATCCACACCCTTGGTCTCTATTTTTTCGACAAGATTTGCAAGTCATCCCAATCTTGTTGGTCACCTTCATCATGATCTCTCCTTTTGTGGCTTCGTTCGGAGTTGGAGGAGGAAGATGATGAAGACGACAAAGGCGATGAGGAAGGACGGCTAGCACCACAATGGTGCCTACTACTTCCTCTTCTTTGGTCCTAGCCATAATCACCATATCTATCATTATCATGGTGCTTATCATAGTTCCTACCTTAACTCCCTTCCTTTGAGGCCTCACAATCATGGGATCCGTTCTTTCCAGAACCAAGGTTATCTAGACTGGAGTGTAGATTTTGATTAAGGGCCTCCTCCTCAAAGAGAGGAGGGAAATTAGTGTATTTGCAAGTTTTTGTAAAGTGATCATCACAATGGTGGAAGTTTCTCTACAATGAAATCAATGGTGCAAATTTTCATTATTTGACCAAGGTCGTGCCTTTACAACTTGATGTTTTTGCTTCTGAAAATGAGATTAATCTTGCCATTAGAAAAGCTTTCTTCAGCAGTATACATGTTCTCGTTAACAATGCTAGAAATGTGAAGACCTTGCTGTAATATGTTGAAGGGGAGTGGAATACAATAATGAACACAAATTGGAGAGTCGTTTGGCTATTGTCTAATGCCATGGCCAAGCACATGAGGATTCATCCATTAAGGGTTTTGTCATCAACATTTCTTCAACAGCCAATCTTGATCGCAGAAATCTTCCTGGATCAATGATTTCTGTTGTTTCCAAGATTAGTTTCAATCAACTTACAAATATAATGATCCTTTAACTTAGTCAATATGGCATTAAGTTTAATGCAATCACAACTAGAATTTTAAAATCGAGCATAATAGAAGGCATATTTGAGAATCCAAGAATGAACAGGTGGTGGATATTGTTAGCACTTTGTCCCATTTGGAAAATGCCTAGCTTAGCTTAGCATATTATGTCATTCATCATGGAAATATGAAAATGAAATTTAAAAAACACACACACACATAATTATTATTCAAGAAGAAAAGGAATTCATGGGATAGTTATCCAATGCCTTACATGAACAAGACACTTGGCAATTATAACTTTTATTTCTATAATAGTTATAACTTCCCCCATAGAAATTATAACTTCCTATGGTAGTTATAACTAAACCCCCATAATTTTTGTAACTAATCTCAATTTCTCATGATGTTGTAACTACCGAATAGGACACTTGGTGACTATACCTTTTTAATCTTTATGGTAGTTATAACTAACTTGCATGATGGTTGTAACTAGCCTTAATCTCCCATGATGTTTGTAACTACCTAAAGGCCACTATAAAAAGAGCTTCAAGGGTCTAAAAAAGGGGGAAAATCATGAAGAATTATTGAAGACTATTTCTAAGAATGACTTGCTAATTACATCATCAATTCAACTACTTTGTTTAAATCCTAAGTTCTTTTCTTTTGATTTTGTCTTAGTTGCTTAGCTAATGGTTTAGATAGTACAATGCTTGGCATTTAATTTTTGGATTTTCTGATTGCTCTTGTAGCTCTATTTTCATGCAATTCTAGACTTCCATTTGGCTACCATATAAGAGCTTATGTTGTCTTTTGAAAAGCATCTTGAGAAATTTAATAGTAATGTCTTTATGAAATTGCTTATTTGAGTCTAGAGGGTCTAGAAAATATTTGGTATTTTGAACTAACTTGAAATAGCTTCAATTTTTAAAGTCTTTTTCTTGATGTTTCAATCTTGAAATTATTGAATCTCTTTTGATAGCTCTATTATTTGCAATTCTTGAAAACTATTTAACTAGCTAAATAATAGCTTCTAGTTTGTCATTTACAAAGCATTTTGGTAGTTTAATAAGAGTGTCTTTTATGAAATTACTTGTTGAGTTCAGAGGGTTTGGACAATTTGTAACACTTTAGATGAATTGGAATAACTTTATTTTAAACTATTTCAATATATCTTTCTTAAATGTTTGATATTTCACAAAAATATGCTTTTCTTTCTTCTTCTCTTTTAAAATCCATTGAATATTGCTCTATTTTTATTTTTCTTACAGATCATTCTCTTTGAGGAAAACTAGGAGTAGATTTCTACAGAATTGTGCTTAAGCATTTTAGTGAACTTTTATTTGTTTCAAGCAACGTATTATAGGAACTATCTAGATTAAGTGACTTGACAAAATTGGAATCTTTAATGACTCACAGTATTCAACAAGGTTACTTGAATTTTTGTTATAATAGCTAGTTATAGTTTCATACACCAACCCTACTATTTCAACATTCATAATAGCAAACATACATTTACGCCTAGTTCACTCTATTACCACTAAGTTTATTTGGAGGTATTTGGGCCTTGGTATTACCAAAGACTAGCAAGCACCTAAACTCAAGTTTGAAGGAACACCTTCGTTTCCCATGATTCCAGTCATGAGACCAAAGGAAACGTTAGTGGTCCCAAATGATTGCCAACAATTACACGTTTTCGATGACCTACACTCAGCTTTATAACATATTGCTGAGAAATAAGCACATAACCCCAAACTAAGTCTCAAAGAAATCACAAGCTAAATTTAGAAGCTTGTAGGCTCTAGCCATAGATCTTTCTCAATGTGTAGAAGATGATCCTTTAGTCCCAAGGTCGTATGATCTCACAAATTTTGGTATTATCATAAATTTGTAGGTCATGACACAGAGGGTTGTAATGCACTCAAAATGACATTTAGACTCTTATTGAAAAAGAAGAAATAGTCTTCAACACACTGGTTCAACCCAAAAATCAAGATATGTAGATCTTCTAAGACCCCTTGAATTTCCATTCAAGGAGAATATTTGCATTTTATCTTGATCTTAAAGAAACTTGTTCCAAAATTCCCTTTATTTTCCAAATGGGCCCATTTCAAACCAATTCCTAAGTATCGTCATAAACTAATCCTTCAAAATCCAAGAAAGCTTTTGTTATCAATTTTCCTATAAAGAGTTCCTATCCTCTGGTTACCCAAAATATACAAAGAGCTTCATTTATCATAGATCTCATACTATACTATGATGCTTCTTCTCCTCCTCAAAATTCCATGAATTCCAACTCATCATCATTGAGGAGTAGGCTATCTTTGCCTAGTCCATCTTACCTAGTTGATTTTCCTCCTATTTTTCCTTATGCAATACCTTTTCCAACATGTCCATTATTTCTATCCACCTCATAGGAACCACCATCCAAATTTGAGGTCGATTCCTTGATATTCAAAGCACTTTTTTTTTGGATTGTAAAAAATTAAAAGCATGAACATGTACTCTCTCAACATCTTCTGCATGCTCCACAACCACCCTAGCTCCCCTTAGAAGTCCATGAGCTTAATCCAAGGCTTAAGTCCCCAACAGCCTATAAGGTAACATTGATGCTAGCATCAACATTAGCTCAAATATCACTTGGATAGTTTTTGTGACACCTACATCAAAGTTAGTTTTTTTTTTATTCAACTCTAGTATTACTTGCTAGATAGTTCATCAACACAGTCTCATTTTGAATTTTAATTAATTAGAGACAATGTCTACAGCTTTTCCATTCACATCTACATCTACCAAAGATTAAGTTTCATCATCAAAACCCTTACTTTACTTATAGACTTATCCATTATTATTAGGTTTATGTCTCATAAATTTTTAATCACCCCTTGTAGTTTTGGCCCTCCATATGAGGCAAACTTCACATTGTATTAATAAAGCATACTAGTTATTAGAAAGAGAATATCAAAGCCCTTTCCCCCTTATATTGGTCCTCTTTTTTGTTATTTATATTTTATTCTAATCCAACATAAGATTAGTTTCCATACTTATTTTTTAATTCCATTGATTGACATTAACAATTCTATACATATACTTATCATTTTTATTGTTTCCATACCATTCCTAGTTCATGGGAAATAGGGTAAAGCCACATTCGACTAGAAGTTCATGCCCCTTCATATCATAGTCATTGGCTTATCAAGGATTATATTGATTTGAATACCAATTATGAATGTGAGTTAGATACTTGACATCTAATTCATGGAGGTCTTCTCACAAAATTATAAAAGAATAATTTTATAGGAACACTAGCTTCATTAATGCTACCATAGCAATTAATGCATTAAGTAATTAAGTGGAAATACAATCTTGTCCTCCAAGTCTATCCATTGCAATTGTTCATATTAGTGAAGAATAAAAGTGAAATTTGGATGGTATGGATTTGGATTATGGTAGATCATCTTTGCTTATTGTAGCATCTCATCTTGATTCTTATTAGTTCTATCACATACTTTTGTTGAGTCATCTGCAAGTAGGGAATCCACCCTAAGAGAAGAAGATATTTTGTGATTTATAAGTGTGCCTTTGAATAAAATATTATTATTAGTTTTAATTAGTAAATCTTTCTAGGCTCTAACAATGATCCTTGAATAATCCTAACTATCTAAAACATTTGCATTAAGTCCTTGGCAATGATGCCAATGATGAGTGGCAAAGTAGACATTACACTCGACCATAAATCATAAGCATTCATGCATGATCTAGTCAAATTCCATGGATTGAAATAAATCAAATACCTTAGATGGCTAAAAAATTTTAAAAATTAAAGTATTAAAATATTAAACTAATTAATCTAAATGCAAATAATTAAATCTAATCTAGCCTAAGCATAAAGTATGCATTCCTAACTTGTTATACACATCTTGAATAAACATTAATGTTGTTGGGCATATGAAGTATCTATTAGTGGGTATACCAACTAACATACTATTGGGATTAGCAAATTTTAATATACTTATGCTTGAAGTTAGTTGTACTTATGTGAATTATTAAATGCATTGAAGTAAATGAATTAACTAAGTTCATTAATTTAAATGACATTAAAATAAATGGCATGAAAGTAACTTAAATTACTAGGCCAAATGTTACAATGAATAAAATGGATTTTGATTTTATTTCCACCATAAAAATATGTTTAGGTACATGTTTTCTCAAATAAAATACCATGCAATCCACTCAATCCACGATGTAGGCACTTGGTGACAAATTTCAATTTCTATAGAAATAAACTACAAGAGTTTAGCTACATTAGTGACTAAATGATGTCATAAATGCAATGGGTATGTGTACTTTATTGTATCAATGTTGATGCATTGATAAAGTAAGGCATGTGTCAAAATTAATACATCAATGTAACCCTTTGAATTGATGCTTATTACAATGTCTTAGAATATGAGTAAAATTCATTAATCAAAATTGATGAGTTGTCTAGTTGGTCATGTCAAAGGGATGCTATTGATGCAATCCCATTGAGAGGATCCCATCAATGTAGGGTTTGACCCATTGACATGTACCCATCAATGAGGCCCTGTGTTTCACCTATAAATACATGTTCACTAGCCGCATTTATGGCATAAGTGGAAGAGTTGTAGCGAAGCTCTTGTAGTTTTATCATTCAAAAGTTACAATATTTTTCTAAGTACCTGTAGTAGGAGTCAAAGAGTTTACGGATATTTATTTGAGCATTGTTGTACCTATTTCTAAGTGTCATTATTGGGGACTTTAGTTAGCTATGTGCACTCTCTAGGACTTAGTGAAAATCATTAAAGGATCATTGTAATAGTATTAATGATTTATCATCACTCAACACTAATTAAAAGCATGTCTCCTTCATATAGGATCAATAATGCATCATATGATGAAAAAATTCATTGAAGGACTAATAGGATCTATACTGAAGAAAGTTGGAGTGAAAAACCTCATGCAGGGGTTTCATATGCTCATTTCCACCCTGACTACATGTAAGGCCTACCTTCACCTGATGCAAAAAATCCTAGAGGAGATGGAGTAAGTCCTAGAACAAGGAGGGCCTCAAGGCCTAGGACCTCCTTTGAATTTAGATATAATACACCAAGAGACCATTGGGAGAACTATAGGAGTCATGGTGATTCTCCTAGTTCACCATCCTCCTCTTCTTCTTGAACATCTAGTTCTAACAAAGATGAATGTAGGTATAGAAATAGGGGTTAAGATAAGAATAAAAGTAGAAATAGATGATATCATTTGTGTGAGCATGAATGAGACCATCGTTATCAAACAAATAGAAATAGCAATTATCATGATATCATGTTTAATGAAAATGAACCCTTGCTAGCGACTAGGATCATGAAAAAAATCCAGAAGGTAATTAGAATACCTCATAGGCATTAAAGGGAAAGCTACATCAAATGATTAGATATGAATAACATTCCTAGAATTGAGGGTAACTATAATTTTGATCCACAACATCATCTACAAGCCTTCTATAAGGCTTGCACCTTGCAAAATATTGAAAATAAGTGGCAAAAGATTAAGCTCTTCCCTAGGACACTCATAGATAAAGCCAAAAGTTGGTATAGGTCATTGGAACTAGATTTAATCCACTGATGGTTCATGATGCTAGAACTCTTCAATGAAAGATAAGAATGTCCAACCTGAGAAAACAAATCCAAAGGTGGAAGCAAGAAAATCATGAACCCTTGGATATGACATTGGATAGATACTATTCTCTACTACATAGATGTCCAGGCCATGATTTCTCTCAAAAAGAGCAACTTTTCCACATCATAGATGGGCTTTGTAATCAAAAAAGGAAAACCCTTGGGATTTATGACCAAGGATGATTATACAAACTGAAAATCCATCAGATACAAAAGCTAATTAAGTGGGTGGCAAAAGAAGGAGAGTTATGTAAATAAGAGAATGTAGAGGAATATAATAGGGATCCAACTCTTCTAAAGAAAAGGGATTCATATCTATGACAAGGAAAAAGAAGCAGCTCTTAACAAGGTGATTTTACAATAAACCTTTGCAATACAAAAGCCTATTGATGAACTCAAAGCAAGGTTGGATAAGATATGGGAGTTGATGAATGAAAAAGTTACAACTTATGTAAAAACCGTAGAGGAGAGAATAATGCAAAATGAATTAAGTGTCCAAAACAAGAGGAGGAAAAAGAACCAATAAATAGGTAGGAACATTTATCGACAAAAAGGGAAAATTGCTATAGAAGAAGAGGCTATAGACTCAACCACGAAAGATGGTGATGGATGTGACATCTACCTATATGATCATCCAAAGGACTGCTGCCTAGTCATGTTACATTTACATGAGTATTAGGCTTTTGCTTTGAATCCCAAGTTCATACAAAAGCAAATGCCTAGGAAATTATCTTTTTCACAAGGTAATTATAGATAATCCTACAACCAATAGTACTATCCTAGTGGGACTTCTTATCAACCTCAAAACTACTATCAAATGTAGTGACAAAATCTGCAATCATGGGGAAGGCCATCATCAAACCAACATTACCCTTAATGCCAGCCAAACCTCATACATATATTATGTTCAACAATCTATTTCCATGACTGGTTTTACTTCCTCTACCTTAAATCACTACTACCACTAATGAGCTGCGATATTGCGTACGTGATATCACAGCCTGCCTCAATTTCTATAAATAAGAGGTGACTTTCCCTATTTTAGGCATCTAAATCTAGACCTTAGCCAAACTATAGCAGTTTTCCCATTCCAGAATTAGAATAATTTCCATGTGCCCACAGTAGGAATCTTAAAGTGAATGGATCTTTATTCAAGCAAATTGTACCTGAGCACACATTTGTGAACGGCAATAAAGGTGAACTTTCTGATAAACCTTGCAGCATGTGGACTAAGCTAAATAGGAAATTCTATGATCCTAGAAGTTCTTTAATCTATCTCCAAGTCGCTGGGAATGAACCTCGTAAAGCTCTTCTCGACTCAGGTTCCAGAGTCAACTTAATATCATAAGAGATGTATAAAGCCTGGAACCTACCTCCACTAAAGAAGAGCAATATTCTCTTAGAGCTGGTTGACCAATCCATCACTGTTCCCTTGGGATTGGTGGAGGACATCGTTACCACTATATGTGGTTGGTTGTACCCAGCTAATTTCCTAGTGATACAAGTAAATAATGACAAAGGGGACTTTCCAATAATAATGGGAAGGGCATGGCTAAGTACCATCAACGCATGGCTAGGAATCTGTGATCTTTCCCTAGAAATATCTAAGGAAAACCCTTTTGGGAAGGTCGAGAAGAAGAAAGTTCCATGCATCACATACAATGATACAGAGCGTGATGGCATACAAGAATGTTCAACATTGCCGACATGCAACCGGTGTGCCCAGGAAGTTAACATACAAAAGTGCCTATATGTAGTAACCACACAACAAGAAAACACCCAGTGGTTGATAGCTAATCAAAAGATCAAATCATCAATGTGCATGGAACTAACTAAGGGAACAACTTACACTCCCGCCGAAAGCATAGATGCACTAGAGCAAGAGCATTGCTGACTTCCAAACCTTAACTTGAAAACATTAATTCGGGGAAGTTAGAACCTTCCAAACAATTCAAACAAACACTCCAATAAGAGAATGCTAGTCAGTGTGTAACAGACCAAACCTTATCATGAATTCACAACGGTCAATGCACATTGCACATCGAAGAAAGGACGACCTCGCTCGTTATTTCGGATCTCTCCCTTCCAACTTAGTCATGGGGGATATGGCCACCTATGCTAATCAATCAAGGCGCTTAGTTCCTTTTTAGGTTTTTGTTTTACACATTTTTGCTTTTACAAATTTCTTTAACTTTTCTTCTTTTTGTTTTACAACATCATTCATACTTTTTCGTTTATTTGTGTGTTCACTTATTTTGTTAGGTTTGTCACCTAATAAGTGCTTCTAAAGATGGTATGAACTGTATTCCATTGATTACTAATGTTTGGTTTTTACCTCTTTGAGTTATGATGTTGATACTTTGGTATGGTTCTTCTGATATAACAGGTAATGAGTCCATGTCATCCATGCATCCATGAAATTCTATGATCTCTCTTGGCTTGGAACTGTACAGTCCCTTTCTTTAAATAATAAGAAATATCAGAGAATTGGTGACTGTGTATTTCTCAAACTAATGAAGGACTCAAGGATTGAAAAGGGTGTGACTTCAAGGGGATTTGATGCATTTGTGCTAGCCATTTTCTTGGGTGCTTGGATGTTTTCTTCTTGAGTCTTAAGGACCATTCTGACCTTGCTCCATTAACGGGAAGTGGAGCTAATAAAAATAATAAAGTCTTTACATGGTGTGGTTCTCACGCAAAAAAAAATAACATAAAAAACAAAGTGGGAATTCAAAGCACACCCCTTAGATGAAATAATTATCTGGGCTACAAGCACTGGTTATGGAACTCAATAAACATGTTCCCTCTAACTAAGGCCCCTTCTCACTTCTTTCTTTTTTCTTGTTTCATCAGAATGGTGGTGATTTTTTGGCAGAGGCATTCTTGTTACTTCAAGTGGATGGATTGGCCAAATGTATTAATGCAAAGTCACTGGATGTGGATTGTTTGAGGCTAGATTTGGAATGAAATCTACTAAGTCACATTAACCATTAATACACAAGGGGCTGTACACCACCTTGTTCTTGAGACTCCATTCCATTCTCTTCTTTCCATCCTTCTTTCTCCATTTTTCACC
>MNCI01025384.1:19177-50657 GCA_015680685.1 Gnetum montanum
AATGAGTAGCATACTAATGCTAGGATAATTAGAACTTAGTTAGTAAATAGTTAATGAAAGTTAGTCATTTAGTTCTCTTCACCTTTCCCTATTAGCATAGGCGTTAAAAAGATAAAAGATATAAAAATCATATACCTCAAGCTTACTTAACCATACAACCGTGACAATACAAGTGAGTTTGGGAAGATAGCGATTGATTAACCTTAAGTGTTCCATTAGGGTGTGTAAGCACTTAGTCCTTGGAGTTTGATCGGATCGCGCGTGAGACGCTTATATTCGTATGGTTGAGTGTAGGGGTACCTCGCCACTCATCAACCACAACATCCTCTATGGGATCACCACCTCATGCCTCTCACTCTCCATCATATCATCAATATTCTCACAGTTCCCTCCATCATATTTCACCACTAACAACACAAGAAGGTTTGGGACCACAACATCAATGAAAGAATGCCATTTTTGCTATGAACATACATGGAAAGAATCATGTTAGTAGATCTCCGCAAAAGTCTAGAAAATGTCCCTTCTTTAGGATGGTTTCCACTCATGCAAATAAGATGCATAGATCTCCTAGCTCATCAAAATTAGCACAAGACTAGTCTAATGAAACATCCTTCCTTGCAAAAGCAATGTCTCCCAATCCTACGCAAGCCCAACAACTATCACCAGTCCAACACAAAATGTAAAAGATAAACCTATCATTGAGGAGAGACAGAACATTCCATGCATTACTAGCAATAACAAAGGGTGCAATTATGGGCTGCAAGTTCAAATTGTTCCCTTAATTCCTACACCAACCCATAACAAATATAAGGAACAAGAGTGTGTAGAAAATCAAGATTGCAATGTAGCCACTAAACCAAAGAACACCTAGTGGCTTGCAAATGAGAATGCTAAACTATTCAAACAATGCATGGAAGCTTATAATCCACTTAGTAGTTCTTGTCTTGTCCATGAACTTAGTCAGGGCGGAGATTCCCCATCTTGAACATTTTACATTAGTACAACATCATTAGTACATTTTAAATTTCTTGAATATTTTACAATTTTTTTATATTTTACTTTATTTTTTGTGTGAATTTTCTTATTGTTTCGCTAATAAAAGTGCTTTGTTGCCAACAGGACATAGTGATGCTATAGTTGTTTGCTAATGGTGATTTGTACTTAATGTTTTTGATTGCTAATGTCTATTTTCTATTTTTGAATTTTGATGATTGATGACTAAGACAAAGTTTCTTTTTAATGGAACAAGCAGTGAGTACATGTCATCCATCCATCCACCAACTCTATGATCTTCATTGTTTTGGAAGTATGAGGTTCCTTTTTTTATTAATAAAACTTTAACAAGCTTGTGACCTTGGTAGTTTTCAAACTTGGTAAAGATTCAAAGGTTTGAATTGGGTGTGACTTCAAGGGGATTTAATACTCTTTGTACCTTTCTACTTGCTTGAGTGCAATTGTGTTTTTCATGGATTTCTTACTATTCTAGGTCGACCAATAATAGGAAGTTGACTAAGTCTTTGCATGGTGTGGTTTCCATCTAAAAATCCATAAAAACATAAAATTTAAAAAAATAATAATAAAAAAACAAAAACACACATGATGGAAATTCAAAGAATACCTCTTAGACAAAATAATAAGCTACAAGCACTGGTTATGGGACTAGAAAGACATGTTACCCATGCCTAAAGGTCCCCTCTAAGGTCCTTTCTCACTTCTTGCTTCTTTTTTCTTCTTAATTAAGGAATGATGATTGATCTATGGGAGCATTATTGTGTCTCAAGGGTGTGGACCAATCTTAGAGTGACAATGCAAAGTCACTGAAAGTGGTTGGTTTTGAACTGGGCTAAGGATGGACTTTATCTGATCATTTAACCATACAATTCACAAAGGACTTCCTATGATCACCATTAGGAACTCCATTCCACTTCCTCTCTCTTCCTTGGTTTCCATGTTTTTGTTCAATGTCTTAGATTGATGTGTTGAAATTCTTAGATAGATTTTTCCAAATTCAGTCCTTAACTTGTCATACCCATTAATCAAATGTGGGGCCCACAGACTCCTTAGTTGAGGTTATGCAAGGGTAAAAAGGGTATGTGCCTACTATGGGGAGGACCCATTGGCATATCTCTTGGTTGGAATAGTTAAGTTCCTTATCCTTAGACATTTCAGCAATCAAATCTTTCATGTGCCCCATTCACACATCCAACTGTGCACTCCTTAAGGCATTTTCTCCATAAAATTTCTTTCTCCAATTTTCCAAATTTTGTGAACTTTAAAGTCATATTCTAATGCATTTCATCATGTTCATGGCTTTTTTGGGTCTTCAAAAATGTCAATTTCATGTTCAAATCCTCTCTATTTTTCATATTTTTTAAAAGTGAAAAATTTTGGGCATAGGCTTCATAGATGGGTATCCATCGACGAAGCCCATATGTCAACAAGACCTCATATATAGGATCCCATCAATGTAGGGGCCCACCCACCTATAAAGAGGCATGAACACTCAGCAATTTTCACATTTGCTCATAAATGAGNATTCACTCTGTTCTTTGACCCTTTAGCTACCGAAGGTAAGGTCTTTGTCATGGGGGCCACAAACCTTAAGTTTTTGATGAAAAAAAATTTCATAAAATTTCTAACTCCCACAAAGGTTTAACAAAGAAACCAAGATTAAAACATCAAATTATAAGAGTTAAACCCTTCCAACAAGCTCTAGTAACATTCTAAGTTAAAAATCATCAAAATAATAATATAATCAATCTACCATGGTCTAAATTAACCTAAAGTGTAATTGCCCAATGAGAAAGGTAATTAAATGTTATAAGTTACACAATGAATGCTAATCCTTGATTATGTTGTGATCGCAGATGGCACCTAAGGGAAAACACACATAGGAAGGAGGACCGTCCCAACCGAGGGACAAACAGCCAAGAACAAGCCCACAAGTAAGTAGATACCCATGCCATGGGACCTCTTTGAAAAGAGCCCAAAGTGGAATCTATCTAATAGATTCTTGAAGAAGTTGTGACAATAGAACAATCTCACTGAGATAAGGCACCCGAGCCTAGACCAAACCTTAAGGTGACCTAGACAAAAGCCTGCCTTAGGCATATTGTGAATAGGGAGGTCCAAAAATCAATGCTCCAAGAATTAAACTTTAGACCTTTCTTGGAGTCAAAGCTCAGCTATAGAACTCTCTCATGTGTCCCACAATCACTTCTAGCAGGAAGTGGTACATGGGAGAGGCATATCTCTTCTAGAACAATTGGTAGGCTAATTCAACAATCAAAATCAAGGACATTTCAATGTCCTACTTGGTGAAAGCCAACATAAAGGTCCTTGGGTTAAACTGAGGCCAACTTTGTAGAAATCCCCATGTAGGCAAATCCTTGCATTAAGAAGGAATGGATGTAGAAATGTTATGGGAAATCCCCATACTTTAAGATTGCGGCCTTTTGATCTCAATCCAATGGGGAGGCCAAGCAAGATCACCACTTTCTCCACTCATGCGTATGCCACTCTAAGTAGTCAATTCCCCATCAACCTTCCATGACTAATCTATCTTGAGATAGAGAAGCGATTTTTAAAAAATGAATGTGGAAGGATGATACTTCCCTTCCCATGTCTCAGTAGAAAGTTATGCAAGAGGGAATGCATAACACGCTACACTAGTGATGTTGTCTGACATGCTCCATCTACTTCTTGGGAGGAGATGATGAAAGATAAGGTTCCTACCAAGACTATTCAAGAAGAGAAGCAGCAACCACCATCTTTGTCGTCCACTCATGAAACAACATCGAAGATCCATGTTGCCCTTAAGTGCATGCACGAGATCTGAGAGCAACTCTTGCATGAGCAAGAGCAAATACCAGGAATGAGTGGTGGTGACCAATCTGTGTATTGCCCAAAAATGAGTCACCTTAATGAAATTGCTTGAACCATTAGCTAGATGGAGGGAGGTGGGTTGATTTTCTCTGCCCAAAGAATGCAATTGCTTGCAAGATCGAATCCTAATGCCCAAGAGGTAATGATATCTCTCTTTCAATAACAGTAATTCCCAGAAATCTCTAGGAATGCCACTACTTTTTTGGTGTGTCTGGAGGAGGGCAAGGGGACAACTATCTTGGTGATGTAGCACCATGGATAGGAGATGGCAAAAAAGGTGGTTGCTAATAAAATTGTTGAGGCCTTAAATGCACTTGTGACATATGTACTAGACATTTCTACACTCAAAGATGTGTAGATGTTCATAGGAATAGTTAGCAATAGATTAAGTAAAACCCAACATGAAGAGTTGTTGGACCACCTAGTGGGAACTAGGCAACTGATTCTAGATATCTTCGATCTTTTAGACACCATCACAGCAACCTAGTTGAAGTTGCTTAAAGTGAGGGGCAAGTGTATGATATTAAAGGGGCAACTTGAAAGAAGCCAAGCTCAGAATCGATGCTTGGCTATGGAGGTTGCAGAATTAAGAACCTACCTCACAGATCTTGTGTTTCTTAATCCTACATTGACATGTGATGAAGCTTTCCAATAGCTTCAAGAAAGGCTCAAATAGGCTCAGAGCATAAAAGAGATAGTTGTCTTTGACTACTCTATGGCCAATTACAAGACATACATCTTTTAGAAGGACTTGGTCTAGAAACGTCATGAGAATGAAATCCTGACCATAGAGAATCATCATCTATAGAATGTTGATGTGAAGAAGTAGAAAATGCAAGAATTTATCCATCAACAACACGAGCAACTAGCCACAGGGAACATTGAACTGAGGATATTGGTAGCTGAAAATAGGAATCTCTCCATGGAGAAAGTCTGAGATCTTTGCCAAAAATTTGAGATAGAGATAATTGTCTAGAAGAACGAGGCTCTTAAATTTGAAAAACTCAAGAACCATTATAGAGATTAGGTCAGTCTACAAAACGAAATCAATGAAAACCACATCTAGATGGCAAAGGCAAAAGTCAATTAGGCCCTCCAACAACTCAAGGAAAAAGGTGATGTCTGGCAACATATCTTTGATAGGCTCAATGACTACAACAAAGTGAAAATCCACTTGAAAGAGCTATAAATCGAGGAGATGATGAAGTATATGGAGCTTGCCAATCTCTATAATGTAAATTTGGTAATGTTGACTGCTAGACAACCATGATTAGAGTTGGAGAAGTAAGTGACTAGCTCGTACTTGCTATATGAGGTAGAGTTCAAAAACCCATAAGGAGACTAAGCAAAAGCTTGAGATTGCTAATGTTGAACTTGAGGTTCTCAGGTCATGATTTACTAATCAGAGATCCACTATTGAGAACCTAGCCAAATGGATGAATACCTACCAGGAGCTACAGAATGCAATCAAGGTGTTCGATGTGGAGTGCAAACTTTTCACTACGTGGTTTGTCAACATAAAGGAATTGTTCTTGGCAACCCCTTGTCCCTGAGATGTTCCTCTTCCAGCCCACATTCAAGATGCTACGTGGATTATGAACAATCCTAGGGAAAAGGAGGAGAAGATGAAGGTACTTTTGAATGCCTTTCGTCTTCCACAAGACATTGTAGCTACTACCGAACAATCATAACCACCTCAACCACCATGTGCGCTTAAAGTAGGAGAAGGTCCTTCAAAGCCTCAGGAGCCTCTACCACTTGAGACCGTTTAGTCTTCTCCAGCATCTTCACACCATCTAAGGAATATTATTTGTTAGTTTTGTCTTGGTGTTCAATTTTGTCATCTTGAACACCAAAATTTTGTAATCATTATAAAACCCTATACTCTAAGCACTTAGTTTTTGTTGTGTAGTTTGTGTGTTTGTTTTGTGTGTCAATAATCCTATTCCTTCCCAAATTTTGTAAAGAACTCAAGGAAGAATTTTCATTTAGTCATGGGGTATGATGAGTCATCTAGTTGGCCATGTCCATGGGATGCCGTCAACGTGACCTTGTCGACAAGATCTTGTCAACATAAGGTTTGACCTGTTCATGTATGCCTATCGATGGGGCCCTCTGTTTTGCCTATAAATATGCACTCACCAACTACATTTATGGCATAAGTGGGATAGTTGTAGCAAAGCTCTTGTAGTTTTATCATTTAGAAGTTAGAATATTTTTCTAAGTGCTTATAGTAGGAGTCAAAGAGTGTATGGATCTTTATTTCAGCAGTATTGTACCTGAGCACAGCAGTGTGTGCGGTAATAAAGATGAGCTTTCTAATAAACCTTGCAGCACTTTGAAATAGATTAAATATTTCTTTTATGCATTTAATAGTTCAAGTAATTTCCTTTAATGCTTTAAGTAATTAAGTAATTAATTAAGCTAAATTAAGTTAGGCTAAGCTAAATTAAATAGCAATTAATTAAGCACATAAGTATAACCACTTCAAGCATATGCTTAGCACTTGGTAATCTTAGTAATGCTTAATATTTGGTAAGCTAGTGATGTTAAACATGTTCAGGATGTGTATAGCAAGTGGGAATGGATGCTTATGTTAGGACTAGTTAAATTAAATTCACAATTAAATTACTTTATTCATCATTCTTTATTCTTAGGTGACTTAGAACATAAAATGTAAAAAATGATAAAAATCATATGCCTCAGTTGTACTTAACCATACCTTTGTATTTCACGAGTGTAATTGGGAAGACAATGATTGTAACAGTTAATTTCACTTCCTAAAGACTAGTGTACTTAGAAGGCTATAGGTTTACAAAATTCAACTAGATTTCACGTAAACGCTTAGTGATTTGTATGGTTGGGTGTAGGGTCTACTTGTCGCTCATCAAAAATGATAAAAAATTACAACCATAAATGGTCCATTTTCATGGCTTAATTTGAGAAATTATTAAAATAAATACTGAGAAACTGTTTAACAAATTTAAGAAGGTTTAGTGGCATAAGTAAATATTCATTAACAATACTGATTTTTTCCATTTTTACTTTTACTTGTAGATCTTTTATGTGTCAATCATTATTCATTATTAATATTATATTGATGGGCATTTCTTCCATCTCAACTAAAAGCTTCATCTTCAATGTATATTTAGAATATCAAAACCTTTGTTAACATGCTACCACTTATTAATCCCATCTTCACATTCTTCTTGGAAAATTGATGATGAGCCAACCACGAGTGAGGTCACTCATGGTGAGAAATTACTTAAATCATAAGTCATTAGGCATTTGTGGTAACTTCATGATGGATTGTGGTTTTGTGTAAGATAAAAATTAGATTTTTTAAAGATTTTAAACAAAGAAGCTGAAAATCAAAAGAAAGCATTGAATTAATAATGAGGTATTAACTTAGCTATAAAACTCTTAATTTGAAAGCTCCATGACATGGGTTTGATTTTGGTGGGCAATGCTAAGACATAAAAGTTCTCATTAGACTATATATCTTGGGGTGTACCTATATTACAATTATTTCAAGGTTCCAACATCCCCTAGTAAAAGACCTGGCTTGGTAATCCCAATTCATAGGTTCAATTCCATTGGGCAGCACTAAGTTATAAATTAAAAAAATATTCCTTAAAATGAAATTCTAAAATTGGCTGAAAAGATCTAAGGGATCTTAGTGGACATTCGTAAAATGTTTTAATTTTAGTTTTATAATTAATGAGGTCTTTGAAAGAGAGGTTAAAAATTATTTTAAAAATCATAGAATTACATTTAAGATGAAATATCATGGATGAGTTCTTTTTCAAATTTTGTAGATGCTAGGGCACAAGTACCAACTTTTGTAGGAGAGTAAGATATAATAGCAAATGTTGGCACATATTGTCTATTACAATTGATCTTATATTGAGTCTCTTTAGCATTTGTTAAAGCCCACTTGTCAACTAAACATTTCAACTTTAAATAGATGGTAGTCTTTTTACTTGAGGAAAAATTTTTCTTATGTG
Source organism: Gnetum montanum (assembly GCA_015680685.1). Lineage (NCBI taxonomy): Eukaryota > Viridiplantae > Streptophyta > Gnetopsida > Gnetales > Gnetaceae > Gnetum > Gnetum montanum. Next base: position 27,073 of record MNCI01025384.1, read on the forward strand.
CTATTTGTTTGAATTAATAAACACTTCATTTAGTAAAAGTAGAAGTATTCACAAACACTTCTATATTATCAAGTTTATGTATTGTTATTTGATCATTCTTATCATTGACATTATTTCGATTTTTTGTTTGTTTAGTCTTAAATTATTTTTTTTATCTTGAACTTCAACATATTTTTTCGTTTCCTTAACATATTTTTTCTTAAGTACAAAAGGACAAACATTAAATAGATATCCTTCACGATGACTGATGAGTGGCGAGGTACCCCTACACTCCACCATACGAATACAAGCGTACACGCGCGATCCGGTCGAACTCCGCAGACTAAATGCCTTAACACCACGAGAAACACTTGGGGTTAATCGTTCGTTGTCTTCCCAGGCTTGCTTGTATGTGTCACGGTGTATGGTTAAGCAAGTCTGAGGTATGTGATTTTTTTGGTATTTTCAGATTATCTCCTATGCTATCAGAGGAAAGGGTTGAGAAACTAAGCTAACTCTAACTAAAGATCTAAGTCTAAATTAACTAGCGTCAGCATCCGTTCCCACTTGCCGGACACACCCTGAACTATGCAACTGTGGCTTACCAAACGCTAATCGTTACTGGGATCGCCACACGTAACGCAAGTGCTCGAAGTGGTCGTACTGAGGCACCTATTTAGCTTAAGTGTGATAAGCAGCCGATTCCTTAGCCAGCCGTACACACCCGTGGGTGCTCGTAACTAAGTCGTACTTATCACACGTTCTAGCCTAGCAATGAGCAGCCGATTCCTCAACTAGCCGTACACATCGGACTACTACTGGGATTACCAAGCGCAGAATCCTTGAATACACTACTGGGTTACCAAGCAGCCAATGCTCGTAATTGAGTCATACTCATGCGTTGCGTCAAGCAGCCGATTCCTTGATTAGCCGTACACGTCCGTAGACGCTCGTAATCAAGTCGTACTTGAACGCACTAGGAAAGCAGTAAATGAAAGCAATAAATGAAACCACGTGCTGCAAGGTTTATCCAATCAAGTTCGTCTTTATTGCCGTACACAACTTGGGTTCAGGTTTACAAGTTGCTCGAATAAAGAGCCGTTCACTCTAGGACTCCTACTGCGGGCACATGGGAAAAATACTAACTCTGGAGTGATCAATCTGCCAGAGCTTTGCTACACTAGCCAGGATTGGGAAATGAAGGGAGTACCGCCTCTTATTTATAGATATGGCGGTGGGACGCGATATCGCAGGGAAAGACGCGATATCGCAACACATGCAAGTCGCGTCTCATCAATGACAAAGTTACAAGAATTAGGAAGATTCATCATTGTCATTTTGGCTGAGAGGCCAACACATCGAGCATGATGGTGGGTGGGAGGGGGGTGAAGTTTGTTAACATTGCCATATTAAAACATTGGTTTTCAAATGAAACATAAACATTCACGTATATAAATAACTAGCTTAGATATATACATATATATCTTTGTCAATTTGCTGAGATGATTTTAAATAAGATGATTCTAACCAAGCCCGACTACTGGACAAGGTAATAAGATATCTAAAAACAGAATCACTCATCCATCCTCTATTTCTCTACCCCTTTCCCAATTTAGTTTTACCCTTTCGATCAAGTTTGTTTTGTCTTTGTTTGTTCATTGCGTTTTTGAGAAATAAATCTCTCTTATAAATAATGCTCAAAAATGCCATGAGCAAACAAAGACAAAACAAACTTGATCGAGAGGGTAAAACTAAATTGGGAAAGGGGTAGAGAAACAGAGGATGGATGAGTGATTTCGTTTTTAGATATCTCGTTACCTCGTCTAGTAGTCGGACTTGGTTAAAATCATCTTATTTAAAATCATTTGGGCCAATTGATAGAGAGAGAGAGAGATATATATATATATCTAAGCTAGGCATAGCCTTGTTTTAACAAAATTAGGTTAGCTACATGAGTTCTTTTTTGTCATTCACTTATATGAAGAGCTAGATCTTTGTTGTAGGTGACGATGTTATGTATTATTTCTGAAGGATGCCCTCGTAAGTTGTTGCTCATTTTCCATGGTAATTAGGCCTTGTGACTATTGTACATTCATTTAGGAAATGCCTTAGCATTTGCAAAATTTGAAAAGAACTCATCAATGAGATTTGGCAAGGTTCTATAGTTGGTTGCCAACCTAATGCTAGCCCTCTCCATTCATACTTGGGCTTGGGACCAACATCGGCGAAGTTAATTAGGAAGATTATAATATGTAATTGGTTGAATGTAAGTCTTTTTGCTTATTTGTAATACTAGTTTCTATTTATGGTTAAGAAAATTGATTTAAAAAAAAAAAAGTCTAAGGCCCAAGCCCATTTTGTTAAGACAAGGCTAAGATAATAAGCATGCAAATAAATAAAGATCTACTCATGTAGCTCACTCCATTTTTTGTTAAGACAAGGCTGAGATAATGGTAATGGTGATAAATGTCTTGAATAATTTCACATGTTATATATAGTTTTATATATTAGATTGAAATAAAAAAAATATTTCCTTAATAGTAAGACTCTTAATTTAGTAGTTTAAGCAACGTTGCATATTACAAGGATAGATATCACGTCTTGTGCCTCAGTTAACAAATGCAAGCATATATTATCGACCTTTTGGACAGTACTGAGAGCGTGAGACCCGCTAAAAATGGCGGAAAGCAATGGAAATGTATTTCCTTCTGCGCGGTACCAACCCTCAAGACATTGGATCTTCCTTGATTCATCCAGATGCACATGATCCTACCATTTTGGACAAACACTGGTCTTTGCAGACCACGAATTGCAGCAGGCGAGAAGGAACAGACAATTAAGGATACAGGCAAAATCAAAACCAGCAGGAATCAGGCACTCTAATCGTGGTTGGGTAAGGAAGCCAAAAATTGCAGCGTTTCGAAAACGATAGAGGTATTAAATGCGGTTCAGAAAATTGCGAAAAATCGCAATGCACCAACCCGCTGTCCACGAGAACCCGTCAATAGAGGGAGCAGATTTGTTGTTGATCGACGATTCCATGGCCAGAAAGAACTATTCCCGCCGCAGCATTAATAAAGGACAAAACCTTGTGGTTTCCTCACCAGCACCAAGTGCGAGAGATAAGAAAAATCACAGCATCATTTCTTGTGGTGATTTCAAGCACAAAATGCTTGTTTGGTCCGCCATGCTAGGCCTGATTTTGCTCTTGGGTTTCTTGGTTTGCTTTTCTCAGACTAATTCGGCGGGTGCCAGCTTTTATACTGCTCAGGTTCTGCAAGTTTTCCCGCACGATCCTGCTGCTTTCACGCAGGTAATTCTTTCCTGGCAAATTTTGAAAGTTTGTGCTTTGAAAGAATTTGATGCATTATGTTGATCTCTGGTGTACAGAAAGCGGTACTAAGTGGGCTTTTTTAGAAACTTTGAAGAGAAAACTGGATTTATTCACTTTTCAGACAGATCCTGAAAGAAGCCTTTTTGTTCGGGTTTCTTGGGAAGACTTTTAAATTATAAAAGGATAACAGAAATAAAACAAATTTGAAACGGAGCAAACTTCATTAGGTGCTTGGAGTACGTTTAATTCCCACTTTATGAACCCTCCAATATGCTTGAGCAATGAAGATCCTAGGATTGGATGATGACTGGAAAACGTCTAATAAATCCCGCTGGATTCTAACCTGCAAACTGTTATCAACTTTGAAATGCTGGAATTCCAAACGAGTCAACCACTAACCTAATGATGTACGATCATACTCACATTACCTTGGAAGGTTTACATGGAGACTCTGCTCAAGGAATCTCAGTGGCAATGAACACATCTGCTGAGATTGAATACTTTCAGTATTTCAAGGTAATGAGCTACGCAATGTAGGATAACGAGGAAGAATATTAAGGTTACAATTGAAACGACACGGTTGCATTAGACTTTTGAAATGATGATGAAGATGACTAAATGCTGGCCTTGAGCTCCGTCGATTTTGGTCTGTAGCTTTCTTAGTAGTACCATTCATTTTGTTATAGTTTTTCTGGAAACTACGTAGATTCTGTAATTATCCTGGAAAGCAGCACACAAGGCTGAAGTAGTTATGACGACGCCCTATTTAAATTTCAAAACCATCTCACACAGGAGTAATGAAACCCATAAACCAATCAAGATTAAAATTTGCCTTGAATCGAGAAAGTTTATTAAAGGAACTTTGAGGGTACTTATGGATACAGCTATAGAGAGGGGGACTTTGATTGCTTAATCCTGTACTGTGGCAATGTAACTTTTTGCTTAATGTTCTCTCTTTTATGTCATCGAGTAAGCTTGAATGCTTTAGTAACATGGACTTCGCTTTTCTTAGCAGGGTCTTCAATATGCTGGAGATGATAATTTTTACGAAAGTACTGGTCTTTATGGTCAAGTAAGAATGATTTATATCATTTGGTAACTCTTTATGGTTAAGCAAGATTTTAAAATGCGATTGCCAAATGTTATAACACCCAACTTTGATTTCCATATTCCCTTTACAGTCCTCAGTTCGGGAGGTGCGCATAAAAGATGGAATGGTAATAAATTAATTTTATTATGTGGTATGCATTACATTTTACCATTTTTTCAATGAAAATATTCTTTTTACCTGTAAAACAGCAAGCCACTTCTAACAATCTATCCTGAAATGACACCTACTTGCAGTAACTTGAAATCCCCTTGGGCTGGCCCAAACTTTGCCTTATATCCTTTGACTTTTTAAAGGGTGGAACCATTTCAAATAGGTTAATACAAATTTATTGAAAATACATTTATGTGATATCTGATGGGTCATTTGTGAGACAATTCTTTTTAAAAGGAAGGATTTGAGTTCAATCCCAACCACTAAGATTTTTTTCTCTTGAAAATTTTGGCCTCCATTTCAGATTTTACATGGGTTCAGAGTTTTCTCATTGTTAATTACCACTTTAATTTTCTGTGTTTAGTTTCATATTTTCATTTGATTCTCCTTTGTTAATCATCAGTCACTGGGCAAGTTTTTTCTGTTGTGTAGTGGGCAGCACTCACTTGTTGAAAAGTCGAAGGCGATGGAAAGTGGGCAGCAGCTACCCTTTGAGGATTCAATGGATATAGGGCATCCTTTAGGCTTGCTGTCACCCCATAGATGGCACATTTTTATAACCTAACTCTTTTAAATTATACATGTTGCTGTGAATGTCTGGTGGGAAAGAATATTAGTAGCAAATCACTTACAAAATTCTAAAGCTCATGTACTGTATGTTTCCTCTGTCTAGTAAATCCTCAGGGTCTCAATGGGCATCCTAAAAATTCCTGTTTCACTTCATTATAGATTTTGATAATTTATTATGTTTGCAAATTTTTTCCTTGAAAAATAGTAAACACAAAATTTTTCTGTTGCTGTTTACCATTCTTTATTTGTCATTTAATCGTGTTAAGCCACTTGTACATTTGCCTGCTCACAAGTTCCTGGGTGATGTCCAGGTTCAAAAATTGCACAAAATGAACCCCAATGATTTTGGAGAAGGGTTGACACTTCTAAATGAAAGGTGGATTTTATTTCAAATATTATTCTACTGTATTTTCTGAAATTTATGAAGCCTGTCATTGTTTTCTTATGACTTTATATATGAAGGGTATATATTTTGTGGTATGAAATTTCTGTTTTGGCATGACAAATTGTACCATTCTTTGGGTACAGATTTTCAAACATCATAGATGTGCACCATAGTTTTGTATATATATCATATGTCCAAGATTTGTAATGTAATAAGTTGTCCTACTAGATTTGGAGAATGGAATGCGAATTAGAACATGTTTTGTAGAATACAATACATCAGAGTATGTTCCTAATATTAACAAACAAGTCATCAAAATAAAACCACCTAATATTTGTTAGCAAATTGAAATTTTTGTTATTCTTTAGCAGGTTCAATGGTGATTTGAAAAAATCTATGAGTTGGATTTCTCACTTGTTCTCTTGGGACTTATATCTTGAAATTTTTGGTGGAACTCACCTTTGTTAATAATGGTTTGATATTTAGTAATTTGTAACATTGTTTATATTTTTCATTTACAGGTTGTATCAGGTCACATGGAAGACGAACCTTGGTTACATTTATGACCGACACAATCTTAGCCAAGTGAATACAGTGTATCTTGCATTTGTTATTGTGCTTAGGTTTTGGAAAAAAAGTAGACTACCAATGAAGTGAACGTACTGAATGATTTTGCATTTTACATTTTTTTAAAAAATTGCTTTTAGTTTTAGCTGAGAGGCCACAGAAAATTAATAATTATTGTCATAACAGTGTGCAAAGAGATGAACTTTTTTATGTGAATTATTATTTTGGCCAAGAGACCAAAGAGACCAACTACCTGGAGTTTGTCACAGAAAATAAATACTTATCATCATAATGCTTGGCCAAGAGATAGAACTTTTTCATGGAAATTATAATGATTATGTATTGGTTAGACTTTATCATAGAAAATAAATAATCATCATCATAGAGCTGGCCCAATAGATGAACTTTTTCAAGGGAATTATTATGGGCACAAAATTTAAGGCTTAACAACTACCATGGAAAGATTTATTTAACATTGGTTTTGATTTCCTTTTTCATCAAGAAAATCAATTCTCAATGAATCAATGGAAATTTATTAATTTGAAAATGAAAATGATTCTCTGAGCCAAATAATAGATATATATCATAAATATATAGCTGATCTAGTAATATTTCATAGAGATATTATTGGGATAAGATCACTATTATTTGATGACTTAAAAAGTTGAATGGTGTTGTATAGAAAGAAAAGAAGAAATAAGAGTTAAATGTAAACAAAAGCCCAACCATTGTTGATTTCCAAATCAAACAGGTGTAGTTTGTGGACAACATCAGTTATTTGCATCCTATTAGTGACTGCAAAATTATTTATGACTCTTTCTCTCTTTATATCACATTTTAAAACGACTATCATAAAATTGTTAAACTTTAACTAATTTACTGTGTTGAGAATTCTGAAACTTTTTGTTTCTCACAACATGAAACTATAGTAGTTTTGAACCTTCCGTGTATTGAGAGTTCTGGAGGATTGCAATCATGTACCTCATAGACTACATGGCCAAGCCTTTTGCTCATTGGTAAGTAATGGAGGCAAATATTTGACCATTTTCTGCATTAAATTAGGTAAGAACTTTTCATCATCCTATGAAAGATGGCTGGGGATTAGCTACTGATGGAAAAAACTTATTTGGAAGCGATGGAAGTTCAACTTTGTACTATTTTGATCCAGTTGCATTCAAAGGTTTTCCACCTCATTTGATGTAATGTTTTATTTTCATTTGCTAGACATCAACTGATAAGATTTTGAATTGTATTCGAAATTTGTGACTGTCTTCTGTATTTCTTTTTGCAGAGCAGTACAAAGTGAAAGTGAAATATGAAGGTTTTGAAATCAATAACTTGAATGAGTTGGAGTTTATAAATGGTGAAGTCTGGGCAAATGTTTGGCAGGTCTCTTTTCCGCACACACTCAGATTCAAAATTGATAGCTAGTAAACATATGATCATCATACATTTGTTTCATTTTTTTAAGACAAAGCAAGCATATTGTTTTGTATATGCACTATTTAGTTACAGAAAGGACATGAAAAGGATTAGATAGCAGGCTGTTAGGATTTGAAACGTTGTAGTTAACCTTTTGAACTGTTTTCTTGTGGTAAATTTACAAAAAGGAAAAAAGAAAAAAAACGATTCATGGATGATAGTTTCAAGATGAAATTTTGGTGGCATTGTTTTATGCTAAAATATAGTAGAATTGAAGCTTAAATTTTTTTACTGGAAAAGAATAGTGTTTCGTTTATCTTTTCACATGTCAAATTGTAATGTTTATGTTATTGGATGTATTTTAAATTTGCTAGTATTGAAATGCATGTCAAACTTTTTGTTTCTGAATCATGTTTTAAAAAATCTGCAGTCTGATTGCATTGTGAGAATATCACCAAAAGATGGCAGTGTACTTGGATGGATACTGCTTCATGACTTAAGGTAAATACCCATGTGTTAAAATGTTTACCAACACTCAAAGGTTTGTTATTTTGTTCATTTCTTGTTTACAGATATTTGATGATGCTAGCAATTATTGATTGTAGTTCACATAGTCAAATGCATTTTTGGTATTTGTCATTTGTTCTAAATAGCTAGACCTATAAATAATCATCTGATATTCTAATTCACCTTTGCAGGATGAAATTGATTCATGCTGGGTATAATTCGGTAAGACTATCAAAATATTAGCATTAAGAAAGTTTGAGTGTTTCATGTACATTAGAAAATTAATGATAAAATTTGTAAGTTTCTAGAATGATCGTTAAAATCACAAAGTTTAAAGTTACTGAGATGTGTCAAAACTGTTTTAATTACTGAAGTTGGTGGTAGATTCCCATTAAGGTGGCAGATTTAGTCCTTTTCCAATTTTATTTTTGTTATGTTGGTTGTGTAATGTCCTGTAATGGTCCATTGCCTAAGGTATCAACTTTTATATTGCTTTTCTTACCAGCAAACAAATGTATGAATGAAACATAAATGTACTTTATTTTTCTGCATGTTTTCTTCAAATTTTTTTGTAGGAAAAAAGTTTTCTAGTTTGATTTTAGCTTTTACTCAGTATTAACTTGAAATTCTTATATGCATACTCCAGATTGATGTGCTAAATGGCATTGCATGGGACAAAGAAAAGGAACGCCTTTTTGGTGAGTTCCTAGGTTGTTTTATTATTGAACTTTATAAATGAAATTCTACAATGCTTGAAAATCTATGTTCTCCTGAGTTTGTGGACAATGCTGAGATAAATTATGTACATTATGTTTAAAACCTTCTCATAGAGGTTGTGCAAGTTGATCTTGGGAAATACCATGTTTAGTTATGACCTCATGAGTTGTTAAGTGAACTAACCGTCCAACAAGACTCATGAGTTCTGTTCCTTTTCTAGGGATTGTGCTATCTGGTAGGAACTAAAGCATCTGATTTGTCTATCTAAATGTTATTCAATATCATCTCTCTTATTCCAAACAGATGGGAAAGCAAATAACATTTATGTTGAATAAAGTAGTCAAGTGTTTATGTTAATCCTAATAATGTTGCAAAATTTGTGTTGAAGTGCTATGGCTTTGCACCACATGGAAATGATAGGATTTGGCTTTTCTTTGATAAAAATTGTCTATTATCAGTGCATCCTTTTTGTGTAACTGGCCTCTAATCCAGTAACTAGCAGCCTATGCACACCTTGGTGTAATGTCCAGCTAATCAATTTTGTGAAACTGAAACTAAAATTGTTTTTTGTAACATCATAGACACTGGGGCCAGTTCAGTTTTAACCATTTTTTGCAGAATGCCTATATATATCAACAGGAACCTATTGGGATTGAACCTATGATTTGCAGGATGTCAAGTTACATACCTTAACCAACAGGTCACAGATTGTAACTGTTAATATAATGTAAGGTACTTTAGTGGGATACGTCTAGTAATAGTAGACTCCTTTAAAATATGAAGCTATAGACTTAACTGACTATAAGTGCCTAGAACTTATTCAAATATGTTAATGAATTATTGTAAACTTTGAAAGGTTGATGTATAAAATAGAAAATAGGCTTGATCAAGTTGAGCATATTATCATTTCAATGACAAGTATGAAGAATATGGAAATCCTAATTATAGGTGAAAGCTTTTTCAGACTAGTCCTCATCATCAACCTAGTCCCAACAAAATGGTGTCAGTTACATGAGTTCTTTTTTTATCATTCACATCTATAAAGAGCTAGATCTTTGTTTCAAGCGATGATATCTGCAAAATTTGAAAAAGAACTCATCAATGAGATTTGGCAAGGCTTTATAGCTGGCTGTCAGGAATGAACCAAATTTGTTTAGAAAGCTTGTTTCTGATCCTTGATGTGCTATTGTAGGTAAAACTTTCTAATTGAAGAATTAAAGGATAATAATCTTTGCCAGAGTATTCAAATCATACTAAACAATATTATTTCAGTAACCAAATTAGATGCTGAGAAATATTTAAGCAAGACACCTTGTTAACTATTTTTTTAGGAAGAAGTGAAATTTTAAAATACCTTGTCAAAATTTTAAAATAGAACTGCAAAACTTGGGATAGAAAGGAAATTCGCTTACATGGCTGAATTTTAGAACTTGTAAATAATAATAATATAATATTGTCGAATGGATCAACTCAAACTCAAACTCAAAATTTTAGAAAACTTTGGACACATTTTTTCCTTTCACAAAAGATAAAAACGTACTGGAACTTTTTGTTTCGTAAACTTCAAAAACATGAGAGTTTGGTGAGTATGTAACCCTGGCTGAGGACAAAGTTACCTGTGTATGTTCCTTTAGACACTTAATCGATGCACAAAAGCTTTTTTATTCCTGCTAAAAAGTTGAAACTACTAGTGAACAATTGAAACAAGCAATATTATGGCTTGTACCGCCATCGGCATCTGTGCTGCTTAACCTCTTTTGATGTGAAGAGATGGTTAATATCAGTAATTATAGGCTGTGTCGTATTCATGTTGCTAACACAACCCACCCGGATACCTTGTTCCAGAGTTGATGGATTTATAATCCTATTGCGAACAGCCTTGCCCTTCTTGAATGAAGCCAGATCAAGAAATAGAAATATGTGTTAGTGAATATGCATCTTTAGCTTCTCATGACCAATCATGCCAATGTATTAACACCCAGCTTGTCACTGAAGCATTTCTTCTCAGTTCTAGTTTTATGTTCCTAGTTTAGTTTCTCCTGTCAATGAAGTTAGTAGGAGAAAAGTCTGTTTGTTTGTTTTAGTTCTCTTTTCACTTTTTCATGTTCATACAAAAATACATCAAGTTGCATGTCTACATAATCCTTGAATAAAATTCTAACTATTTATATATTGGCAAAAACTCTTGAAGAGCCCCATATTAAGTTTTGATAAAATTCTAACTATTTATATATTAGCAAAAACTATTTAATGCTTTTTATTTGAATAGCATCTTATTTCTAATTTCTTGTATTTCTGGATTAACTGTTGTGAGAGTTTTAATTGTTTTTAAATGTTCAGGCATTTACCAAAGGAGAAATTGAATTTGTGTAAATCATAGCAATTCTATCAGTACTATTTGAATTGACTTTGGCTCTGGCTGTACTTTCCATTTCAGTTACCGGCAAATTATGGCCAGAACTTTACCAGATAAAGTTGCATCCACTTTCGCAACAACAAGCACAATCGCTTGGAAACATCAGCCAAGTTTGTCAATTGATGTGATGCTGAAAGCAGCTTAATGCACATGGCATTTGAAATGCCTAATTTATTAACAAGTCAATTAAGTGTGATTGCTTACGTCATTAAGCATTTTGCCTCTTGATAAATTATAATTTCTTCTCAAATGTATTTTTGTGTGATTTTTTGCTTTACAATCTTATTGGACCGAGCCATTTTATCATTTCTTTTACGATGCTTATGTAATCTTAGGGTCTGTTGGGAAGAGTTCAGTTTCAGCCATTGTCTCTTGCCCAATGCTTATATAATCTCTATATAACCCATTGGGATTGAACGTGAGATTAGTAGAATGCATATTGAATTCTTTATGATAGAAGTGAAGTTGCAAATGGATATCGTAATTTTTAATATTTTGGAGAAAACTTATTAAGAATCTTACACAGGTCTACTTGTAATGTTTTTTCCCCTTAAAATTATACTATTTGTTTTTTTTTTTCCAAATCTCCACGAGTGAATTTATGATGACAACGTTCTAGCTTGTATTGTCATTTACCCATAATTCCCCTCTCTAGTATAACACTTTAGAAATCAGATCTGGTACTGTCATTGCCCATATAAAGAAATGTGCATTCTAGCAGACTCCATGATACCACGGTGGACGGAGACATGCAGTGCCCAGAATTTCTTTCCTTTAGAATAGCTGGATCCAAACCCTAATAGACTTGACATTTCAGACATTTCTCTGTGGATGAATTCCCATTGGAATGCAGTTCTCTACCTTCAATGAGAGCTCAAAAAACACTTGTGTATATAATACCAAAGTCAAAGAATGATCACTGGTTTTAGTTGGCTACAGACAGATATAACTGGAAATCGTTGACAGGCTTAAAAATTTAAATGCGACAAATGTTGCTCGTTTCAGTGGTTAAAAGAGAGTTAAATGTCTTCAATCTTAAACATAAAGTTCCAAGGTTTCTTGCCGGTCATTTGGAAACGTTTTTTTAATGTAAGTTATACGTTGCACAGTAAAGTTACATGATTTTATGCCTAATATGCCACGAGTTCATTACGTATGTAGTGCTTTTCTTTTTTACTTTTTACAAGCAACAGAACATGATGAATCCATCAACTAACAAAACAGGGCATATGGAAGAGAGAATGGGGAAGCAAATTTTTGCTATGCATGCATGGTGGACTCTATATTCTTTACTGCGAGCTGTACTACTAAATACAATTACATTGTTTAAGTTAAATCGCAAAAAAGAGAGGGTCCTAAATCTTCTACGGAAAAAATCAAAATCAAAATGAAATCATCTTTGACTTTAGTTAGGGTTTGAAAAGAACAGTGCCAATAATCAAAGTTCATCGTTCATATGCAGAGATGTTTCCATGTTAAAAGAAAATTCAATTAGGAGACACGGATGTTTTGGTCTTATAGTTTTGATAAGTTTGTGTCGATTCAAAATTAAATGACGAAAGCTTAAAAAGGCATTAAAAAATCATGGAGTCTTTCTTTTTGTTGTTTTGGAAGTTTCTCTTCTGCTTCTCTGCATCTGTACTTTGAATCTAAGCTTTTAAATATCTTTATGTTTTTTAGACATTTAAAATTTTTGATACAGCCGCAAAATTTGTAAAGCCCAATACTTTTCACCCGTTTTCTGGGGAGTCGGATCACTCGTGCCTATTGGCTTCCACCCAAAACTTGAAGGACGCTTGGGTTTTGCAGTTGCGGTTAAAAATAGGTGTCCTATTACGCTGTATCATTTAGGTGTTTTCATCCCATTTATGATAAGATGACCGTTAAGTAAAAGATTTTGACGATTGCACTCGATCATTTTAGTGTCTTTATCACGTTTATGAGGAGCCCACCGTTAACGTTGATGATGACATCCTAGGTCTGCTATCTACCTTACACACTGTTCTTAATATGTATATTTTTACCGTCTCCCACATCTATCACCATTACTGAGGTAAAAACAAAAAGAAACAGACCAGTCCAATTTTCAACACTTCAAATTTATGCCCAGCGATTCTGGTTTCATATTCAGAGAGAGCAAAGAAAAATAAAGAGTGACCCAAAGTAGATTTTTACATTCATGCGTTCTTCTCATATCATCCACCATCAGTAATGGTGCAATTTGCTTTCAATAGTTCTCGTTGTTGAACTTCTTAGAATAAATGAAACATTCTTAGAATGGTATGTTTTGTCTACGTGATCCATCTAATCTGATTCTTCATCCTATGTGCAGACAAAATTGATCATCACCCAAAGGCTTAATGTTCATCTCACCAAGGCATAGTCTTGGAAGGATAGTGGATGAACGAATGTCTAACCTCTTTCAAGTGACTTTGCTCAAGCTTGAACCCATGTCTTATGACTTGAGAAACAAGCATCCTACCATCACTCCAAGTGGTGGTCCTTTATGTGAAGACAAGGTATGTTTATTTTATCTTTTGAAAAGTTGGAACCATGATTTTGGAGCCTAGTCTTGGCTATGCTCCTCTCTGTTCAATCAACTTGGGCTTGGGCTAGGTTACTTGTTGCTACCGTTAGTGAACAAATGTCCAATTACTTAGTTGTCATGAATATGCTGAGTCCTTTTTTAGGAGATAGCCTTGTACCCTACTTGGTTCAATGTGCATGCAGGCACACTAATCACTACAAGTTGTTGTAGGCCACCCTACCTAAATTGATCATCATATTGATCCCTAAGCTTAATTGGAAAGGCTCAACTTCAAAACTATTCATGAAGCTTGTGACACTACCATTATGAGAATGAATGCTCAAGCATAGCCAAGATTAAGCAATTGAGGGAAGCATTGTATGGAATTCACTAATATATTCTATTAAATTGAGTGAAAGATTATGTCTATGGTATCTTGGTTATCATATATTCTATTCAATTGAATGGAATTCATTGATATCTAAAATATAGTGAGATGACTCAATACTCAAAGATAGAAAGGCTAAATGGTTGAACAAGATACTTACTTGATGTATTTGAACTATGGTTACGATTACTAGTTAGTTTGCTATGATTAATCTAGTAAAGAGGTCATCAATTAATAAAAAGGATAATGTTGGTTGCAACATTAAGTTGGTCTTGTTGGCTAAGGTTTTGTCAAAGATGTAAAATTGAAACAAAGTCGATGCACAAGTGAAATTAGTCCTCATATTCATTTTGTGTCATTTTGGTTGAGAGGGCAATTACTAGTTGGTTGGACTTTGTCATGAAAATAAATAATTATTGCTTAGCCAAGAGATGAACCTTTTTACAAAGATTATTGTGGGTATGTATTGCCTAGACATTGTCATGGAAAATAAGTAATTAGCTAAGAAATGAACCTTTTTATATTAATTATTATGGGTATATAATAATTGGGCCAATTACCAGCACAAAATTTAAGGCTAAAAATCAATTATGAGATTTCATTAATTTGAAAAAGAAAAAGATTCTCTTAGCCAAATAATATATATATATCTTAAATATATAGTTAAACTAGTGTTATTTTTGCCGAGGAAAATTATCCACATCAATGAAAGGTACAAAATTGATGAGTGGCAAGGTACCCCTATGCCCAACCATACGAATCATAAAGCATTCATGTGTGATCCAGTTGAATTCCTTAGACTTCATAGTTTTCGGTGCACTAGTTCTATAGGGAGTGAACCTTGCCTTAAGGTTGTTCGTTGTCTTCCTAATTACACTTGAGATGTACACTAGTATGGTTAAGTGTAATTGAGGCATTTGATTTTTATCATTTTGTATTTTATGATTTTGGTGTTTAAAGAGAGATAAAGTAATTGGATCAATAAATTTAATTTAACTAATTAACTAGTATCTAAGCAATCCTAACATAAGCAACTGGTCCCACTTTCTGCACACATCTTGAACCCACGTATCCACTGCTGGGTTTCCACGTGCTATGCTACTAGGCATACTAAGTAATAACGTTGCTGGGATTACCAAGCGAATACGTGTTACACTCAAAGTAGTTGTACTTATGTGTTTAACCTACTTAGCTTATCTTGCTTAATGACTTCATTAGCTTAATTATAGGAAAACATTGAATAAATAATTGAAAACATTAAAGGCATAAATGAAACATTTAAGCTATCCAAAATGCGACAAGGTTTATCAAGAAGTTCATCTTTATTGCTGCACACACTGTTGTGCTTAGGTACAACAACACTCGAATAAATATTCATACACTCAATGACTCCTGCTACGGGCACTCGGGAAAAACATTCTATCTTTCAAATAGACAAACTACAAGAGCTCTGCTACTACTTTGAAAATTGATTATGCCATAAATGCAGTTGGTGAGCACGTATTTATAAACTAGGATAGACCCCTATGTCGACGGGGCCTAGGTGACGAGGCCCAGTTGATGCAATAGACTACATTGATAGGGCCTAGTCGATGGGGCTTAGTTGATGCAACAAGTTGAAACTCATCATACCCCCACAATTGAATGAAACTCATCCTTGAATTCTTTATAAAATTGGAAAGGTATGGGATTATTAACTGGCTTCCAACATAACAAAACAACATAACATAGACATAACGAAAGTGAGTGCCTCGTGTACGGACCAACACATTACAAAAATTACGGTGTTTATGAAGCAAAATTGAACATTTTCCATTGCCAACCTCCTTAATTCAACATTTTCCCTAGTGAGTTGCTCTTGTTGTTGATGGATAAATTCTTCTAGCTATTGTTTTTGCGCATCAACATTCCACAGGTAATGATTTTTTGTAGTCAAGGACTCATTTTCTTGGCGCATCTACATCAAGTCCTTCTGTACTGCATGAGTTTCAGCTTCTGCTACTAATTGATTGAAGACCACTATTACCATTTCTCCCTCAACCTTCTTTAGTTGTTCTTGAAGTTGCTGAAAAGCTTCGTCTCATGCCAATGTAGGGTTGATAAAAGCAGGGTTGGCAATTTGGGCACATAACTCGGTAACCTCTGCGGCCAAGCTTTGATTGTGTGCTTGAGCTATTTCAAGTTGTCCTTCTAAGATGAGGCACTTGCCCTTTGCCTCTAGCAGCTCTGACTAGGTTGTAGTGATGATATCCAGAAAATCAAAGATATCCAAAATTAGTTGCTTGGTTTCCACTAGTTGGTTTAGTAGTTCTTCATGCTTGGTTGCACTCAATCTCCCATTGATTGTTTTTGTGGATGCCTGCACATCTCTTAGTGCAAAAACATCTAGTTTAGGTGTCGCAGGTGCATTTAACGCTTTAATGACTCAATTAGCAATGATCTCTGTAGCTGTCTCTTTCTCTTGGTGCTACATCACCAATACAGTTGCCTCTTCATCCTCCACCAAGCCCACCAAAAATGAAGTGGCATTCTTGGAGATTTCTAGGAATAGATGATGCTGAGAGAGAGAGACACCATCACCTCTTGGGAACTTGGATTTGACCTTGCAAGCAACCATGTTCGTTGGGGAGACAACATTGATCCACCTTTCTTCATTTGGCTAATTGTACAAGCCACTTCTCTGAGGTGACTCATGGCCAATCTATACATAGATGGGTCTCTACCACTAGTTCCTACCTATTGCTCTTGTTGTTACAAGAGCTGCTCTTGGATTTTCTACATGTCCTCAACTACACTATGGACCCTTGGTGTTTGCTCATGAGTAGGTGGTGGAGGTGGTCATTGCTACTCCTCTTTTTTTGTCATGGTAGACATCTTATCCTTCATCATCTCAGCCCACGAAGCATTAGGAGCATGCTTGAGTATATCATTTGTATAGTAGACTATTTCTACCCTTTTGCATAATTTTCTGATTAGGCAGGGAAAAGGCAAGGTCTTTCTTCCACATTCATTCTCCTTGAAGTGCTTCTCTATTTCTAGAAAGATTAGTTGTGGAAGATTTGCTAGAAATGTTCCACTTAGAGTGATGCATGCTTGGTAGAGAAGGGTGTCACCTTACTAGGCCTCACCATTGGATTGAGGTGGTAGGTTGCTATCTTAAAATAGACTTGCTCCACCACTGTGAGTGCACCAAATTCCTTACGGTCAACCCCATAACATTGTTGAGTCCATTCCTTCTTTGCTTTGGGATCAACTTGTGTTGAAAACTCTACTAATTGGGTTCCTATGTCAGGCAACCCAAGGACTTGTGCAATGAATTCTACTGAGTAGGATACTTGACTATCCTTGATTTTCATAGTGCTCCTACTCTCTTTTTGTTCCAAAAGAGATACGTTTCTCCCATGTACCACACCTCATTGGAAGTAATGATTGGCCACATGGGAGAGGCTTGTAGTTGAGCTCTAACATCTTTTGAAGCTTGTTCAAGGAATGACCCGAAGTTCAATCTTTGAAGAACTGAGCATTGAATTTCATAGTTCCTGATTGTGTTGATGCAAGCTTGTGTGAGTGTGACTTCCAATCTAGGTACAGGGCCTGGTGCCTCACCTCGCTATGAGTGTTCTAATGTAACTTCTTCTTTGGGAATCTTTCAAACAAATTCCACCTCGACCTCGTCTTTGAGGGGTCCTATTGCATGGGTTGCCTCAACCTGTTCTTAGCCATGTTCTTGTTGGCCCCTTCCTCCTCTAGGTTGTTTCTCCCATGGTTGCAATGATCCTTCCTCCTATGGTCTCTTACATCTTGGTGCTATCTGTGATCACACATAACAATGGATTAGTAATTATTATGTAACTCAAAATGATTAGAATACCTTGTCCCATAGGGAGGTTACATTTGGCTAGGGTGTGATTATGGTTGGATGGATTTAATATTTAATTACTAATTTAATCTTTGGTTTATGAAAGTTATTGGAAGGGTTAAATTTTCAAAAATTAATGATTTAATAGTATTTTACATCTTAACCCTTTGGGGGAGTTAGGAAAAATTTCAAAAAATTTTCATCAAAACCTTGGGGTTTGCTACCCCCATGACTAAGAACTTACCTCTAGTAACTACAAGGTCAAAAAACAAGGTGATTCAGATAAATGATGTGAGAGTTATAGGCTCAGGAAGGTTTTGGGCTATGAAAATTGCAAAAACTCCTTGGGCATTATGGACCAAATGTGAAAAATCTAAAGTGTTTAGTGGTATTTATACTATTTTTGCATTGCATGGATGGGGCCTAGTCCACGTGGTCTGCTGCGTCTATGGGACCTCGTTGATGTAGCTCTTAACCATTGTTGACTTTTTACACACTTTCATACCAGGAATGCTTTACAAGGAGCACAACGCATCACTTGCAGATTTCTCTGATATGGAAATACAGACAGAATGGAAATGCATAAGAGAAAGGGAAGGACTTCGAAGGATTGACTTGCAGACAGAAGGACTGACACTTGCAGAATGAAACTACTAGATAGCTCTCTCTTTCTTGCGGTGCTTGAGGAAGAGGTAAGGGTTCCTTTTTATAGGAAGAGGAAAGCCCTTCCTGTACATTCTTGGTGTTATCCAGCTCAGACCGCATTATGTTATAATGCCTTACACCTCATTGGATACTGTACAAGGGGATGACATGGAATCTTACTTTTAGTTAGTGGATTACTTTTACTGTTCACCATCACTTGTGTCGGAATCATCATTATGGCGTGGTGTGGTAGGTGCCTCGGATACCTCATCTTCTGAATCGGACGAATCAGGATGGAAGGAGATGACCGGACCAGGATTATGCCAACGCACTCGCCAGTGTCCACCTTCTCTTTGTAGTAGTTGAAAAGCAGGATCAAAATTATAGGGTTCAAGTGTAGTGGGAACCCGATGATTAGCTTCACAAAAGGTAATAATTTCATGTGCCGTGGCGGTCAGAACATCTTGGTACCAAGCGAGGGTCCATGGATTTTGCCAGTCGGTTCTTCGGCTTAGACTCGTAGTGATAAAATAGGAAGGGTTATAGTCATGGAAAGCGAAGTGAGCCATTGTTTCAAAACAGGAGAAATAACGAAAATCAGAATGTGTCATGGCTCGCAAACGACGGACATAGGATGCATCAAAATGGTCAGGAAAGGTTCTGACAGTATGACCATATAGAGACCACCATTCCCAAAATGGATGTTCTTCTGGAGGACAATCTATTGGCGTATTAAAATCAATATGATAATAATGGCAACCAGAGGGTTTATACCTAGGCCAATGTACTAATGGTGCTACTTCAGGATATCCTATTTCATCAAACTGTACACACTCATTGATGAAATGATTTGCATGGAGACTGGTTTTAATATGTACAGGCGGATATAAATCATCAAGAACCTCTTGAGGATGTCCGAAAAAGGTATATGAAATCTGTGGACTTGGAGATCTTGCATAACAGTTATAAGAATAACATAACCAGTCATTAAGGTGGCTATTCTGAATATTACTAATTTGCTGTTGGGTAAGAAACATGCGAGAGAAACAACATGGGAGGACTCTATGACTTGAACGAAGCTCCCAACCTTCATGCAAGTATGTTGCTGCACATAAAACAAACGATTGATACTGAAATTCTCTAGTCAAATAATCTGCAAGATTATTATCCTTGCCACTAATATATTGGGTTCTATATGTAAAATTAGCCAGAAATAAAGACCATCGAATGAGTCGTGTATGGGCAACTTTATTTAAATGTTTTGTTTGTAAGTATTTATCAAAATATTTTAAGTCAGATCTAATAATAAATTCCTGTTCTTGTAGGAACAGACGAAACTTTTCGATACCACGGATAATCGCAAGGAGCTCTTTATGTGTGGAATGATAATTCATTTCTGCAGAAATAAACTTACCACTAGCATATCTGCAGATATAGGTCATACCATGTATTTCTTCTTTTAAGACCGCTCCCCAAAATTCTTCAGATGCATCAGTTTCTAAGATCAAGGTTCCATTGGTTGGTAATCGTAAATATGGAAGTTTAGTACATTGATCTTTTAGTCTCTGGACTGCATCAGTATGATGTTGGCTCCATGGTTGAGGGTTGTTTGTTAGCTGTTGGTTTAAAATTTTTCGATCTTTGGCAAGATCTTTGTAAAACCCCGACAGATAATTTAAACACCCTAGAAATCTTTGTAATTGTGTTTTGTCTGTTATGATATCAGGAAAATGTTTAATATCGGTTAAGATATGTTGTTGCAGACTAATATGTCCGTCTTTAATTACTACGCCTAGAAAATTTACTTCATCAACTGCAATTTGCATCTTCTTCTCAGATGGAGAAAGTACAAGACCATTTTGATCAAGTAATTCATATAAGGTGTTGAGATGCTGTTGGTGTTCTTCTACCGTTTTTGACATAACTAAAATATCATCTATATATACTAGTATGAACGGATATTCTTTAAAGATATGATCCATACAAGACTGGAAAATAGATGGGGCTGTTTTAATACCAAAAGGTAGAACAGTCCATTCGTATAGACCCTGAGGTACGGTAAAGGCGGTTTTCCAGCGATCTTCATTGACTATTTGGATTTGCCAAAAACCACTTTTCAAATCAAATTTTGAATAAATATGAGTTCCTTGCAGGCGTTGGAAAAGATCATCTTTACTAGGGATCGGATGTTGTACTGATTTAATAATAGCATTAAGTGGTTTGTAATTAACTACTAACCGCTTCTTTCCCCTTGTTAGTTCAGCACGCTTGTTGACATAGAAGGCAGCACAGGAAAACATGCTAGTACTAGGTTGGATCATTTTTTTCTCTAGGAGCTGTTTTATTTCCTGGGCACATTCTTCTTTTAATTGTGGGGACATCCCAATATGATGAGCTTTTGACTGTGGTTGGATTCCATCCAATAACTCAATACGACACCAATGTTGTTTCTTATGTCGAAAGGCTGTTGGATCATCGCTCGCAACAGTGAGGAGTTTAGTGCGTAATTGTGCAAAGACCTCTTTGTGAGATTGGATGTGGTTAATAAGCCATTGCGTTTTTGGCACCTTATACTTTGTATGGGTAAACCTATTTACTGGAGTAAATGTTCTAGTAAATTTATGATTTCCTAATGTAACAAAATTAGTATGGATGGTGTATGGCTCGAGAATTGCTAGGTTGTCGACTCCTATAACCATATCATAAGAAAGCCAGTTGATAGCATTAACTTGTAATTCTAAGCGTTCAGAATTAGGTAAAAGTATTGGAAGAGAAAATACCCGGTTGACAGTTGTTGCCGTTTTGTTAAAACTAACAATTAATTTCTCCCTGGGTTTCCATAAGAAAGAAGGAATGATAGCTTCGTTTGCCAAGCTGACTTCTGCACCAGAATCTATTAAGGCATCGATGGGATAGGGTTTAAATCCTTTTAGTTTAATCCAAAAAGTACAAAGGGGAGTTTGTACCTGTCGATGTTGATTCTGATTAATCCTAATTATATGTATTTGAGATATTTCAGCTTCATAAGCTTGTTGTTGATATTTCTCTTCTTCTTCTTCCAAAGATTCTAATTCTTTGCTAGCTTTTGTTAGGAAGAGTTTGAGTTGTTTAATACGTAATAATCTGATTTGATGTTTCTCCAACCCTTTTTTTTGAGATGGCATTTGTTCTTCTTCTTGTTGCAACCATTCTTCAAGCTCTTCTTGTTGTTCTGATTCGGTTGTTAATGGTTGACTGTCGTAACTAGCATGAAGTTCTTTTTCTAGTTTTCTTAATGCTTTTACTTCGGCTTTTTTCTCTGTTACTTGTTTATCTAGCTGTATATAAACAGTTAAATCCTCTAGAGGAGTCCTTTTTAATTTTGTTTTTAGTTTCTCTAGTTGTATTTTTACTAATACTAATTGTTCTTGGATTCTAATTAATTCTTTATTTTGTTGTGTAGGTCGTGACGTGGAACCACGATTCATATTACAATAATATATATCTCCGTCGGAGGAATCGGATGGATCTATGGGATCATCTGCTAACGGTTGTTGTTGATTATATTGTACCCAATAGTCATCCTCACTATGTTCTGCTTCAGAGGGTGATGACGGACATATATCACTTTGAGGATTATAGGGGATTTCTATGTCCTCGGGATCAGATATCCACTCAAAGTGTGTTTCCTTTATATTATGCTTTGTAATAAAATGAACCTTTTTCTTGTCTTTATCTTTATTGGGACAGTTGGTTGCCAGATGAGGACCTCCACAAATAAAGCACTTAATATTTTTTGGTGACATCCTACGGGGACGTCTACGAAAGAATCCAGGATATTTACGTACATGCCTACGAGGTGGTGGTGACGATTGTTTTCTTCGCCATTGTTTCTTTGGTTTGGATCGTGAAGATGATCCTTTGCAAGATTTACATATTTTTTGAGTTTTTTGTTGTTTTTCTTTGTTTTTGTATTTTTCTTCAGGACACAATTCTAAACAAAAATTCTTACCTAATCGATTGTTTAATCGTTTAACTAATTGTTGTGTTTCTTGTGTATAACACAACTCTCTATTGGTCTGTTCTAAGAATTGTCTAATTTGTCCGAAGCTCATGTTTGCTACACAAAGATTTTGCTTTTTAAGTTCAGCCATGTAAGTATTACAGAAAGGTTGAGGAAGACATCCAAACAGATGTTCTTTAGCAGCTACTTCATGTGTGAGTTTACCATAGTAATACCAAGATTCCATAGCATCAAGGAATCCTGATAACTGCTGAATTTTATGTAATCGTGCTTTGAAAAAGCGGTCTCGGTAAACATCAACTAGATTGGCTTTAAAACCAATGAACTCCTTGATAATAGCGTTTAAGAAAATTACTGTTGGTTGTGTAATCAACCTGGTTTTAATGGCTGTTGGAATATGACTCCACCATCTTCGCAAGTTGCCTTGGAAGTTATAAGTGGCATTTACTATGGCTTGTAATGTGGACTTTTTGGCAAAATCTATTTGGATTGTTAAATACGATTGGATGGCATCTAAGACATCCTGACGTTCTTTTAGATCCTTGTTATCCATGTTAAACTTAGGTTGAATGTCTCCAGCTTTTCTGGACTGGGTTAACATGGCATCCGTGGCTTCTTGGACTTGTTCACCTGTACGGGCTAGTAAGACGGCTTCCTCTATGTGTTCATCAGCTAGTTCAGAGAGAGGATGTTGAGGAGATCCTTGTTCTGATTGATGATTAGAATGGCCCTCATTCATTGAGATAAATTTACCTTTGCTAATTCTATTCTCTCTTTGTTTTTGTTTGAATTCTTCTATGTCCTTTAAGGTTACCGCAGGAGGTGATCCTGGGAACTGAAAAGAGAATTCAGAGGCTGAAGATGGAATTGGAGGAGCAGTTGGCTTGACTTTTGCTATAGGTGTACTACTAGAGCCTGCTAGACGTTCTAATTTTCTATAAAATAAACCGGAATTTAAATCTGTATTTAAATTTAAATTATACATACGTTCAAGAACACTCATCT
>MNCI01025384.1:54836-125298 GCA_015680685.1 Gnetum montanum
AATTATATGCTGAATATGTTGCCAAAAATTTTGATGTGAGGGATTACCATCCCATAGCTTTACAACATATGAGGGACTCAAGGCAAGAGAGCCAACATACATGGTTGAAGGGCAAAGAGGTCCCGCACGTCTTAAGCGGAATAGGAGATGGTGAACCACTTACAATGGGTTCTCTATCGAAAGATGTTCCCCCTCCTAACAGAAGTGAGGAGGTGGGGTATTAGAACTTATGATCAATGATATATAACCCTGGTTCTAATCCTCGTGAATACCAACTGTTCACTGAGGGAACAACAAATGACAAGGATAGGCACTTAGATTGTCATCAAGATTGGGGCCGAAGCCATAGAAGAGAAGGTAAGAAACATTGCCACAGCGATGGTTCTCCTTCTTCTTCTCCTTCTTCACATCACTTACCCTCTCCTTCCACCTCTGGGCGCAATCATGAAAAGCATAACAGAGAGGATAAAAGTAAGAAAAATGAGAGACCTCGACGAGAGAGTCAAGAGCGAGGACAAGGGCATGAACGAAGGGAAAGTAGGGAACAACAAAGACATCATAGACATCATGAAAGAGATGATCATGATGAGCCCCTACCTACAACCTGAAGTATGCTTGATATAACAGAAGTAGTAAGAATTCCAACAAGGCATTTAAAAGATAGTCGGATCAAATGCTTAGACATGAAAAATATCCCACGCTTTGAGGGGGGATACAACGCTGATTCACAGCATCATTTACAAGCATTCCACAATGTTTGCGCCTTGCAAAAAATTGAGAATGAGTGGAAAAAACTTAAGTTGTTTCTGAGGACACTCATTAAAGAAGTAGAGAGTTGGTACCAGTTCTTAGAACTGGAAACTATCAGGAGGGGGAGTACGATGTTAGAACTTTTCAACGATAAGTATCAGACGTACTCCAGAGTGTCTAACTTGCGTACGCAGATCCAAGGATGGAAGCAAGGTATTCATGAACCCTTGGATGCTGCCATGGCCTGATACTACACATTGTTACATTATTGCTTGGGCCATGGTTACGCACAGCGAGATCAACTCCGCCACATCATAGATGGGCTAAGGTATGAGACTAGGAGAACCCTTGGGACTTATGCCCAAGGGCTATTATCAGAACTTATATCCCATGAGATACATTGCTTGTTGGAACAAGTAGCAAAAGAAGAAGGGGAGCTATGAAA
Organism: Gnetum montanum; assembly: GCA_015680685.1. Taxonomy (NCBI): domain Eukaryota; kingdom Viridiplantae; phylum Streptophyta; class Gnetopsida; order Gnetales; family Gnetaceae; genus Gnetum; species Gnetum montanum. The sequence continues at coordinate 56,032 of MNCI01025384.1, forward strand.
AAGAAAAAGTGCGGAAGAATACAACCGTGATCCCTCTCTTCGAAAGAAGGGAGTGAAATTTTGCGATGAAGAGGATGAGTCACCAATTGAAGAGTTGGTGAATAGGAAAACCTTGCTTCTTTAGAAGTTAATAATAGAAGTAGCGGCTAAGGTAGAAGAAGTATGGAGCTCCTTAGATAGTAAAATTGAAACTGTCCTTAATATTGTAGAAGAGTCTAAGGAGGAACGAAGTAGTGACAAGAGCAAGAAAAAGTGGAGAGATTTAGGCCCTACACATGACAAGGGTAAGGGGAAAATTACTATCTCCGATGATGTTGTGGAATTATACACAGACGATGATGGTGGATGTGAGATCTGCCACTATGACCATCCTAAGGGATGTTGTTCAATCATCTCACATCTACAAGAGTCTGGGGTGTATGCACTCAATCTGAGACTCAACAAACGGTAGACACCCCATAGGTTACCTTATCCTCAAGGTAACCCAAGACAGTTCCACCAACCCTTAACATATTATCCAAGTGGAACTCCACCACAACCCATCAGACAACATCAATAGTGGCAATACCCATAGTCATGGGGGATGCCACCACCTAAATATCAATACCCTTACTAGTAGCTTGACCCTTATGGATATTACGTGCAGTAGCCAATTTCATTTACCCTTGGCTAATATAAGATTGTATTATGTGTGTAGATGGCAATCATACAACAATGGATTGGATTTGGAGCAAACACTTGGAATGGAGCAGTGCTGGAAGCAACAATGCAAGGAGCAAGATCGATAGTGTGCTTCCGGATGGACAACAAAAGGCGCAATCTTGGTGTTAGCAGCAACAACAATTCTTTCTCTCTCTCTTTCTTAGCTGCCAAATGAGGCCTGATGTCAATGTAATAAGGTGTTCACTCTTGTTGTCATGAACACCAGTTTTGTCAAGTCTTGTAATGATGATCCGTTCACATGTCATCCCATTAGTTCCATTTAGTCAATAATCCCATACCTTCCCAATATTTTGTAAGGAACTCGAGGATGAGTTTTCATTCAGTCATGGGGGTATGATGAGACGCGATATAGCGATGCGCCATCATATCTATAAATAAGAGGCGACTCTCCCTTGTTTCATCATCCTAGGCTAGATAGTAGGGAAACTCTGGAAGATTGATCACTCCAGAGATAGAATATTTTCCATGTGCCCGTAGTAGGAGTCTTAAAGTGAATAGATCTTTATTCGAGCAACATTATACCTGAACACAAGTTGTGTACGACAATAAAGATGAACTTCTTGGATAAACCTTGCAGTGCATGGAATAGGCTAATTAGGATTTTATTTACTATTTTTTATTATCTATTATTTACTGCTTTCTCTCTCAACCCTTTCCTCCTAGTTAAGTGCCTCAGTATGACCACTTCGAACATGTGCGTTACGCGTGGTTCAATGATTAGCGTTTGGTAGCCATGGTTGTATCGATTCAGGGTGTATACGGTAAGTGGGAACAGATGCTGATGCTAGGTAATTTAGACTTAGTTCATTAGTTAGAGTTAGCAATTAGTTTCTCAACCCTTCAACTCAATAGCATAGGAGATAAAAGATAAAAACTATAAAAATCATATACCTTGGACTTACTTAACCATACACCGTGACAACTACAAGTAAGTTTGGAAAGACAACGAATGGTTAACCTTAAGTGTTCCATGAGGAGTGTAGGCACTTAGTTTGCGAAGTTTGACCGGATCGCACGTGTTACGCTTGTATTCGTATGGTTGAGTGTAGGGGTACCTCGCCACTCATCACTAACTCATAGGGAGAGTAGCTAATAGGAAGTTTCCATGTTGAGTGATAGGCCTAGAGGGCATTGTTGAGTTTGGTGCTCTAATCTCTTCTATATTTGCTTATAGTTCTTGTTAAGATCTTTGTGATCTCCTAGTTAGTTACCTCTACTTAATTATTGGCTTCAGGCTGGTTGGTTGTTGTTAATTTATGTTCAACCCCCAAGCGTTATATCAACTTTGTAAAAGTGGCACCTGTGAAATAAGTTCCATAGTTAGAAATTAGTGTATGTGGCATCCTAAACCTATTTACAACATTTTTTTGTATAAGCCTAGTAGCAGTGGATGATGTACAATCAGTAATGGTTTTTGCTTTTGCCCATTTTGTGTAGTAGTCAATTCTTACAATGATATACACCTTTCCATTGGACATGGGTGTGATGAGACCCATGAAGTCAATGCCCCATATGTCAAAAGGCTCTAGTGGTTGATCCACTATTGAGGACCTTCCATTCGAGTAGTCATCCCACCATCTCGTTGATAATGTTCACAAGATCAAAGAAACTGGTGGAAATTCTTGAAGACTGTAGGCCAATAGTATCCTACCATCAGGATTTTTATGATGATGCATCTCCCTGCATAGTGGCCTCCACAAGGCCCTTCGTGATCATCCTGGAGAACGTGCAGTTGATATTCATTAGGGACACACCAATGAATTAGACCATTGGCACATACCTTATAAATGTGTCTGTTGATTTCCATGAAGTATTTGGCCCAATGAAGAAATTTTTGCTTCTTTCTAAAGTCAAGATCTTGTGGCATCTCCTGAGTGAGAAGATAGGTGAGGATGCCATTATACCATGTTATTTTTATGGGCGTTTGGTCATTTAGTACTCTTGTAAAGAGGAGTTTGTTTGGAAATTGATCATAGAGTAGGCTCTCCTTCTCTTTATTATCCCATCTTAAGCAAGAGAGGTGGTCAATGATCACATTTTCAATCCCTTTTCGATGTATCATTATGAGATCGAATTCCTAAAAAATCAGAAGCCATCATATGATACGAGGGCTCATCACTAGCTTGTTCATGAGAAAGCAAATTGCACTATGGTTTGTGTGCACAAATACTTTGTAGCCAAGCACATAGTGCCTAAACTTTTCAAGAGCATACACTACTCCCATTAATTATTTCTCTAAAGTGGTGTAATTTAATTGTGCTCCCACAATGCTTTGGCTTGCATAGTGGATGTAATAGACATTTCTTATCATCCAACTACATGAGCATTACTCCCAAGGTGTAGTTAGATGCATTCATCATGATGTGGAATGGTATGGACTAGTTTGGTGCCCGTAGAATTGGTGTTTCTATGAGTTTCTCCTTTAACTATTGGAATTCATGTTCATATTCCTTGGTCTAGATGAAAGGTGCATCTTTCCTTGTAAGCTCTACCAACAGTTTTGTGATCTTAGCGAAATTCTCTATGAATCATCAGTAGTAGCTAGTGTGTTCAAGGAATGATCTAACATCTTTGACTATCTCTAGTCAACATGTAATTCCTTGTATGACCCTTATCTTTTTTGGGTCTACCTCAATCCCTTCTTATAAAATTTGGTGCCTCAACACAATGCCTTCTTGGAACATAAGGTGACTTTTTTGCCAGCTGAACCACAAATTTGTTTTGACACATCTCTTCAGTACTTGCTGAAGGTAGTCCAAGGCTTGCTCAAGTGTAGCTCCATAGGTGGAGAAGTCATCCATGAAGACTTCCACACCACTATTGATCTATTGCTAAAAGATGCTAAGGGCCAATTATTGAAACATTGTAAGGGCATTGCATAGATTGAATGGCATCTTAGAATACGCAAAAGTCCCATAAGGACTCCTAAATGTTGTCTTGGCTTGATCTTCTGGTGCAATTTGGATATGATTATAGGCACTATAACAATCTAAAAAGCTATAATAGCAATGTTTGAATATGGTGTCCAATACTTGGTTCACAAATGGCAATGGAAAATGATCTTTAAATGTTGCCATGTTCAATAACTTGAAGTTGATGCAAACCTGCCACTTGCCACCTTTCTATGGCATAATTATGAGTGGGCTAATCCACTCATTATCTATGATGGGTAAGATGAACCCTGCCTTGAGGAGTTGCTTTATTTCCTCATTGACTATCGACTTCAATTTGGGGTTTATCCATCTCTATGGTTACCTTCTTGGCTTCATTACTGGGTCAGTGTAAATGTAATGTTAGCATATCCTTGGATTGATTCCTGTCAGCTCGAGATATGGCTAAGTAAATGTTGTTGGCCATTTTTAACCACCTTTAATAGCTTTTCTTTCTGTTCAGGAAAAATTTTGGCATTAATTATGATAGATTTACCATTGTCTAAAAATGCATATTCCATGCCGGTCGGTAGGGTTTTTAGTTCTAGGGGATCTTGCTTGAAGTTATTAAGGATTTCCAACTCTCCCAAATAGGTATCATCATCTTCATCATTAGAGAGTTGGTGATGAACTTGCTCAAGTTCATTCATGCTTTCAACATAAGCACATGTTAGGCTCTTAGTTGGTTCCATGCATAATGTGTTGCTACTTGAGTTAGCTATCAGCCACTGGATGCCTTCTTGTTTTGTGGCTGCTGCATACAGACATCTTTGAATATATGTTTCTTGTGGACACTGATTGCATGCTTTGATGTATGTACTTTTGATGGATCAAATATTTTGCATGTAATTGCACTTGTTATTGCTATACATGATGCATGGAATATACTTCTTTTCTAACTTTCCAAATTAACTTTCCTTAGAGATTTCCAAGGATAGGTTCTTTATGCCCATACGTGCATCTACTATGCTTAACCATCCTCTTCCCATAATGATGGGAAAGTCACCTCTGCAATTTTTGACCTTAATCACTAGAAAATTGGTAGGATAGGACCATCCACTAACTATGGTCACAATTTTCTCTACCAATCCCAAAGAAATAGTGATTGACTGGTCTACCAATTCTAAACATATATTACTCTTCTTAAGAGATGGCAGGTTCTAGGCCTTGTACATGTCATGAGAGATGAGGTTGACACCGGAACTAGAATCAAGAAGAGCCTTGCATGGCTAATGTCCAATGATTTGTAAGTAAATGAGAGGACTTCCTGGGTTAGATCTTTTCATGGGAAGATTACCAGCCTTGATCCAATCAAAAATAGCATGAGTTAACATTACAATGTGGATTGGAGGCAGTGTTTGCTATGAAGGATACTTCAAGGTATTTGATGCAAAGGATGAGGGTAGTAGAGATGTAGGGCAATCAACTACATTAGGATGTGAGGGTTTAGGAGGAGTATTGGATCAAGAAAAGGGTCATTTCCTGGATCAGTTGTCTGAACCACTCAGTGGAAAAACTGGTTGTGAATGTACAACCCTTGTAGCATTTTGTTGTTGTGGCTGTGGAGGAATCTCACCCTTCATGGATAGAGCAAGAGTAACTAGGTTGGGGGTGGAGGTGCATGTGTAGATGAATGCAGAAAATGGTGTGGATATTGGTTTTCTCCTTGAGTAGATGGTGAATGTGTTTGGTGGTACTTCGGAGGGTAATAGTGATGCTGAAATGAGGTATGACTTGTAGAACTTCTTAGAGAGATGGGCTGCTAAACATAGTACTTGTATGGATTTGGTTTCCTATAAAGGTACTGCTACCTTGGCTGTGGCATTCCTCACAATTTTGGTTGGTGCCATAGTTGGTATTGCTCATATGGTTGTGGTGGAGCTCCACTTAGGTAGTAAGCCTGCTATTGCTGGTGGAACTGTTGTGAATTGCCTTGAGGATAAGGTAATCATCTGGGTGCTTGCCTACGTGCTAGTTGAGGATTCAATGCGTACACCTTAGACTCTTGTAAGTGTGACACCATAGGGAAACATCCCTATGGATGTTCGTATTGACAAATGTCACAACCAGTTTCATCATTAGAGTTAGTCTCCACAACTTCCTCTATGGTAGCAGCTTTGCCCTTACCTATTTGGTAGGCATGTTCAACTTCTTTTTGCCTCCTATAGTTACAATCACTATTTTTCTCTTTAGATTTTTTAGCAATCTTCATAGCAATTTGGAAATTTTCATCTAAAGAGTTCCATAATTTATCAACCTTTGCCAAAATATTAGAAACAAAGTTTTGGATAGGCAAGGTTTTCTTGTTCATCACTTCATCAAGTGATGACTCCTCCTCATCACAAAATCAGACCTCCCATTTCTTGATGAAAGGATCCCTATTATACTCTTCTACACTTCCCTTTTTCACAACTTAACTTCTTCTTTTACTACCTGCTTTATTAGCCTTTGGATATGATGAGCTCTTAGTTCAGATAGTCTCCCTTAGGCATATACCCCAAGAGTTTTTCTAGTTTTTGCTTTGAGTCCATCTATGATGTGGTGAAGTTGTTCCCTCTAAGAATAACCATGGCTTGGGCATTAGTGTAAGAGTGAATAATATCTACCCATGGTGGCATCCAAGGGTTAAGGTGTTCCCTATTTTTAGCCTTGGATTTGCCATATCAGATTAGACACTCTGAAGTACATTTGGTATTTATCATTAAATATCTCTAACATGGTACTCCATTTGCAGATAGATTCTAGCTCCAAGGATTGGTACTAGCTTTTAGCTTCCTTGATGAGTGTCCTAGGGAAGAGATTGAGTTTTTGCTAATTATTTTCAATGTTCTGTAAGGCATAGGCATTGTGGAAAGCTTGTAGATGATTCTGTAGATCAGAATTTTATCCCCCTTCAAATTGTGGACTATTATTCATGTTTAAGCACTTGATTCAGCTATCTTCATATGCCTAATTGGGATCTTTACTACCTTTGCAATTTTGAGCATGCTTCAAGTCACCAATAGAGGTTCATAATCATGATTGTGTTGATGACGTTGATAATGGTTTTTTTCATCTCTATGTTCTTGATGGTCATTGTTGTCTTGTTAATCACCTTCATCACAACTATTTTGATGGTGGCTTTTATTAGAACTAGAAGATGAAGAGGAATTTTAGGAATCAGATGAAGAGGATGGAGAAGAAGATGGACCACCATCACCACCGCGATGTCTGCCAATATTTTTTGCTCATTACGATCCCCATCCTTAGATCCCTTGATATTGTGATGTTTGCTCAAATACCTACCTTGATTATCATTTTTTCCTAAACTTGGTTTATGAATAGTGGATCACAGGTTCAGGGCCACACTCGCATTACCAATAACAGGGGGTGGAGAATCTTCATGTTGAGAACCTTTAAAGTGAGGATCCTCATTGTCATCTTGATCTAGTAGGAACAAGGGATTAGTGAAATGTTTTCCCTTCATAGCCTCATGGTGCTTCTTTTGATGTCAATCTTGCTTGCATTGTGTTTTAGTGGGATAGTAGTCTTGAGTGTCATAACCATCCATAACCTATTCCTTGTGAAGATTTGGAATGCCAAACTTCTTAAGAGTTTGAAACAACATCCCGAGTACAAATCGATTGGGGGGCAAGATGATGTTTCCCTCCATATCACACCATCGTAGCTATTCATCTTAATATAGGATGAAGGTAAAGTATAGTACATACTCATCTGGATGAGTATATACCACTTTGCACTCTTGTGAAATTGGTGGTTTGATATCTTCATGCTTATGAGAAGAAGACATTTTGCAAAATAAATAAAATTATTGGTGTGCTTAGTAGTTATATGTTGTTTGAGAGTGATGTTGACCTTGAGTTTGTCCAATGATATTAATAGTATTCACTAATCCTAGATAGCACACATTCAACAAAGTCCCCAACAATGGCACCAATGATGAGTGGTGAGGTACCCCTATGCCCAATGATACGAATCACAAAGCATTCATGCACGATCTAGTTGAATTTTGTGGACTTTATAATTTTTAGTGCACTAGTCCTCTAGGGAGTGAACCTTGCCTTAAGGTCATTCATTGTCTTCCCAATTACACTTGAGATGTACAATAGTATGGTTAAGTGTAATTGAGGCATCTAATTTTTATCATTTTTTATTTTATGGTTTTGGTGTTTAAAGAGAGATAAAGTAATTAGATTAACTAATTTAACTTAACTAATTAACTAGTATCTAAGTAATCCTAACATAAGCAGCTGGTCCCACTTTCCACACATTTCTTAAACCCACATATCCACTACTAGGTTACCAAGTGCTACAATACTATGTGTACCAAGCAACACTACTTTGATTACTAAGAAAGTATGCATTACGCTTGAAGCGGTTGTACTTATATGCTTAACCTATCTAGCTTATTTTGCTTAATTACTTCATTAGCTTAATTATGGGAAAACATTGGATAAATAATTAAAAAAATTAAATGCATAAATAAAATATGTAAGCTATCTAGAATGCTACAAGGTTTATCAAGAAGTTCATCTTTATTTCTGCACACACTATTATGCTCAGGTACAACAATGCTCGAATAAATATCCATACATTCAATGACTCCTACTGTGGGCACTTAAGAAAAATATTCTATCTTTCAAATAGACAAACTGCAAGAGCTCCGCTACTACTTTGAAAATTGATTATGCCATAAATGTGGCTAGTGAGCACGTATTTATTTCATTGATGCAATGGATTGTGTCGATAGGGCCTAGTTGACAGGGCCCAGTTGATGTAACAAACTACGTTGACAAGGCTTAGTCATTGCAACAAATTGAAACTCATCAAAAATTAAAAAAAATTCAAATGCATGTAAAATTTCATCCTTAAATTTTATTTTGCATCATGTTATTTTTACTAAAAACTGGTAGTTTTGAATCTATCCACTAACTGGAAAGCATCTATTTATTAAATATGAAGTAAATAGTTAGGATTCAAAGTTACTAGTAAGACTAGTAATAAATTAGCTAGTAAGACCAAGAATAAGGATTTAAGGTCGAGGTCATATCCATAAAACAAACATTATCTTTGTCATCATAATCATTCTAGCCTTATCTTAACTACATAAATTTTAGTATATGAGTTTTTCCTTGTAGTTCATTTCTATTAAGATCCAAAAAAGCACTAATACCAAAATTTAGGATGCCTTTATTTATGCTAAAAAACTATGCATCTTTTGGTCTACCTCTTTGTTAGTTCCTTTAAAAGTTAATAAAATGGCCTCTTCTAATAGGAGTTTTTTGTTTTTGTTTTTTAAGCACTTTTATACTCAATATCCATTATTCATAAATTCAATTTTGGAAAACCAAATATTTTGTAGAGATCAAATATGAATATAAATATTAACATTATTCATGAAGGCTTAATGCATCTAGAAGATTTAAAAATGTAATAAAACACATTTTTCAAAATATGGTGTATGGGTGAAGGACACAATTGCTCAAAACATTTTGATCAATTTGATGAGAAGTGAAACATGATAAGGTTACTTGTTAAAGTCATGATGTTAACATGACATCAAGAAACACCATATATATGTAACAATATAATATTACCACCTCAAAGTCATCTCATTATCACTTCATTGCCTACATCATGGATAAAGTTGGTTAATATGTCTAGTTTATTATATCATATTGAAAGGACCATCATTTGAAGTGATGGCAAGGTACTTATTTCTAAAGTCAAAAGATGCACGTTTGAACTTGGGAATAACCAATTAAAGAGGTTAGGCTTTTGCTCATCCACCAACCCTCCTAGGACCTACTTGGTGAGATGAGCATTAAGTCTCTAGGTAATAATCCTTTATCACATCATGTTGAAATTTGTAATCAAGTGGATGACATATTCTTCTATATATTATGTATCCAAATCCATTTATGAATAATTCTTCTACTATATCATGTTGGCTATATGTCTTGAATGTATCTATAATCAAATTATTTTACTTTTCAATCCTTAAAAAAATCATTTAGAAATAATCTACTTCATGCCAACATGTTGCCACTTAAGTTGTTTATTTAGAAACTTATTAGAAGATGTGCTAGCTTCTAGCTATGTTCATTTATATTTATCTCAATATTGTGAGGTGTTGGAATTTGAAACTATTTGATTATATGTATGATACTTTCATACAACTTAAAAAAAATATAATTGTGTTAAGATAATATACCATTTAAAATCAAATGTGTAACATACAAATAAAAAAATCATAAATTGCATACTCTAACCAAGTAAACAATGTCTTTGTGATGAGCAAAGAATATAACTAATGTCCAACTATATAATCTATGGGTGTCACGGTAGACCATGTCATAATCTATAGATAGACTAGTAGTTGTGTTTAGCTTAGTTAGGTAATCATAGGCTACTATCTTTCCAACTATACTCATAGTGGCCTTTATATAATTAAGTATAGTTTAGTGTGATGAATCTTGATTCGATAGACTATGTTAACACATTAATGTTGATACAATAGTGTTGACACATGCTCTACTTCATCAATGCAATAATGTTGCCATAAGTATAATAAATGCCTATATAAATGTGTGCACCCATTACATTTATGACACTATTTGATCAATAGCTTAGTCAAACTTTTACATTTTCTTCCTATGAAAGTTAGAATTTGTTAGCAGGGACCCACAACATCAACTAAGTGGATTGTACAAAATCCTCTTTGAGTGATTATGTACTAGAACATATTGTGGACCTTTTAGTGTGTCAAAACATTAAGAAAAATGGAGACAAAGGTTGTGTGATTGTTATCGCTATAGGACCAAGATGAGATGACAAGGAATTCATTGATCCACAAGGTCTCATCCACAAAAGGGAAGCTTAGAAAAAAAAAGAATTCAAAGAATGTGGACAAGTAGAGTTCTCATCATTGAAGCATGTAAAAGATTAAGGTTGTGGACAAGGAATGGTGAATTCATCATGCAAAGAAATGTTGAAGAAAGATGTCCTTGAGAAGTAGTAGACATCTTGGAAAAATTGGAAGATGCACAGGCAAAGAAATCTTTAAGAAATGGTAGATGTCTTTCCTCAAGAAAAGACATCTTACATTAGGCAAAGACATTTTCACAGAATGCACGCTAGTTTTGGAAAGCTATCTTCCATCAAACAAAGATGTCTTCCCAAAATGGAGATTTCAGAAAGACATCTTTCCCAGACAAAGACGTCTTTCCTAGACAAAGGTGTCTTCCTAGAATAGAGGGTAAATATAGAAAGACACCTTAGACATGAAGAAGATGTTGTTCATGATTGTTAGTGATCATTGGATAGCCATTGCATGAGTTCGAAGATGGATTTGAAAACATGATAGCTATAAGAAGTCATCATATGCATTGGGAAATGTGCAAGCTTGTGTACAATCATTGTCTAATCATTTTTCTATTATTATAGTCATTGTTTCTCTTCATTGTATCATCATTTGTTCATTGTAAAGTGTGATACACCTCTAAGTGCAAGGATAAGCAAAGTAAGTTGCATTTATCCCTTGTAATTTTTCTCCCTTATTGCTCTGCAAGGTTGATGTGCTTCTTAAGGAAAGGAATTTTTCTTGAGCTTGTTGAGATTTTGTGGTATTAAGTGTTTGGAGTTTTAGCACAACACTTTGGAGTAGAACTCAATATAGTAAAGGTTGTGGAAGCCTAGAAATCACATTCTGAGCCTGATGGGACCTTGTGGGGTTGAGTGGTTGGTGTTGTGGCACAACACTCCAAAGCGAGGCTTGAAGATTGTTCAATCAAATTTGAGAGCAACAAAGTTGGGAAACCACATTAAATTTGGTATGTGTGCTTTCTCCAAAGAATTTCAATTTTGGGAACTTATTCATCCCCCCCTTCTAAGTTCAATAATCCATAAGTGGTATCGGAGCTTGGTACTCTTCTTTGTCATCATCAACTTCAAGAGTGAACAATGGAAGGAACATCTTACACAAAGCCACCTATGTTCAATGGATTCAACTTTTCCTATTGGAAAGTTTGAATGGAAGGGTTCTTTGAATCCATGGAGCTTGAAGTATGGAAGTCAATCCTTGAATGCTACGCTCCACTTGTCGACAACACCACCAGCATTATCAAGCCTTGCAACAAATGGGTAGAAGAGGAAAAGGATAAGTTCATGTTTGATTCAAAGGAAAAATATTGTTTATATTGCGCATTGAATAAATATGAATTTAATAGAGTAGTAAGATGTAAAACAACCAAATAAATTTGGAAAAATTTAGAAGCTACTTATGAAGGAACATCTATTGTTAAGTAATCAAAATCGCTAGTTTTACAAAGTGAATATGATAAACTCAAAATGAGAGAAGGTGAGAAAATAAAAGATTATTTCTCTAGAGCTAATGATCTTGTTGTAGCTATAAGAGGAATAGGTAAATATTTTCTTAAAAGCGATGTCATCATCAAAATGATCAGAACTCTACAACCAAAGTTTAGACCAAAGGTGATGGCTATGGAGGAGATTAGAAATCTCTCAACCTTAAAATTTGAAGAGCTTTAAAGTGCTCTCGTTTCTTATGAAATGAATCTCATAAATGAAGGAGAGATCCAAGAAAGACCTATTGCTTGAAAGACTACCTCCAAGGAGAAGGAGTTAAATGAACATGATGAGGGTAGTGAAGATGAGATTTCCCTTCTCTCTAGGAAACTGTAGTGATTGCTACTAGGAAGAAACAATTAGGCATCACAAAAAGGCCCAATTTTCTCAAAGGTAGAGAAAGAGGTAGAAAGTTTTTAAATTCTAACTTAGATTTTCATCCCATAGAATTTTGGGTTTGTAAAGGAAGAGGCCATATGGCCTTCGAATATCCCAGTGATCCTAACAATAGCAAAATATAGCCAAAGAATAGATCTAATGATGAGGAACCAAAAAGGATGAACTTTTATACAAGTTGGAATGATGGTGAGCAAAGTCAAGAAGAAGCATTTAATTCTTCCAAAAATTCAAATCTCATATGCATGGAACTTATAGAGGAAAATTCCTCACGTGTGGTTGAACAAGATGGTAAGTGTGATAAGAGGTATAGGGAATTTAAAGAAGAAATTTTTCTTTTACATCATTTAATTAGGAAGGAAAAGAAATTTGTACTTTCTAAGCTAGATGATTTTCATGTTGAAGTAAACGAAGAGATCTTAGACATAAAAGTTGATATTCAACAACTAACCTCTTTTAATAAGAATTGTAGCAAGGTTCAAGAAGGGGAGACTCCTGAAAAATAGTCAAAGAATTTAGAGGAAGCCACACATGAAAATTCAAGCTCAACCATAGTTAGGTTTCATAATTTTGATCATGAGGATAATACTTTATTTGTTTATAAAAATTGTGGTTGTAAGCAAACTCTTAACTATACTCATGATGATCAAAACAAGATTAACACTTGTTCTTGTCAAAAATGCTCTAGTAAGAAAATTGTGCAGGTACCAATAAGTAAGAATGAAGAGAAGTGGAGTATGGAAAATAATGCAATAAGTGATAAAGGATTCTATCATAAGGAACATAAAGAAATAGAGATATCATATACACAATTTAGTGATAGAGAACCTAAATATGGGAAGGTACTTCATGATAGGGGACCTCATCTCAAACTCCATTAATCTTCTCTCCTCACCAGCAAGCAAGGTAAGTCAAGGCAAGCCTTCATCTCTTTGCTTGCTAGGTAATAAGAACATGAATTAAAAAGTCCAAAAATTGGCTGTATTTTTTCTAGATTAGAAAAGTACCAAAATAATTATTTAGGGCATCTCTTACATTCATCCTTACATTTGTTACAAGTACTTTTATGAAGATTTTTATTAATTTCCTTGGACCTTCATCTTGTAATAATTTTAGTTTGATTTCTTTTCTTACATTCAATCTTGCTTATTCTAAATTTCTTGATCACTTTCTTTGCTCATGACCTTTGGGATATTTTTGCTATTTATGAGATAAGACAAGCCTTTGAAAAATCCTATTAATATTATTGATTAGAGACCTTAGTCTCCACATTTGAGCATAATGTTAACTTGTAGTGATAGTGCTTTTATGATTTACAAAATTTGTACATTAATAGGCCAAGATAAGTAGCACATGCACAGGGGGAGCCTTTTCCTCATTACATCACCATCTTGGAGATCACCAATGTAGGGGGAGTCTTTGGAGATTTCAACCAAGAGAAACTAAAACAAAAAAATATTCCAAAAATGAGCAAGATAAGGGCACCAAGAGGTATTTTTCTTTTAAGTGGATGGTTGAGTCTTGAATTTGTGTTTCTAGTATCCTTTGGTAGGATTATCATTTCATTTTTGAAAAATGGTTGTGTTTGTGACATTGTCTTGTATAAAAAGAAAAATATGCATGTTTCTTTCATGGCTTCCATATCCTTTGTGTTAATTTTTTTCCAAATTTTTGGTTGAATATAAAGATACAAGTTCTAATGAGAAAATTGTTTCAATTAGATAGGTTGCTTGATCTATATTTATTCTTTAACATCAAATTAGGTGTTGTTGATATTTCTTGAGTTTTAGATCCTTGTTTTGAATTGATAAACACAAGTATTAATGTATCATCAACCCACCTATTTGATATTCAAACATAAGCTGACGTAAGAAGTACTGATATTTTTATGAAAGAATTCAAATAGTGATATTATTTCTTACAACAATATGAGCAAGCACATGATCATTCTGATTATGGAAAAGTATCCATAATTTTGATTGCAACATCCTTGGAGTAGTTTGCCTTGAGATGTACTTCATAGCTCAAGAATTTAAAATAGGGCATGGCTAGTCTCACATTGTGAAGATGTATTGCTATATTCTCCTTATCATATAAGATATGCCTTAATTTTTTGTTGATGTTTTTAAAATGATGGAGAATATTTGAGCATTAAAAGAACCATGCACTATAAACTACTAATGATTTATTGGTTTAGAGATAGGTACTTGATTTTCAAGGCTTATACTTCACTTTGAGCTTTAAGTTTGAGTATCACTTGGAAAGGCTTGGATTAGTTCTTGATAAATTTGGGGCAACTCCTCATGGAACTTAGTGTTGAAAAATGTGTGCTCTTTAATTGATATTCTTTCTTGCTAATTTTTTTGGGTTTCTTCCATGACTGTTAATTATTATTATTTTATACTATGCTTTTATGATGACTCTTTCCCTAGTTTATGTGCCTTATCCTTTTTGTTGCTGTTCAAAAAAGAGGAAGAGTAGTATACTTATATTTGTATGATCACTAACTGATTTTCTTAAGTTTTGAACATCAACAAAAAGGGGAAGATTGTGGAGCTTTTGGTGTGTTGAAACATTAAGAAAAATGGAGAAAAAGGTTGTGTGGTTGTAGGACCAAGATGAGATGACAAGGAATGTGCTGATCCACAAGGTTTCATCCACAAAAGGCAAGCTTAAAAGAAAAGAATTCAAAGAACGTGGACAAGTAGAGTTGTCATCATTGAAGCATGTCAAAGATCAAGGTTGTGGACAAGGAAAGATGAATTCATCATGCAAAGAAAGGTTGAAGAAAAACATCTTTGAGAAATAGTAGATGTCTTGGTAGAATTAAAAGATGCATAGGCAAAGACATCTTTAAGAAACAACAAACATCTTTCCTTAGGAAAAGACATCTTCCATTAGGCAAAGATGTCTTCATCGAATGCAGGCTAGTTTTATAAAGACATCTTCCATCAGACAAAGATGTCTTCCTAGAATGAAGATTTCAGAAAGATGTTTTTCCTAGACAAAGATGTCTTAATAGAATAGAGGGAAAATACAAAAAGACGTCTCAAGCATGAAGAAGATGTCTTTCATAATCATTAGTGACCATTGGATAGTCATTGCATGAGTTTCAAGATGGATTTGGAAACATGAAATCTCTAAGAAGACATCATATGCATTGGAAAATGTGCAAGCTTGTGTACAATCATTGTTTAATCATTTGTCTATTATTATAAGCACTGTTGCTCTTCATGGTATCATCATTTTCTCATTGTAAAATTTGCTATACCTCTAAGTAGAAGGATTAGAAAACTAAGTTACATTTATCTTTTGTAATTATTCTTCCTTGTTGCCTTATAAGGTTGAAGTGCTTCTTGTGAGAAGGAATCTTGCTTGACCTTGTAGGGATCCTATGAGATAAAGTGTTTGGTGTTGTGGCACAACACTTTGGAGTGGAGCTCAAGATTGTAAAGGTTATGGAAGCCTGGAAATCACATTTTAAGCCTGATGGGACCTTGTGGGATTGAGTGGTTGCTATTGCACCACAACACTCTAGAGTAGGGCTTGAAGATTGTTCAAGGTATGGACCCTTCAAACCACATTTGAGAGCAACAAAGTCTAGAGGTGTGCTTGTGATCTACCCTCTAAGTGTGGACTACCCAAGTTGGGGAACCACATTAAATTTGTTGTGTGTGCTTTGTCCAAAGAATTTTAATTTGGGAAACTTATTCATCCGTGCACCCCCTTTCTAAGTTCAATGATCCATACATATTTTCATGGTGATAATAATATTGAGATCCATTTTCCTTCATTGTAGCACTTGACATTAGTTTAACACTTTCTTTAATTATAATTTAACTTTAATTATTCTTTTAACTTTAAGAATATAGTTAATTATTTTATATTCATCACACTCGATTACAATGCATAAGTATGACTAGCTTTGAATGTAAACATGTTAATGTTTTGTAATCCTAGCAATGCTTCGCTTGGTACACCTAGTAGTGGGTACTTAGTAACTTAACAACATTATCATATGTTGAAGATGTGTACAGTAAGTTGGGAACATATGCTTCATGCATAGGCTAGACTAGATTTATTTCTTTGCACACAAGTTAGCTAACTTAGAATTTTAATATTTTAATAATATTTTCACTATGATCTTAACAACATCATTATCACATACCTTGATCACAATTAACCATATGAATTAGCCTTACAAGTGTGATTTTAAAGATAATGATCAATGATCTAAATTCCTAGCTATTTAGAAAATTATACTAGTTTAAATCCACAAAATTCAACTAAATTATATGTGAACACTTGTGAATACTATGGTTAGGTGTAGGGTCTACTCTTTTGCTCATCATTAGCACCATTCCTAGGGACTAGTGCTAGTAGTTTATATAGTTAGGGGGGATGTTAGATCCCAAAAAAATTAATAATAAATGTTTTAAGAAAATTAGAGTATATCAAATCATTGAAGAGAGTATAAAGAAAAAGCCAGTTTTGAGGATGCCTTTTCAAGTTTTCATCTTTGCAACTAATTAAAAGACCTCCCCTCTAGGGTAGAAAAAGGATCAGGCCTTGTCCTTATTTAGAAGCATCCTCATTGGTTTTCACTTCTTATTAAGGGGTTTCTTATAAAGAGAAGGAGAAAGCTCTCTCTAAATAAAAAACAATACATCAATTAAAGATAATGAACAAATAAAAATAAAAGTTAAAATATTTCCATCATTGATCCTCTAAAATAAAAAGAACTTAATACTATAGAAAAAAAATTAATTGTCCAACTTTCACTGAAATTTGTTTATCTTGAAGTTGTAGCTAAAAAGTGACATGTTTGAAAATTTGGTATTTGACACTTGAACAAAGGGCATAGTTATTCTCTTGTTGTGGGAAAATAATTGCACATCGAAGCTTCCAAATAGAGTATAGAACAAGTGGTTGAAGATAATTTCAAATGTAAAGAAATGAAGTACACAAAGCAAGTTGATCACGAAGAATGATTTTATTGATGCTTGGTTGAAACTTGTTATAAATTCTAGATGTCCATTTCCAAGCATACTAAGAAACAAGACATTCAAAAAAATATATGAGAAAATAGGTCTTCACTTCTACAAAGAAGACATTAAGGGGAAACATTTTCCATATATTTAAAAAGAATGCTAATAGGAAAACCTTGATGAATAAGACACCATAAAAAATATGAATTTTAGGAAATGTTGGAGCTTTCCAAATATCTTTTATTTTTCTCATCTAAAAGTGTGATGAGATTTGCATTTTCTAGGCCTTATTAAATTTTTTATAAATAAAATCATTCTTTGTAATAATCTTATAAGAAACTTTCAATTAAAAGTAAAAACATATCTATCATCCTTCTAAAAAATATTTGGAGAAGCTTAATGCAAATTGTTGTTAACTTTAAGCAAAATATCAAGATTATAAATTAATTTTTCAAAATTCTTTTTTCTCTTTCTATTCAAACCATGAAGGCTAGAACCTTCATTCCAAGTAATCCATCTATCATGCATATGTAGACAAGAAACTACAATGATACCAAATCTTCTCCAAGTGTGATGAAGTGTTCAGTTGATACATCAACTGAGCCACATTAACAGAGCCTCGTTGACATAGCCACATTGACGTGACCCCGTCGATGTATTCGTCCATGCATTAACATGACCCCGTTAATGTAGAGTTTGTCTCTCACTATAAATATGCGTGCACATGCAACATTTATGGCATATTTTTGGTAGTTGTAGCAAAGCCCTTGCAGTTCGTTTTCGTGTAAGTTAGAATATTTCCCAAGTGCCCGCAACAGGTGTGAGAAAGGTCTACGACTCTTTATTGAAGTGCTAATGTACTTGAGCCCATTGGCGTGAGCGGTAATAAAGATGAGCTTTTTGAACATTCCTTGTAGCATTTGGATTTAACTACTTAAGCATTAAAACACTTTAATATTTTGATGTTTTAAGCATTCCAAAGTCCTTTATTATTATCACTTTATGTTTATTGTCCTTTTCATATTTTATGAGAACCATAGGCATGACCATCTCGAACATATATCAGACACTTGGTAACCTAGTAGTGGTTAGGATATGCTAAGGATGTGCATGGAAGATGGGATCAATTGCTTATGCTAGGGAGAGTTAAGCAATAGAGTAGAACTATTACAAATTACACAACTTTCCATTTCCTACATTAAAAGAGTTAAACCTTTAAAGATAAAAAAAACTGATAAAAATCATTTGCCTGAATCTCACTCAACCATCGCTTTTGAATATCATAGGTGAGATTGGGAAGACAATGACCATTCTAACTAAGATTTTGTTGGCTAGAATTCGGTGTACTTAAGTGCTTGCAATTTGCAGAATTTGACTGAGTCATGCGTGAACACCTATGATTCGTATGGTTGGGCATAGGGGTACCTCACCACTCATCATTGGCATTGTTGCCAGGGACTGTTAGTCTTACATGCACTATCTAGTCTTAGCAAGATCATCATTCACTTTGTTGGAACATACCTAGGATAGTGAAATCTATGCTAGCTAGGCCACTTAAGTAAAAGGATAAGGCACACCAATTTAGTTGTTATCTAGCATCAAAAATGTCTTCTTCTTATAGGCAAGATGGACCCAACCCACTAGTGTTGTAGGAATGTTGGGTGGTATACATACATCTAGACGAGTATATCCCCAACTTCACCTTTATCCTACATCAAGATGAGCATTTGTGATGGTGGGACATTGAGGGAAACATCATATTACCTCTTGATTGATCAGTTCCTGGAATGCTACTTCAAACTCTTGCCAGACTAGGCATTCAGGACCACGTTGTGGAATACATAATGGAGGATCATGACTACTGACACTATCATCCAAATGAGGCACAATAAGCATGGGACTAGCAACAGGAAGAACACCATGAACACATAAAGGGAAAATAGTTTAGTAACCCTTTGTTCTTGTAGGACCTGCATGATGATGAGGAACCTATTTTTTACTATTCTCATTTGGTTGAACCTCCTCTGATGCGTCAGATCATCCAATCCATCATTCAAAGTAAAAAATCAAGCAACTGGGAGCCCTAAGATGATGAGGGATCATGCAAGAAAGATCATGGAAAAGGGAAAGATGGATGTGAAGATTAGGGTCATCATTAGAGCAGAGGAGGAGATCAACACCAGGACGGTGGCAGTTCTTCTCCCTCATCTCCATCTTCTCATTCCACCTTATCTTCACAAAGTTCTGACTTCGATCACAACCATAGTAGAAAGGATCGGGGTGATGGCAATCGAAAAGACTGACGGGATAGCAAGGACCAATGGGGACAATGTGAGGAAAAGCGTGACCAATCACACGAGTCTCACCATCAAGAAAGGAGAGGGAGTTGAAATTACCACAAATGTTGTGGCCATCAATGGGACTATGACTCAGATGAACCACTGTTGGCTACTCGAAGCATGGTTAACATAGCTGAAGTAGTTCAAATACTTAGTAGGCACTTGAAAGATTGTTGGATCAAGTGCCTTGACATAAATAATATCCCCAAATTTGAAGGGGGATATAATTGTAATCCATAGACTCACTTGTAAGCATTTCATGATGCTTGCATCCTACCAAATATAGAAAATGATTGGCAAAAACTCAAGTTGTTCCCCTGAACATTCATCACGGAAGCAGAAAGTTGGTACCAGTCTTTGGAACTAGAATCAATCAGACAATGGAGTATGATGCTGGAAATTTTCAATGATAAATACCAAACCTACTCCAGAGTGGCTAATCTAAGATGAAAGACTCAAGGGTGGAAACAAGGTGGTCATGAACCTTTGGATGTAACCATGGATAGATATTACTCATTGTTACACCAATGCCCTGGTCATGGCTATTCTCAGTAGGAACAGCTCTGCCATATCATAGATGGGCTTTGCTTTGAAACAATAAAGACCTTGGGCATTTATGCTCAGGGATGACTATCTAAATTAAGGGTCCATAAACTATAGCACCTCATTGAGTAGGTGGCCAAAGAAGAAGGGAAATTAAGAAAGAAAGAAAGTGCAGAAGAATATAATCAGGACCCTTCCATTCAAAAGAAGGAAGTCTAATTTTGTGAAGAGGAGGAGGCATCACCTTGGATGCAGTGGTGAATTGAAAAACCTTTCCCATACAAAAATTTGCCCCTGAAATTTTGGCCAAGGTTGACAATATGTGGGATTCTTTGGATGAAAGGTTCCAAAGTGTCTTGAAAATCACAGTGAAATCCAAAGAGTGAAGTAATGATCAAGATCGGTAGAGGAGAAGAGATGGTGAACATGCCTACCATAAAGGTAAGGACAAAGTTGTTGCAGTAGAACAAGTTGCAGACTTTGACACAGAGGAGGATGATGGATGTGACATATGCTAGTACAAACATCCTAAGGGGTGTTGCTCGGTGGTGTCACATTTACAAGAGTCTAGGGTGTATGTGTTGAATCCTCATTTGGCAAAAGGGTAAACAACCTGAAGATTGCCTTATCCACAAGGAAATCCCAGGTAGTTCCACCAAAAACAAGGATATTATCCAAGTGGAGTACCACCACAACCCTTTGAGTATTACCAGTAATGAAAACATCTACAATCATGGGGGATGCCACCTCCAAGGAAGTAGTACCCTTACCGATAGCCAGAGCCTTACGGGTACTACATTCAACAACCAATCTCCCCACGAGACTCTTCTAGTCACACGCCATTTCAAAATCATTACTATCCCTTGGAATACTTTCAAACATAGTCTCCATCACCTATGGGGGAGAACCCACATCTATACAATCCTCTGTCACCTTCTCTTGCCATACCTACTCATTAGCCCCCCACTCAGCTACCTCTTGCTCCACCTATGTAGGGAGAGATACCACCACAGCCATAGCAATGTAATGCCACGAGGGCTATCAACTTACAACTAGCTTCTCAACTAAGTGGACTAGAATCAAAACCATGGAAATGCCCTTTCTTATGGCTTAATATCCCAAACATACCTTCACATTCACATGTAGCCAGTGTCCGTAAACCTCCAATCACCTCCACCATTCAACCCTTTGAGCAACCTTCAAGCCAAACACCCTCCAAAGTACAAACCATCATGCTAACACACGTTGTGATGGATTGGATAAATGTAGGTAATCTTCCTTGGAAATTAACTAATCTGGGGAGTCTTGTCATATACCTTGAAGTGGTAGGAAACAAGCCATGCAAAGCTCTCTTGGATTCAGGGTTAGGCATCAATTTGAATTCACACAATATATACAAGACTTGAAACTTGCCCTCGATGAAGAAAAGAAACATTCAGCTTGAGTTGGCAAACAAATCCATAATTATTCCCTTGGGATTGGTAGAAGATATCATGATCATCATTTGTGGGTGGTCCTATCCTGCTGACTTCCTAATTATCTGGGTTGATAATTGTAAGGGGAATTTTCCAATCATAATGGGGAGATCTTGGCTTAGCACAATGGATGCACAATTGGGACTCTAAGATCTTTCCCTTGAAATTTCAAAAGAAGATCCTTTTAGAAAGATTGAGAAGAAGCACATCCCATGCATCGCGTACAGTGACTCCAGGTGCAACTGTGTGCAACAACTTTGGTCTACTAAGCAAACATCTATTCAAGCATGCAGTCGATGTGTTGAAGAATCACAGATTCAACGATGTCTTCATGTAGCAGCCATGAATCAAGAAGGCACCTAGTGGCTAACTGCTAACTCTAATAACAACACTCTATGCATGGAACCATCTGAGGGCCTTGTATGTGCCTATATGGAAAGCATGGAAAAATTGGAAAAGGTCCATCAACAAGTCTCGACTGTTGATGATAGTGATGATTGGGCAAAGCTACAAATCCCTGAAAGATTTTGACAAGAGCCCCTAGAATTGAAACCATTACTGGCCAATCTGGAGTATGCCTTCTTGTAGAATGGTAAGCCGGTAATCATCAATGCCACTCTTGCTCCTAAACAAAAGAAGAGATTGCTAAAGATGGTGAACAAATGGGTGGCTACTTTTGCATGGTCATATCCTGAACTAACCGGACTTGACCCTAGGGTATGCCAAAATTGGATCTATATTGACCCCTCCATGAAGCCATGATGATAGCTGCAAAGACGATTGAACCCCAAGCTAAAACATTTCTTCAAGGATGAAATTGAACAATTGCTAAAAGCAGGGTTCATCTATTCTATTGCAGATAGTGAATGGATCAACACACTTGTTATAGTGACAAAGAAGGGTGGCAAATGGAGAGTCTCTATAGATTTTGGACTACTAAATATGGAAACCTTCAAGGATCACTTCCCACTTTCATTTGTGGATCAAGTGTTGGATATTATTGCAGGGCATTATTACTATAGCTTTTTGGATGATTATAGTGGCTATAACCAAATCCAAATCACACATGAATACTAGGCCAAGACAACATTTACAAGTCCCTAGGGGACTTTTGCATATAAGAAGATGCCCTTTGGCCTATGCAATGCGCTTGCAACATTCCAATGCATCGTCCTCAGCATCTTTTAGCAAAAAATTGGCAATGGGGTAGAAGTTTTCATGGATGACTTCTCTACCTATGGAGCAATGTTTGAACAAGCCTTGGACTACCTTGAAAAAGTCTTAAAAATATTTGTGGAAACAAATTTATGGCTCAACTGGCAAAAGAGTCACTTGATGGTCCAAGAGGGCATTGTTCTGGGGCATCAAATTTCACAAGAAGGGATTGGTGTAGACGTTGAAAAAATTAGGATCATCCAAGGAATTACCAGTCAACCAAGAAATATAAAAGATGTCTGGTAATTCCTTAGACACACTGGTTATTATCAACACTTCATCAAGAATTTCTTGAAGATCGCCAAGGTGTTGGTGGAACCAATGAAGAAGGATGCTCCATTTGTTTGGACTAGGGAATGCAAGTCTACATTCCAAACACTAAAATAGAAACTTGTAGAGGCTCCAATTCTATGGGTACCTAACTAGTCTAGACCATTTCACATCATGATTGATACATCTAATTATGCATTAGGAGCCGTGCTCACACAGTTGGATGACTAGTGACATCCATATTACATCCACTGTGCTAGCCAAAGCATTGTGGATGGTCAACTTAATTACACCACCACTAAAAAGGAATTGATGGTGATGGTGTTCACCTTAGAAAAGTTTTGACACTATGTGCTCGGATACAAGGTGTTTGTACATAATAACCATAGTGCCATCCAATTCCTTATGAACAAACCAATGGTAAGTCCTCATATCATATGATGGCTCATGATCCTTCAGGAATTTGATCTTACTATGGTGGAAAAAAAGGGAACTAAGAATGTGGTTGCCGACCACTTATCTCAATTACAATGGGATAGCATAGGGGAGGAGAAGCCACTCTCCGACCAATTTCTAGATGAACTCCTCTTCACTGGAGTAATTGCTAAGGAAATGGCCATAGGATCAACTTGATTTAGTGACATTCTTACTTATCTCTCAACAGAAGAATTGCCAAAGAAGTGGAATCATTGGAAGAAATAATAGTTTCTTCATAGGGCCAAGCACTTCATAGAAATCAATGGACACCTTTACAAGGTGTGTGTGAATGGCTTGGTTTGATGGTGCATCCTTGATGAGGATAAACTATGCATCCTTCAAGATGCTCATGAGGGTCCTTGTGGGGGCCACTATGCTGGATGATGCACAACCATTAAAATTTTTCTTGCAGGATATTATTGGCCTACACTCTTTAGAGATCCTCAATGGTTCATTTGCTCTTGTGAACAATGTCGGAGAGACGGTGGGATGACAACATGAATGGAGGAACCTCAACAGTGGATCTAGCCACTAGAACCATTTGATATTTAGGGCATCAACTTCATGGGTGCCATCACATCCATGTCCAATGAAAAGGTGTATATCATCATCGTATTAGACTATTGTACCAAGTGGGTAGAGGCATTAGCCGTCATCAACTATTCCTCAACTATCGTCGCATGATTTGTCCAACAGCAAATCGTGAATAGGTTTGGGGTGTCACATGCACTTATTTTGGATAATGGAACTCACTTTATAGGCAATAATTTTCATAAACTCATGCAGCACTTGGGGGTTGAACATAAATTTACAACACCCTATCATCCCCAAGCCAACAGGCAAGCCAAAGTCACAAATAGGGAGATTACAAAGATCCTAACTAGGACCATTAGCAAATATAGGAGGGTTTGGAGCACGAAACTTAACAATGCCTTTTGGGCCTATCGTTCAACATGGAAACTTGCTATAGGCTACTCTCCTTACAAGTTAGTGTATGGAAAACTACCAAAACTTCCAATTTAGGTAGAACTCCGAACACTATCTACCGCCAGTGACTTGGAACTTAACTTACCACTAGCACAACGAGAACGACTTATCAACTTGAATGTGCTAGATGAGAATTAACTAGTAGCCCTATTATCAAATGAAATATACAAGGCCTATAATAAAAAATGTCGTGATCTTAGGATTTGAAAGGTAACATTTCAACATGGAGATAAGGTACTCTATTGGAATCCCACACATGCACTGCAACATACTAAGTTTCAAACACTATGGAAGAGATCTTATATTATTTCCAAAACCTTTCTGTCTAGGGCCCTAGTTATCCACAAACCTAAGAATCCCATGTAAACACAGTTACTCAATATGCAATAATTAAAATCCTTCCATGAACTCCACTGAACTAGTGTCATTGCCCTTTTTTCATAAAGTTAACCTCATTCCATTTTCTGGGTCTCCTCCTTGTAGCTCATTTGTGGGGGAGATCATCATCCATGCTAATGACCTCTATTGGCTCCTTAGTTGTTTTTGAAAGTTTCTGTTTTACAACATTGTTCATATGTTTGACCATTCTTAGTTACTTTTTCTTTTATTTATTTCTGATGAGTTATGAATTTTTGGTCGTGACATCACACCCATGATATCGTGTACACAATATCACGTACGTGATATCATAGCCTAGATGCGATATCGCGGCCTATCTCATCATCTATAAATAAGAGGTAGGTAGATTTGGTAAAGGAGAGTAGTTTTTAATATTAAGGTAGGGACTTTTTGTTAGGTTTTCTTCTCAACCCTTTCTCCCAGTGCATGCTTGCAGTGTGATGATTGTAATTGTATGACATCCTTATTCGAGTGTGACATACTTGGACACACACATGACCGGCAATAAAGATCGAGATTACCTCATTATTGCAGCATCCACTTAGCTTCATTATTTAATTGTTATTATTATTTATTGCTTCCTTAGTTAATATCTCTCTACCCTTATCTCCTAGTAATGCAGAATGAGTACGACTTAATCATGAGCATTTAAGTGTGACTACTTGGTAACCCAGTAGCGTACCTAGGCCATGCACTTGGTAATCCCAGTGGTAGTCGTGCACGAGGTCCAAGATGTGTACAGATGATTAAGGAACGGATGCTCATCGCACTTAGGCTAGTTTAGATTCTCTCTCACACACTCTCTCCTAGTTTAGTTGATATTATTTCCCATCACCCTTAGGAGTAGCATTAGTCTAGGAGCACATCATACACCTCACTCTGGACTAAACCATACGTGATAAAGCTAATACTAGTCCAGGTGGGAAGACAGTGAACTATGATCTATGAGTAACTATCTAGATACCACAACTAGTCTATTTGTAGAGTTCGACCGGATCGTGCGTGAAACACTCGTATTCATATGGCTGAGTGTAGGGGTACCTTGCCACTCATCATTGGCACCGTTGTCGGGGATGGTGCTAGTTATCTAGATTAGTTATATCATACAAGGTCACTATATAGGAATTAATGATATATCTTTTAGGAAGAAATAATTACAAAAATTCACATACAAATTCACACACAATTTCACAACCATGCCTCTCCTATGAGAATATGATAATGCCAATCTAGTGAGGCAATTCATTGGAGAATCAACGAATTATATGACAATGAAGGTTGGAGTACGTAATCTGAGGTGGGGGTTTCTTATAAGCATAAATGAAGGCAGCATCATCCCAACACATGAAACCATAACTTACTAGATGACAATGAACCCATATTGGCCACTACAAGTCTAACACAGATACAAGAGGTTGTTCGAATCTCCTGTAGGCATCGTAAAGAGAGCTGCCTACCCAAGCTCAATGTATATAGCTTTCCCAATTTCTCAGGAGGCTATGACTTAGATCTGCAACAACATTTACAAGCCTTCTACAATGCTTGTGCATGGAAAAACATTGATAATGGTTGGAAAAAACTCAAGCTATTTCCTATGACACTCGTTGGCCAAGCAAAAGTATGGTATAGATCATTAAAACCAAATTGAATACGATGTTGGCCAACAATGATATAACTATTTAATGAAAGATATCAAACTTATGCAAGAGTGTCGGCCTTGATGAAACAAATTCAAGAGTGGAAACAAGCACAACATGAACCCTTGGACATGGCCTTAGAAAGATATTATGCACTCTTAAAAAACTGTCCAGGCCATGAGTTCTCTGAGGAAAGGTTAATGCACCATATCATTGATGGGCTTCGTGATGAAACAAGAGAGACCCTAGGGATGTATGCCCAAGGTCAACTATACAAACTATGAACCTATCAATTCCAAGATCTTATGAAGCAGGTAGTAAAAGAAGAAGGAGAAATGGCTAGATGGGAGAGTGTTGAAAAACATCAACGGGACCAAAATCTCAACTTAACAGAGGTCCATAATCACGAAAAGGGAGAAGTCAACCTATCTCAAGGAGGAAGAATCATCTTTGCCAGTACAAAAATCATTAGAGGAAATCAAGGCAAAGATCAATAAGATGCTAGAATGGATGCATAAAAAGTGTGGAGAATATATCAATATTATTGAAGATAGAGTTTTGACAACCTAAGAAACAAGACAAAATATCATTAGAAAATTAGAAAGAAGGGATGAAGAAAATAAGAGCTCAAATACCAATCACATGTATGAATGCAACATTTGCCTATACGATCACCCCAAGGGGCAATTCCTAATCTTGTTACATTTATATGAGAATTGGGGAAGCACATTGCATCCAGAGTTCGTACAGAGATACTATGTTTGATCACAGTGGCAATAACCCCAGTCGTGGGGGAAGCCATCCCTAAACTGGGGACATCCTTCGTATCATCTGAATCCAAATGCTTATCTAGTTGAAAATCCTATTTCCCTAACTGGGTCAACATACTCTATCTCGCTGCATTATTATTCCCCTCAGTACTATCAGCCCATGTCCTCAACACAACCATCGCCTTGTGGACCTCACACTTCTCCTAAATTTCAACATTCTCATCCTTTTCCTCCTTCTACATCACCACCAATTGTTCCTGAAGTGTTTGCACCACAACAAAAACCCATGAACGTTACTTGTGCTACTATTGCCAACAGTAGTGAGAGACCTCCTCAACATCAAAGGTGTCCCTTCTTTAGACATGATCATAAGAATGGACAACACAGTTCCAAGGCCACTGCATTCTCCAACTTAGCACAAGTCCAACACTGTGGTGCATCCTTCTCATTGAACTCGACACCTCTTGTTACTTCATCAGGGCCACCAATTAACACTCCAACAACCATACGACCAAATGAATACAACCATGGAGGGTGACATCCCGATCCTTGCATGCCATCTTATGGTCTCAAGTATCATAGTGGGTCAACTCTTTACCTGGGAATCACATCTTATAAATTACCCCACTATGCTTACTATAATCAGGTGTGTGGATCAAAATGGGGTAAGTATGACCAAGCTTCGATATTTCCAACATGCAATGATTCTTATTTTTCATTTATTAATCCTTTCCATGCTCAACTGTTTAGTTATCGAGGATATCCCCCATTCTAATAATAAGCAAGATTAATAAATATTTTTCATTTTTTTTAATTTTACAATTTTTTGTTTTTCAGTTCTTCATTTTTCAATTTCTTGTTTTATATTTTTGTCTTTTTGTCTTTTTATCTTTTTATAAGTAATCTCATCTACAAATAAAACATTCATGTGGCTCATTGGTTGAGGTGTGTTCTATGTTATCGAGTCTCAAGTGATCAATTACTTGGACAGTGAGCCCATTACACACTCTACAAACAAGAGGTTTTGTTCGAGGGTACAATGATATTCTTGACATTCTTAAAACTTAAAATTAATTTTGTGTTCATTGTACCCAGAATGAAGAAGGATGGATCAAGAGGGAATGATTAGGGTGTGACATCAAGGGGACTTGCGGATTCTCTTTGGTGATGTTTGTGAGAGTTATCATGCAACGTTGTTGTAGTAAGATCTTTGTAGATCTAACGCAAAATGTGAGTAAGAGTATTCAAAAGGCACTCAAAAATCCAATGCTATTCTAGGGGTTCCCATTGGAAAGACATGCACCCATGCCTAAAGGTTGGTGGCTTCTTTGGATTTAGCAATCAAAAAAAAGAAAAAAAAACAAAGAAAGTGCCATAAATAAAAAATTACTCCTCCCTTGAAAAAAATGCCAAGTGATCATACACCTTGTTGTTATGGTACTCTCATAGTCGCTCATCATGCAATGAAATAATGCGGTCTCACTGATCAAAGAAATGGACTTGGTCCTGATCTTGGAATGACGGGTTAATTACACATTAATCATGCTTTACATGCAGGATTCATTGTGCCCTGGGTTAGTTACCTCATGTTCCAATCTCTACAATCCCTTCTATAGTCCGTCTCATCTCACTATTCATGTAATTGTAGCTCATCTCTTATATAGCATCAAATTATTACCTCATTCTGGTGATACTTACATGTGTGTGTTTTGTGGAACCAGTGTAGATTACATTTAATCCTTCTAGTGCCTACGGACATTTTAAGGTGTGGTTACGCAAGGGCATTAGAGGTTGGAACCTACTTTGGGGAGGACCCACTTGTGTAATTTTTTGTAATTTGCACTCATAACACATCTTCCACACACCATCTATTACCCTTAGCGTATTATCAACAATATTCTTTCCCTTATTACTATCCCTCTAATTCAAATTTTCCTATGAACCATCACATAGCCTTTTTCTCTTCCTTATCATTCAAGGTCCTTATTGGTAAATTCCACACCATCATAATTTTCTTGCCTTCAGAACTAGTTGAATTACCCTGGAACCCTTTAACACTCATCAATATTTCCTTAGTTTCCATCATTTAATTTCAAAAAAAAAAAATTTATTAAAAATTCAGTACATTCTATAAAATGGCCTAACTTTGATAGGCCATGATATCGCATATGTGATATCATGGCTGATGTGATATCACGTCCCAAAAAAATATATATACATGACCCCCCTACGCTAATCAACATCATTTGCAACTATTCATGCAGAAGAAGTTTTTTAAATTTCTCTCTACGACTCATGATTGTGCGTCCCTTGCTTTCATATCCATAACTCGCTCATTGGTACTCCGATTTTCATTTTGTTTGAACCTACTTGAACCCGAAGTGTTCAGCTTAGTCATGGGGGAGGGGCACATGCTGAATAGCGCATAAATGTTTTGAAATTGGTAATTGATTGAAGGATATTATTAAGGGTAATTAGTTATAAAATTAAGGATAGATGCACCAAAAAAAATTTCATCTCCTTAGTTATACCGGAAAACTAGATTTGGAAACCACCTAAGGAAAGAGGATTCAATATTATAATCTTTCGGGGACATTTTCTCCTAATAAGTAACATCACACAAAGATAAAGCAAATTCATTAAGGAAAGCAGTAAGGTATAACTTAACTTTGGTAACAACTTTACTAATGATTGGCCCCATGTAATTGTAGATGGCCCCAAAACACGGACAACAGGAAGGTCCTACTCAAGGTGGGATCAAGCGACCTAGGAGAGGTGAAGGACAAGTTCTTGCCGAACAACATGTAGAGTAGGAGGAACAATCATTTAGTATCCACAAAGAAGACACTACCACTGTACAATCAAGGTAGGTGGAAGGAGGAGCTGTAGCAGCATCTAAACAGGGATGACATCTCACGTTGCCCTAGGATTGTGTTTAGGCCATCCATGAAAGGTCCATATTAATTGCAGTGATCGTGGAATTAAACTTTGGACCTTTCGTAGAATTTTCTCTAGAGGCCATTAGGGATCACCTCAAAGGGTCCCCATTGTGGCCTACCCTCTCTGAAAGCAATGCATGATACTTAGGGGAAACGTACCAATTTTGGCACAATAAAGAAGAAGGCACCACGGTTAACATTTGTGGTGTGACTATTGATTTCTCTATTCAAGCCATTTCAAAAGTATTAAACCTTATGAATACAGGGACAAAGGTTGCTCAGACCAACTAGACACTTTTAAAATTGAGCAACTTACTAAACTATTGATAGAGAATAAAATGGTGGTGGAAGAAAACGAGAAGGCTGTTTGGGATACCTCTGTGGCATAAGCTCAAACTTACGTGCATACCAAGGCACTCAAAGCCTTACAAGAGGAGAAAAAATTACTTATTATTAACAACCTTCAGTTGATCTCTAAGGAGAAATAAAAGAATGTTCTCAAAGAAAATTTTCAACAGTTGCAAGAACAACTAATCAAGGTCAACCAGGACATGAACCGTTTAGCCAAGGAAAATCAAACTCTCTTGATGGAGGAGGTATGCATCATCCGTTAGAAGATGACCATTGAAATAAGCGCGTGGCAGAATGAGGCTAAATGGCATGAGAAACTAAAGGAGCATTTTTAGAACCAGGTGGGGATGTATAAAAAAATCATCGAGAAGGAGATCCATNTACCAGGTGGGGATGTATACAAAAATCATCGAGAAGGAGATCCATATGGCCAAGGCCCACATCAATGCTCTTAGTGCTCAACACACTGACTGGCGGGCCATATTGGACACATACGCGTTTACCCACTAAGTGGAAGTTAAGAGTCAGGAACTGTAGATCTAGGACCTTACAAAGTACATGGAGTTGGTAAACCTGCAGTNATAGATCTAGGACCTTACAAAGTACATGGAGTTGGTAAACCTGCAGTATGCCGACCTTGCCATGTTAAGAGCAGGGCACCTGAGAATAGAGCTCAAGCAACGGGTAGCCACCACCTACATCAAATATGAAATAGAATTTGTAGAACATAAGAAAAGATGAAAAAATTGGAGATTGCAAATTGTGAACTCAAGGTGGTTAAAGCAAGTTACCAGGGGTAGAAAGGTGTCACAATAGACTTGGCTTGATGGCTCATAGATTTTCAAGAATACAGATATAAAGCCAGAGCGTACGAGGAGGAATGGTGGGTGTTTGCGGCTTGGTATGTTAAAGCAAATAAAATGTTTCCACAACTACCGTGTCCATGGGAGGTGTCAACTCCATCAAACATTGGAACATTAGCATGGATGACACATGATCCTTGAACTAAAGAGGAGAAACTCTAGGCCATACTTCGATGCCATCAAATCCCAAGACATGGAGCGCAAGACAAGGGAAAGGCATCCATGGAGGAGCCACCGCCACCACGAACGACATGAGTTTCACCCAATTTTGTAGCTATAAGATTTTCTTTTTCATTCTTCGTGTTGTGTCTCAATTTTGTTCTGATTCCACACTGTAGCATGAATCCATTCTATCCATGATGTAATCAATGGAGCTTGTTCTCACTTTAACTTGAGGATGAGTTTTCATTTAGTCGTGGGGGTATGATGAGTCATGAATTATTGGCCGTGATATCGCATCCATGATATCATGTATGTGATATCATAGCCTAGATGTGATATTGCGTACAAAATATCATAACTTGTCTCCTCATCTATAAATAAGAGGCAGGAAGATTTGGTAAAGGAGAGTAGCTTTTAGTATTAAGGTAGGGACTTTTTGTTAGTTTTTCCTCTCAACCCTTTCTCCCAGTGCATGCCTGTAGTGTGATGATTGTAATTGTACGACATACTTATTCGAGTGTGACATACTTGGGCACACACATGATTGGCAATAAAGATTGAGATCACCACATCATTGCAGCATCCACTTAGCTTAATTATTTAATTGTTATTATTATTTATTGCTTCCTTAGTTAATATCTCTCTACCCTTATCTCCTAGTAACATGGAATGAGTATGACTTAATCATGAGCATTTAAGTGTGACTATTTGGTATCCCAGTAGC
The DNA here is from genome assembly GCA_015680685.1 of Gnetum montanum. Taxonomy (NCBI): domain Eukaryota; kingdom Viridiplantae; phylum Streptophyta; class Gnetopsida; order Gnetales; family Gnetaceae; genus Gnetum; species Gnetum montanum. The sequence continues at coordinate 88,587 of MNCI01025384.1, forward strand.
ATACCTAGGCCATGCGCTTGGTAATCTCAGTGGTAGTCATGCACGAGGTCCAAGATGTGTACGGATGATTAAGGAATAGATGCTCATTGCACCTAGGCTAGTTTATATTCTCTCTCACACACTCTCTCCTAGTTTAGTTGATATTATTTCCCATCATCCCCAGGAGTAGCATTAGTGTAGGAACACATCATACACCTCACTCTAGACTAAACCATGCATGAAAAAGCTAATACTAGTCTAGGTGGGAAGACAACAAACTAAGATTTATGAGTAAATGTCTGGATACCACAACTAGTTTGTCTGTGGAGTTCGACCAGATCATGCGTGAAATGCTCATATTCATATGGTTGAGTGTAGGGGTACCTTGCCTCTCATCAATTTCTATATGTATATATGTACTTATCTTTCAGCTATTTTCTACCTTTCATTAATAAGCTATCTTATTGTCACAAGATGTACTAGTGTGGTTGTTCCTCTTTGCGATGGTGCATATTATGGTTTGCCCATTATATCTAGTTCCCACCTTAGCATTGCTATTCCAGGAAGTCACGTTATACCTTCATTTCATTTAACAAGTAGCGAGTCCACGCCATCCACTCATCCATCCACTCCATGGTTTTCCTTATTTTGGAAATATGTAATCCCTTTTCCATGGAAAAAAACTTTAATTAATTTGTAACTTGTGAAGTTTTGGACTTGGGGAGGATCCAATGGTTTGAATAGGGTGTGACTTCAAAGAGAATGTAACATTCTTCATACTTTTTTATTTTCTTGTCTGTGAGAGTGTCCTCATGAACTACTTACCACTCCCATACTAAGAAGTTCATTGGCAATTTGTCCTTGCATGGTGTGGTCCTCATCATTCGAAAAAAAATGAGGATTTAAAGCACACCCCTTGGACCAAATGCATGCAAAACTGCATGGGTCTTTGTATGGTGTGATTCCCATAAAAAAAACACAAAACATGGGAATTCAAAGCACACCCCTTAGACCACCTCTAATGGGCTACAAGCACTAGTTATGAGACTTGTTTTGTCCCCTCTAACTTAGCCCCTTTATCACTTCCTATCTCGCACTCATGTTGGAGTGGTATTTGTTTGTGGGAGCATTCTTGTGGCTCAAAGGAATGGACTAGTCTTAGAATGTTGATGCAATGTCACTGAGCGTAGTTGGTTTTGGGTTTGAACTAAGGATGGCTCCTACCGAGTCACTTAGTCACACACTTCACAAGGGATTTCATGTGACCAAACTTAGGAATTCCATTTCACTTCCTCTTTTCTCCATCATTTGCTTCCTATTACTTACCTCATTGCTAGTTTTATGTCTTGATCGTTTGTTGTGCCCTGCTTGAACTCATAAATTCTTCTGTTGATTCTCATGGTATGAGTATTAAATTGCAGTAACCGTTAGTTAACTATGGGGTCCACAGACTCCTATCTTGATGATATGCAAGGGAAACTAAGGCTAATGCCTAATATGGGAAGGACCCACTTGCATATCCTTTGGTACTGATTGTTAATCTCCTTCCTCTTTGGTATAATTCGTCGATCATCTCCATTCTATCCATCGCATGGCTCTTCACCTACAAAGTTCCATCTTATGACAGTCTCCTAACTTTGACTCTTCTTTTGATAACAATCTTCCTTCCTCTTTCTATCAGATAGTTCTATGTTCTCTAAGTTCTTACATCATCCTAACTTTGTGTTTTAATCCAAAGATTTGGGCCCTTACTTCATCAATCAACATAGGTCAGCTAAGCTGAATAATTACGTCAACTAGGCCCCGCATACACATCCCCCTACATTTATGTAGCCTCATTTATGCAGCTCCGTCGATGCATGTTAAAAATCCTATACATACCCACATTGTGCCTTTGAAAATTGTCCATTTGTTCACAAAGCAAGGGGAGTTTTTCCATTTTTCTCCATCAAGTCTTATTATCGAGCACATACCATTTCTACCATGTGTCCCAATCCAACCATTCTTTCACCCTTTCGCTACCAAATGTATGCTCTCAATTGTGGGGGAATGAGGTCTATAATTATCATTATTATCAAGACTTAACACCTCTTAGGGGATAGACAAGAAAAAATAAAAACAACAAAACAACTATAAATGACAACTCATTATGTTTTATTGTTTTTTCTAATCCCTCAACTACACTTCGAGGAACCTAACAAGATGCAAGTGCTAGTGTCATAGCTTGGCCAAAATGAGAAGGTATATTATTGCCATTTTGAGCAAATTATACAAATTTTAATTCATGGTTATGCTATGATTGCAGATGGCATTTAAAATAAGGCATCCAAGGGGAGAAGGACTGTCCCAACCAAGGGACAAGCAACCTAAAATGGGAAGAGGATGGGGCTCATGACCTCAAGAGCATGAGGAGGGATCACATGTAATTGGCCCTCTCAGCAAAGAACTTGATGTGGAATCTTTTTGTTAGATTCTCAAAGAGGACATCCCTAGTGAACAATCGCAAAGGGACGAGACTCCTATGGTAGTGCCACAGCTTGAGATCACCCTGACCAAAGCCTGTATTGATGCTATCAAGCCAAGGGAGCTACAAAAAATGGGCCTTCAGGAGTTAAACTTTGGACATTTTCTAGAAAATGCATCAAAAGAAGTCAGAACCCAACTACAAAATTCTCCTATGTGGCCAATCATCACCTCCAATGGTAAATGGTACCTAGGAGAAACTTATCTCTTCTCAGAGAATCGACAACCAGGGTCTAAAGTAAGAATGAAGGACATTCATGTATCTTACTTTGCAGAAGCAATCATGCAAGCTCTTGCGTTGCTTGAGATTGGAGCTAATGTGGTGGAGATTCCAAAATAGGTGGATCTCAAGGTGAAAGGGAAGTGGATCAGACGGTGCTATGGGGTAGAACGTAAGGAGTTTGGCACACTAACCACCACAAAGAGGGTCTACTCAAAAATTGTGTCTTACTACTTGAGTCCAATGGTAAGATCCAGCAAGATCACTACCTTCCCTGCTTGTGCATGTGCCACGCTAAGGTGGAAGTTCCCCATTAACCTTCCATAGTTACTTTTCCTTGAAATTAAAAAATGATTTGCTGAAAACGAACAAGGAAGGTGAGCTCTACTCTTTTCCTGCCTAATCATAAAGCTGTGCAAACGAGTAGGGATAGCATGCTATGCTAATGATACACTTTGTCATGCCCCAATTACCTTGTGGGGCGAAATGATGAAAGAAAAGGCTCTTATCACAATGCAAATAAGGAAAGAGCAGTAATCACCTCCATCGTCGGCACAAACAACAAGGTTGAGCTCGCAAATATTGTAGAACACATATGCGAGATTCAACAATCTCTCTTGATCCAGCAAGAGTAATCAGTAGGAATTGGTGGTGGAGAAGACCCTTCAGTGTACCGCCCTACAATCAGCCATCTTGAACAAGTGGCTTAATCTGTGAGTCTATTAGAGAGAGCAGGGCTGATGTTTTCTACCTTACGAACACAAGTGCCATCTTGAACAAGTGGCTCGATCTGTGAGTCTATTGGACCCCAGTGTCCGAGAAGTAATGGTCTCCACCAAATAACTATTTCCTGAAATTTTAGGAAATGCTGCTACTTTCTTGATGCACTTGGAGGATGGAGAAGGGGCAACTGTCCTGGTAATGCAACACCAAGGACAAGAAGTGGTGGCTGATACAATTTCTATGGCCCTTAATGCACCTACAGTGCTTGTACTAGATGTACATGGACTTGGAGATGTACAGACATTTGCGGGAACTTAACATAGTAGAATCAACATAGCCCAACGTGAAGAGTTTTTGGACTAACTGGTGCGAATTGGGCAACTACTTCTAGATGTTTTTGATCTTATTAAAAACATGAATGCAACCCAGTTGGAGCTACTCTTAGCAAGGAGCAAGTGCCTCATCTTGGAGGGGTAACTTGAAGTAGCCCAAGGTGCATCAATGCTTGGCTATGGAAGTTGCCCAACTAAGGGCCCAACTTACTAATCTAGCTCTCCTCAACTGAAAAATCACCAGAGATGAAGGTTTTTAATAGCTTCAAACCAAACTTTTGATGATTGAGAATGAGCAAGAGTTAACAATCTTTGAAAAGTCCTTAACAGATGCTTGTTCTTACCATCTAAACAGGGAGTTGGTAGAGGTTCTCCAAGAGAATGTCAAGTTGACTATAAAAGTTCATCACCTATGCAATGTTGGTGTTGAAAATCAACACATGAAATATTTTATCCACCAACAACAGGAGGAGCTAGCTAGGGTAAACACTAATGTAAGGAGATTGGTAGTTGAAAATCATAATCTATCCATGGAGGAAGTTCAAGCCTTACGAAAAAAATTAGCTATTGAAATTTCCACTTGGAAAAATGAGGCCCTTAAGTTTGAACAAGTAAAAAATCATTATAGGGACCAAGTGGGATTGCAAAAGGAAGTCAATGAAAAAGAGATTCATGTCACAAAGGCTAAGATGAACCAAGCACTCCAACAACTCAAGGAAGGAGGTGAGGTGTGCCAGCTCATCTCTGATGGATTTAATGCCTACAACCAGGCTTAGATCCATCTCAAGGTGTTACAAATTGAAGAGATGACAGAATACATGGAGATATCCAATCTCTGTTATGCAAACCTGGCTATGTTGATATAGTTGGAAGGCCATGGTTAGACCTAGAGAAACAAGTGGCCACCTCATATTCTTTATACAAGGACGAGTTCCAAGCACATAAAGAGACAAAGCAAAAGCTAGAAATAGCTAATACAAAAATCGAAGTTCTTCACACCTGTTTTGAAGGACAACACATTGTTACAGAGAACTTAGCCTAGTGAATCAATGACTACTAGCAGTTGCAAACATTGATCCAAGTGTTCAATATTGAACGAAAATAGTTCGCTGCCTGGTTTGTCAATTTGAAGGAACTCTTCCCTGCATTTCCATGCCCTTGGGATGTTCCCATTTTAGCACACATCGGTGAAGCTACTTGGAGGATGAATGATCCTAGAAATAAAGAGGAGAAGATGAGGGCATTATTGGAGGCTTTTCAATTTCCTCTAGAATTTGTAGCGACTATAGGAAAACCATCATCAATGCCTCAACTGCCACATGCACCAAAAGCTGGTGAAGGCCTATCAGAACCACCACCTCCAGAAACTGTGTGACCTTCTCCAGCAACTTCAACATTCTGGTAGGGTTGAGAATCTATGGCTGTCAGGGTGTTCAATTTCATTGTCTATGAACACTACAATTTTGTAATTTGTTTTGCTATACACCGGGGCACTTAATATGTTAATAGAGTTAGTGTGTGTGTAAATGTGTTTTGTCATGCGTACCATCAATAACTTCATACCATCCAAATTGTAATAAACTTTAGGATGAGTTTTCACTCAGTTGTGGGGGTATGATGAAGTGTTTAGTTGATACGTCGATTGGGCCATGTTAACAGAGCCTCATTGACGTGGCTACGTTGATGTGACCTTGTCGACATATCCATCCATGCATTAACGTGACCTTATTAACACAAAGTCTATCTCTCGTTATAAATATGCGTGCACCCGTAGCATTTATGGAATCTTTTTGGTAGTTGTAGTGAAGCCCTTGTAGTTTATTTTTGTGTAAGTTAGAATATTTCCCAAGTGCTTGCAGCAAGTGTGAGAAAGGTGTATGGCTCTTTATTCGAGCGCTAATGTACCTAAGCCCATTGGCGTGAGTGGCAATAAAGACAAGTTTTTTGAACATTCCTTGTAGCATTTGGATTTAATTACTTAAGCATTAAAACACTTTAATATTTCAACATTTTAACCATTCAAAAGTCCTTTATTATTATTGCTTTACATTTATTGTCCTTTTCATATTTTATGAGAACCATAGGCATGACCATCTCGAACATATATCAAACACATGGTAACCCAGCGACGCTTAACATCTGGTAACCTAGTAGTGGTTAGGATATGCTCAGGATATGCATGGAAGATGGGATTGGTTGCTTATGCTAGGGAGAGTTAAGTGATAGAGTAGAACTATTACAAATTACACAACTTTCCATTTCCTACATTAAAAGAGTTAGACCTTTAAAGATAAAAAGAAAATTGATAAAAATCATTTGCCTTAATCTCACTCAGCCATCGCTTTAGAATATCATAGGTGAGATTGGGAAGACAATGACCATTCTAACTAAGGTTTTGCTAGCTAGAATTTGGTGTACGTAAGTGCTTACAGTTTGCCAAAATCGACCAAGTTGTGGGTGAATGCCCATGATTCATATGGTTGGGCGTAGGGGTACCTCATCACTCATCAAAGTGGTACATAATCTAGATGCATTGGTAGACCAAGCTTCTTCATTGAAAGGAAGCCACCATGGGCTAATTTGCTTAAGCATATCTTCTAAAATTATATTGTAATTGTAATTCCAATATTTACTAACCTTGCATCATATCTTCCAAATTTGTTTGAGAATTAGAGAACCAAGAATATAAAGGAGCTTAGCAAAAAGAAGATAGTGAAGAAAGTTATTAAGAGACCAACTATTATCATTCTTAGGTTCTCCTTAGGTGAGTTTATTTATTAAAAGGAGCATCGAAACATTATCTCTAGTAATGCACTTTGCAATCCATTTTGTTATAAGAGAAATATCATAATTGTAAAAATTAATGAGGCTAAGGCCTACATCGTTTTTACTATTAGTGCAAATATCCCAAGAAACTCTAGAAAAACCTCTTCTATATTGCTTAGTAGACCAAAGAAAATGATGGATAATATGATTAATTCTCTTATAAGAAGTTTTAGAAGGATCCCAAAAACTAGAGTAATAAACATGAGTTGATTGAAGCATTTGCTTAATAACTAAAACTTTTCTAGTAAGGATGAGCTTTTTTTTATTTTCATTTATCAAGCTTCTTTTGAATTTTATCAATTACATAATTTCAAAAAATAGTAAGATTAGGCTTAAAAGAAAAAGGTATTCCTAAAATGTTAAAGATAGAATCTTTTTTCAAGATTTTCCAAGGCTTGAGAGTAACCCACTCATCAATAGTGCCATTACAATAAATAATAAATTTTTGCTAATTAATGTGAGAGCTAGATAACATACAATAGTCCTCTACTCTAGATCAAAGAGTATTGATATGTTATAGAGAATTGTTGATCATAAAAAGAGAATCATATGCAAAATGCATGTTAAGCAATTGCCTACCTTGATCATCAATTGAAATTATCTTAATGAAATTCCTTTGTAGATCATAATGTAGATTATGTAAAAGAAAATTTGTAGCAATAATAAAAAGATAAGGAGCTAGAGGAAAACCTTGACAAACTAATCATTAAATAGAAAAATAGGAACTTAATCCAAAAGTAGTAGCAACTTGAGCATTAGCATCAGTAAGCAAGATATGGAAAAGTCAAATAAAATAATTGCCAAATCCCATTTTATAGAGACAATAGATAATGAAATTCTGATCAATCCTTTCATAAGCTTTGGCATAATATAACTTAATAAAAACAATGTCTTGATTAGTATCAAAAGTCCATTGAATTTTCTTCCAAGTTGTAATAACATTATTTAAGATATGTATATCTTTAACAAAATCATTCTGCTTAAGTCTGATGATATCTTTAATAACTTTCTCAACTTGGCAAGCCATGCATTTAGCTAAAATTTTATAATTATAAGTAAGACCTGTACTAGGCCTTGAATTACCAATATGTTGAAGATCTCCATACTTATAAAGAAGATGAATCACACCTTTATTAATATTTTTACCAAGAGAAGATTTTTTAATGGCTTCTTGAAAGACATGAAAGAGATTATTGTCAAAGATGTTCCCATGCTTCTTAAAAAATTTAGTAGGAAAACCATCAAAACCTAGAGCTTTACTATCTACTAAACTAAAGGCTGTTGCTTTGATTTCATCCACTATAATTTTTGCTTCAAGAATACTTTGATGCGCTTCTATAATAAGACGAGAAATATGCATACTAGAGGCCTATTGCACCAACACTTGGTACCGAGGATCCATGTGGGAAAGATTCCTTCCTAAAACATGCAAAAGGAAAAATAGAAGAAAAATGATTTGCTAAAAAACTATTAATAGTCTTAGGATCTTTAATGATGGAATCATTTATATAAGGTGATTCTAGTTTAGGTAATTCATCCTTTCATTTTAGAAATTTAAAAAATTCCTTGTAAAGTTCATCTTCAATTTTTAGTCAATCCATGTGACTTTTAGTGAGAAAATTTTTAGCTTCAAAAGTATTCCAACATTTTCTAGCATAATGAGCTTTAGCCAAGGCTTTTTAAGTTTCAAAATTAAAGGGATTCTAGTTTCAAATAATTTGCATTTGCTTTACAGATTCTACAAGATCTTCTTCAACTTGACGTTTATGCTTAGACAATTGTTCACGCTTAGCAAATTACTTTCAAAATCATGTAGTATAATTTTTGACTCTAAAAGTAGTTCATTACCACTAGTCAGTTCAACCCATATCACTAGTAGGGATTTTTTCTGCATTCCATAAAGACTTCAAAATGTTTTTCCCAATGGATCCTATGAACATATTAGCATTCATTTAAAAAGATGAAGAATTAATACCAAAGAGAAAAATGCTAATAGAAAAATGATATAATAAAGTAGCATCTATATGCACTTCTACTTTCCTTGTAGGCTTCCAAAAGAAAACATTAGATATGTAAAATCTATCAAGTTGACCATAAATTCTATCATTTCCTTATTGATAATCATACCAAGTATAATGCTTTTTATTTGAATGAGATAGGAATAAAGAGCTACCATCCGAAATAAAATATTTTTCTCTAAAATTGCACCAATCCTCTTTTTCCTGAGAAGACATATTATGCAAAATAGCACCACATTTATCTAAATGACTTTCAACTATATTGAAATTACTTCCAATAATCTAAGAAATTTTAGGTAGAGATAGAAGATATTTTCAAACCTATAATAGATCTTTTGAATTATTAAGACCATAAATATACTGAGTTCAAAGTCACCTTTTTCACTATGACAAATAATATAAATAACACTTCAAAGGTTATCAAAACTAGAATTCAAAACTTTTTTAGTCCAATTTTTATTAACAACAATTGAAACACCTCATTTGTTAACTTCATGAATAGTAAAAAAAAACAAAAATTTTAAAATGTAGTTATTAACAAAACTAATATCATGAGTTGAAATCTTAATTTCTTGCAGGAAAATAAAAACTCAAGATAAATGCTGGTTTGAAACATAGTCTCCAATAATCTTTGCTCAGGACCTATTAGAGAGGCCTCGAACACTCCATGATAAAACTAACATTGAGATGTGAGGAAGGAGATCCCCATCCTTGATTCTTTAAGCTCAGCATTTGTCTCATAATCTATTTTTGTAATAAGTGAAAAACATTATTTGATAAAAAAATTTGAAATAGTAGTAAAAGTAGAAATAAAATAAGATATCTTTGGGTTTTTAAATTGAAAGAAGTATTTGTAGACCTCTTCTTTTTATGTTACACTTAGTGAAATCCATTTGCATCTATATTTTCATTGCTAGTCCACCTGAAAATTTCTTTTCTTTTTCCTAAAGAGGAATTCTATTTAAATATTAAGAGTTTACTAACATCTTTAGAATTAAAAGGATTAGTAAACAGTTGAGAACTTGTTGAAGAAGATTTTATTTGTGCCAACTAAAAACAACCATTATTTTCCTTTTTTAAAAATTGTTATTTCTTTTCCTCATGAAAATTTTTTTTAGTGAGAATAGGATAGATTCTTATAACATGGCCTTAACAATGATAATAGCTGGAACATCCTCACAAATTAGAATATGCAATTTTTTTGGGGAAAACACTGATTATCAACCTTGAGTTTTAATTCTGTCCTCTTCTATCATAAATCAATCTCTATAAACTAACATGTGTGCTGCATACCATTTAATTTTTTTCATTCTATCTTCATGATTATGCTAATACTACCAATAATTTCTCTTTCAACACTTTGAAAAATAAGAGGATGATTTTTTAATTCAATCTCATAAATAATTTTAGAATAATCAAAAGAATTTGGATCAACTCTACTTTATATTCTTGAGCAATAAAGTATTATGTTGATCCATAAAAACTTTAAGATCCATTGATTTCTCAATCATTTTAAATTGGTCAATTCTACAAGAAAAAAAGATTTGGGAAAATAGCATATATGTAAAACATTAATTCCATAGCATTTAAGAATTGCCTATATCACTAGTGTAAAACCCTTATTTGGGTAAATAAATCTAACAATCTACAGAAATATATATCATGAAGTGATATCTTTTGATAGAGATTCATATAAATCATCAATGAAAAACAAAATCAAAAGATTGAGAATTCATTATAGTATCTATAGTTTGACAGACATTAGTACTTTTCATCTTTAGATCATTCTGGTTCAAAAAAAATTTCCATTGTAAAAAATCTACCAAAAACATTTGAGATTCATAAACCATTGAGAAAATTTGCTAATATTTTATATAGTAAGAATTGTTCAAGGACTACTATTAGAGGCAAAATTTATTTATCATTTGAAAATAATATTATTTTATTCAAAGCTTACTCATTTATTATAGGTTATCCTTCTAGTAGGGTTGTTTTCCCACTTACTGATGGCTCCACAAGGGGATGTGATAGGACTATTATGGACTAAGATGAAGCATCACAACAAATGAAATTTATCTATCAAAATCACTCGGACTATCTAGATTTTACTTTCTTCTTCATCAAAATAAATAACTGTGATGGAGGGATCTAGAGGTTAACATTGTGTTAGTTTCCATATGATCATTTCATCCCATCAATGCTCATGGGCGCACTGATGAACATGGAATTTGAAGCAATCTCTTTAGATTATAGGGTAGCTAATGAAATGTCTAGTTCCAACCAACCTACTCAATCCCAAATGTGAAAGAACCAATTCATAAAGACTTATCATGAAGCCATTAAGGGAAATGTTGCTACCATTTTCATTGACATCATAGTTAGAGAAGGAGGATATTAACTACCAATCAGATTGATCACATCACCAAAATCCTCCATCTTTAAATGCAAATAACATGAATAACCCAAGGCTATGTTCAATCTTGGTAAGTAACCTAAGAGAAATGGAGAACTAGATCCAACATGTGGGGCACCTTCAAACCTAAATCTTCTAGTAGGGCACATAGAGGACATAAAAGAGGTTAAGAAAGAAGAACAAGCTAGTATAAATCTCTTCGCTCTCCATCATAATCCTCTTTATCCTCATTGTTAAGCTTTTGATGAGGGTGAATGTAACCAAGATAGGAGGGGAAATGATTGAAGACCTAGTGGAGATGATAGAAGAGACTCTCGTAGGAATGGTAGAAGAGAGGATAGATTTGATTAATAATTTGAGCATTGACATGAATGAAGACATAATAAGTAATGTTAAAGGGGACGTGATCATGATAGGGACCATGGGAAACATGATAATTATGATGAATTATTCTTGTTATTAGGAGCATGAAACTCTTCCCTAGGACACTCATGAAAAAAGCTAAAAGTTGGTATCAAATCATTGAAGTCAAAATCTATGAGAAGATGGAATATGATGTTGGAGTTGTTCAATGACAAGTATTAAACATACTTTAGAGTGTCCAACTCAAGAAAGGAAATCTAGAAGTGGAAATAAGGTAATAATGAATCCCTTAATGTAGCCTTGGACAAATATTATTCTATACTACATAGATGCATAGGCCATGAATTTTCTCAAAGAGAATATGTGCACCATATCATAGATGGACTTAAAAACAAGATAAGGAAAATCCTTGAGATTTTTGTCTTAGAGAATGAGAGCCCATTAGATTTAAAGATTAATTGATTAAGTGACAAGGAAGGAAGCAAACCTTAAAAAAAAAGAGTGTAGAGGAGTATAACATGGATCCTCTATTTGCAAAAAGGAGATCCATTAATGTATGCCAGATGAAGGATCACCATAGGAGAAAGTGGTATGAAGGAAAAACTTACCAATTCAAAAATTAGTCACCAAAATCTTCATAAAGTTTGATAGAATGTAGGACTCAATAGATGAAAAGTTTTAAATAGTATTAAAGATTATGGAGGAGAAAGAAGAATAAGGAAGAGTCAAGGATAAAAATAAGAGAAAAAAAGAAGAATGTAGGTATGGACTATAACTAGTAAAAAGAAAAATTAACTATTGTTGAAGTGGTTACAGACTCTGAATCAAAAGATGATGATTATGATATTTACTAATATGAACATCCTAAGGGTTTTTCCCTATAGCATTACATCTCCAGGAGTTTGGAGTTTATGCCTTAAACCTAAAGCTTGTTAAGAGGTAAACACCTAGGAGGTTGCCTTACTCTTAATGCAACTATAGATAACTCTATCATCATCAATAATACTATCCTAGTGAAACTCCACTACAACCTCAAGAGTACTATTAATAGTAGCAAAATCCATAATAATGGAAAATGTTATCACCAAGGTAATAGTACCCCTACAAGGAACCTAATCCCTATGGATATTATGACCAAAAACATGTATTTACAAGTGATTCTACCACACATGTTTATGCTCATCACTATTGTCCTCCTAAGTACCATCACATGTGTGATTCTACCACACATGTTTATGCTCATCACTATTGTCCTCCTAAGTACCATCACATGTGTGATTCTACCACACATGTTTATGCTCATTTCATGAGTTGAATCTTACTCTTCCTATACTTCTTAGCCTCACCAACATTCTTAAGCTCATGCTTGAAATCCATTGCTATCTACTTCACCCATGCGAGGTAAAATTCCTTCATAGTCACAATAGTAAAATGCCACAAGATCCATAAACTTGTAGATGTATGTCAACTCAAGTGGTCCTTAGCACAAGTCTCAAAAACATCCATTCTTTAGACCTACCAATCCACCTAAACCTTAATAGGAATTCATGGCTATGGACCCCACACTGACAATCTCAAATACCATTCTAGCTACCTTTAAATCAAAATTCCTTTAATGTATAAGCTATCTTGTTGATCCATGTAGTTATTAATTAGATAAAAGCAAGAAACATTTTCAAGAAAATAAATAATCTAGGAATTCCTCTAATTTACTTATAGATCACATGAAATGCACCATGCAAAGGTTTAATAGACTTAGGTTTCAGATTTAGTTTGATTTTGCAGAAGATGTATAAAACCTGAAACATATCATCTCTCAAGAAGTGCAACATTAGGTTGGAGCTTGTAGATTAGTTTATTAGCATTTTCTTGGAACTCATGAAAGATATTGTGGCCAACATTAGTGGCTAGTCATACCTTGTTGATTTTCAAGTAAATAATCTAAACATTTGCAAAGGAGAATTTCCTATCATTATGGAAAGGACTTGGTAAAGTACTATTGATGCTAAGCTAGAAATTAGGAACATATACTAAAATTTTTTCAAGGAGAATAAGCATGAAGTATTTGAGAAGAATAGAGTTTCATGCATCACATACAATGTTACAAGGTACAACTCTATGTAGAAGATATAACCAATTAGACACAGAATTATCACAACATGTAGATCATATGTAAAACCAAAAAGTATGCAAAGGTACTTGTATGTAATAATCACAAAGCAAGATGACATCTAATGTTTGATTTCAGCTGAAAGATGTAGTTTCACTATGTGTATGGAACCTTAAGAAGCCCTCATAAGTGCATACATTGATAGCTTAGATGAAATGGAGTAACTTAAATACCAACTCTCTAATACAAAACATAGCTAAGAAGTAGATATATATTGGGGAGATTTGAAGATCTTAGATACATTTGAGTTAGATAACCTTGAACTTAAAGCATTATTAAAATTACTTAGCATGTGTTTTTAAACAATGGTAAATAAGTAATTGTAAATGCTAAAATCACAAAGGAATAGAAGTAGAAGTTATTGATGATGGTAAAAAAATGGTTAATAACTTTTTTCTAGTTATGTGATAAAATAAAAAATATTTATTTGTACATAGGACATAATCTACATAGATCCCAACCATTAAGCCTAAAGTATAGCCACAGTGAAGATTGAATCCCAAATTAAAGAAAGTTATCAAGGAGTTGGAAAAGCTCCTTAAAGCCAAATTCATCTACCTTGTAGTGGATAGTGAGTGGCTAAGTCAATTATTATTGTATTAAAGAAAGGTTGACAATAAAGGATTCACATCAATTTTAGATTATTAAACATGATAATTTTTAAGGATTTTTTTTCTTTATCATTTGTGGACCAAGTGTTGGATACTATTATAGAACATAAGTATTACAACTTCCTAGATGGCTATAGTGGCTATAATAAAAATCTAAATAGCCTTAGAAGATTAAGCCAAAACTACATTTACAAGTTCTTGGGAGACTTTCACATATAAGACAATGTCTTTTGACTTCTACAATGCACATGGAACTTTTCAATGCCTTGTTCTCAGAATCTTTCAGTAGTAGACTAGTAATGAAGGTGATAACATTCAAATGGACTAAGAAATATGATTAGACACTTGAACTTTTAAAATAGAAGCTTGTAGAGATTCCAATTCCACCAGCTCATAATTGGTTCAAGTTATTCCACATCATGATCAATGCATTCAACTTTGCCTTGGGAGTAGTGTTTATATAGTTGGATTATCAGAAACATTTTGATTACATCCATTTTTTAAATAGAAGCATCACATGTACACAACTAAAATAAACCATCACAAAAGAGGAGCTAATGGTTGTGGTGTGTACTTTAGAGAATTTTAAATACTATGTGTTTGGATAGTCAGTTTTGGTGCATGTAGATCATAGTGAGGTATGCTTCCTAATGAAAAAACCAGTGGTTAGCCCTTGTATCATATGATGACTAGTCATTTTGCAGGATTTTGATATTACAATGATAGATAGTAAGGAGAACAAGAATGTTGTAGCTAATCATTTTTCGTAGTTATGATGGGATAATTACACTAATGAAGAGCCACTAACTGATCAATTTCCTGATGAGTTCTTGTTTGCAAAGATAACAATGGTAACATTTGATGTAGCAAAGTCATGATATGAAAACTATCTCATCTATTTGATCAAGTAGGAAGTCCCTAGTAGATGGAATAGACAAGAGGAACAATAGTTCCCAAATCAAGTCAAGCACTAGATGAAGATAGAGGGCAATCTATACAAAACTTGTGTAGATGGCTTGGTGCATTGGTATGTTCCTAAGGATGATTATTTTAGAATTTTTCAAGATGCTTATGAAGGATCTTGTAAAAACCACTATATAGGAAGGATAATGACTATATAGACTCTCATGTTAGGGTATTTTTGGCTAATAATATTTTGGAATGTCTATCAGTTTACCAATTCCTATGATAGATGTTAACATGATGATGGGATAATCACTAGGCTTTAGGATCCTCAATATTGGATTCAACCATTAGACCCATTTAACTTTTGGAGAATTGATTTCATGGGTTCCATCAAACCCATGTCCAATGGAAAGTCCTACATCATTGTTGTTATAGACTTTTACATGAAATGGGTAGAGGCTATAGTAGTAATAGATTGTACCATATCAATAGTAGCTAGACTTCTCCAACAACAAGTGATAAACATATTTGGTATGCCAATGGAACTTATTTTTGATAATGGTACTTAGTTTATAGGTGATGCTTTTAAAATGTTAATAAGATACTTTCAAGTACAATGTAAACTCATTATATCCTATCACCCCTAAGTTAGTGATCAAGCCAAGGTAACCAATAGGAAGATTACATGAATCTTACCTAGGATAATTAGTAAATATAGGAGGGATTGAAACACAAAACTCAATGATGCTTTGTAGGCCTATTTCTTTACTTGGAAACTTCGTTTAGGCTACTCTCCTTATAAACTAGTATATAGTAAGTACCAAAACTTCTTATCTAAACTAAGTTACAAACACTTAATATGGCTTGCAAGCTTGACCTCAACATTAGCCTAGAACAAAAAGAATGACTCATGAATCTCAGTGTGCTAGGTAAAAACATGAGAGTACCCCTTATGATGAATGAATTATACAAGGTATGTACTAAATAATAACATGATGCCAAGATAAAATAAGTAGAATTTCAACTAAAAGATAAGGTCCTTCACTAGAACATGCAAATATATCACCATAATTGCTCACAAAAATTCATACTAGTCAACATGTAACAAATCAAAACATTTAAGAATTCTTTGGTAGTCATGCACTTAATAGATACCTCTACTATTTTTAAAGCCCATTTCATTTTTGTATCTCCAACTTCTAACTTAGTCATGGGGAAGATACCCATTCTAGTTATCATGTTTTGAAGATCCATTTTATACCTTTTTATTTTCCAACATTTTTTTATTTTTCTTTTATTGAAGTCATTTTATATTTTATGATTTATGCTTTTATTTTCCTTGACTTGTATTGTTAATGTTTAATAAAATTACTACTTTTTTACAAAGGCCAACTTTGTTATTTGGATTATCTCCTATGCTAATAAGATATTGGGTAGATAATTGTGTAAAACAGTGAGACCATGTTATTCATCCCTTTAGTCTTTATGAATAAGAGGTCTTTATCATGAAATTAATATGGTTCTTCTCACATGAAACTAAAATTAATTCATGATCATTATGCCTCAAATAAAAGGAAAAAGAGCAAAAGGGAATTTGAATAGGATATGACATTAAGGGAATTTGTTGATTCTTTGTGTTTCTCTTATGGATCTTGCTACTACATTTAGATATACCATTACTTATGTCTTAATCTTGATGGAAGAATATTCTCTAATAAAATTGTTACCTTACTATGTCATTGGAAATACATGTTATCCATGCCTAAAGATAATCCTCTAGTAAGGATAGCATAATAATTAATTAATTTATATTAAAAAATATTTCTAAGGTACCACTAAAAAGACATTTTATTCAAGATTAAAGGTAATCTACTTTTAACAATCTTAAGGTTTTTTGGACTAGTGTTATCATGTAACTGGAAAGACATGTTACTCATGCTTGAAGATGCATCATTGATGGGATTAGCATTGGATATGAGATTAGAAAGATATGCATCCATGTCTAAAGAAGTCCCTTTAATCAATGGATAAGAGTCCTTACCCTTAATGTTTTAAGTAATTAATTAATTTAGTAACTACATTCCTATTTCATTTTGTGGAGTAATATTACTTTCATATGATTTTGGTTGGTCTTATGGTGGTGGATATAAGATGACATGATGTGATGTTACTAGAAAAGGTATGGCCTTGGCTTAAAACCTATATGGATGGGTATAATGATCATTTTAACTATGATCGACATAGGAATCTATTATGGACATGGTAAGGCATCTCATATTCTAATATTTGAAATCCCTTTTGATTCCATTTCCACATCACTATTGTATATGATTATGTGCGTGATGGTTTGGTTTAGTATAGTGCAAGATCTTGATAAAAATAGTTGTATGGAAGTGAAACATAGACTTGATTGACATTCAATCTTCAAACTACCCACATATACCTTGTGAGATGGTTATACAAGGATAAATAGGTAGAATCCTAATTTGGGAAGCATCCACTTGTATAGCTCATGAACATATAGTTTCTACACCACCTTTATATGTCCTAGTCATTCAAGTGGTGTTCCATTGCTTAACTAGATCATCATTCTTGCTCATTTTTTCTATTTATTTTATGAAATTTCATTTAAAAATCTTAACTAATATGAATTATTCTTCACCAACTTGCCTACCTTACCATCTACACTTAACCACAATGTTCTCATGTTTAGATCCTTCTTTTGGCTTATGCTTCAACCTCAAATTTATCATAAAATGCATGGAAAATTGATCAAAAAAATTAAGAAGATTATGTAGATTATCCTTGTCAATGTAGCTAGCCTTGTTAACAAAGCCCTATCAATGTCTCAACATTGACATGACTAAAAAAACTATATATAGCCATGATACTAAACAATTTTTCATTCATTTGTCTTAAACTGCTAAGAGATTTTTTTAGTCTAGAGAGCATAGACCTTCCAAATGAAATATCTCACAAACTAGACATCTAGTTCATACTATTCAAAAGCTTGTGACAAACCAATGTTAAGCTTTATGCCATGGGAGTAAGAAGCCTATGATTTCAAATACTTCTATAATCCAAAATTTTAAATGGCCAAAGTAAGTAACATTTGAAAATGATTAAAATAATGATTATTTAAGACAAATTAGCTACCTTGGAATATCTAGGATAATAGATTACAATTACTCTAGGAAGTTAATGCAAAAATATTTTGAAATTAATCCATCATTCAAGGATAACTAAGGGTAACCATGCCTAAATATAATGGCTAATACTAATGACTGATTGTTCATATGATTATAGATGATGCCTAAAAGAGTTTTGGAGATGGGTGGTTTATCCCAAAGGAGGAAAAGTGACCAAGAGGAGAATTTGGATGAGGGTTTGAATAGCCACAAATAGAACCAAAGGCCACACATGCAACCAGGTCCATTAGGAAAGAGCCCAAATTGAAATTTGTCAAATAGATTCCTATCATAGAGATAAGATAGTACAGGTAGGATGAGGTATCTAGTCCTAGGCCAAGCCTAGAAGTCACATTTATTAAGGGTTACCTAGAAAGGATTAAAATGAAGAAAGCTAGAGTTTGCTTTAATCCTAAACCTAGCTTTAGACCCTTCTTGGAGTTTTCTTAGTAGATTTATGAATAGCTATAAGCATTACTTTTATGGTCCTTCATATTCACTAATGAAGAGTGGTACCTTGAGAGATATATCTCTTTTGGAATAACCACTAGGAAGATGTGATTTTTAAGATCAATAGTATCACTATTTCTTATTTGGTGGAAGCCATTGCAAAGACTCAAAAACTTCCAATTGTAACAGTAAAATTAGCTGAGGTTTATACATAATTTAACACTAAGAGTAAAAAGGAGGAGATCCAAATGTGATATGCAATTGATAAAAAGGAGTACAATGTACTTACCTAGGTAGAGCGATATATTTCAAGATTTTGATGTATCATTTGAACCCCACATTATGCCTAAGAAAAGTCTCATTCTTCTCCGCTAGGGCTTGTACTACACTTAGTAGAAAATTTCCTACCAACCTACCCTAAATCATCTTTCTTGAAATCAACAAATAATTTAAGGAAAACAAGAAAGGTAGGAAGATACTTCCCTTCTTATAATTCATTAGAAAATTATGCAGAAGGGGAGGGATTACATGTTACTTCAATGATACTCTCCAAAGGGTGACTGTAGTATCATGGCAAGAAATAATGAAAGAGGAGCTATCACTAAGGCTTTAGAAAGAAATACCAACTTCATTAGCTAAGGAAACATGAGGTGCTATAACTAGGATAGAAAAACTACGAGCATTAGAACAAATATCTAGTGGAGGATTTATGGATTATTATCTTGTCATGAGAAACCTAAATGAAGTTACTAGAATTATGAGTTTGTAGTAGGACAATCTTTCCAATTTGTTCTCTATAGGAAGAAGCCAAGTCACTGTTTAATTGGAGCCTACCATAGGAGGAGTTGTGAGATCCCTTCCATCTAAATAAATGTTAGAAATTTTGAGCAATATTATAACTTTCTCTATAATGCTTGAAGAGGGGAATGAGTCCATAGTGGTAATCATTCCATATAAAAGGTAGGAAAAAATTATAGTGGTATTGGTAGAAAGAATTTTAGAAGTATTAAAGGCTGTTATAGCACTTGTATTGGACTTTGCTACTATGGAAAATATCCAAATGTTTGCAAGAATTGGATCATGAGGTATGAGTGTGAAAAAACATGAGGAAGTACTAGAAAGACTCATGAACATTGGGCCATCTATTTTGGATATCTTTAATATATTAGAAGATGTCATATCAACCTTTTCCATATTAATTATAAGACAAGGAGAAAGCTAATCATTGTGGGGATGCAACTTCATGAAGCCACCTCACTCAATTAACAACTGATGGTTGAAGTTGCTCAACTAAGGGCCTATTTATTTGATCTTGCTCTCCACCAACCTAGCTTGACCAAAGATAATGTATGTGAGCAACTTAAGACCAAATAATAATAGGTTAATATGGAGAAGGAGAAAGTTACCCAATATGCATTCTTGATGAAGGAAATGGTAAATGGAGAAAATAAGAATCTTGTTATGGTGTGCAAAGAAAAAAAGGATCTAGCCAAGAAGAATAGAATACTACTTAAGATAGAAAAACATAAGGAACAATTAGGAGAATATCTTAAGCACTAATAGGAATAATTGATAAAAGTAAATGTAAATGTGATAAGATTGGTAGCCAAAAATAAAAATATCTCAATGGAGAAGGTATGGGCAATTAGACAAAAATTGGTCAGAGCGATCACCACCTAGAAGAATAAAGCCCTAAAGTATGAGAAGCTTAAAAATCATTATAGAAAGTAGATGGACATCTAAAGAGTTCAACAAAAAATAAATTTGACTAACCAAGTTAAAAATGAATGATGCCCTCTATTAGCTCTAAGGTGATGCATGGCAGCCCATCTTTGATGAACTCAATGCACATGAAAAAGTAGAAATCTGCATGAAGGAGATGTAAATTAAAGAAATTACAAAATACATGGAGTTAGCCAATCATTGCTACACCTACTTTATCATGCTTACTGCTAGGAGGTTAAGATCCAAGTTGGATAAACTAGTGATCAAATCGTACTTACTATAGGAGAATAAATACAAGATCTACAAAGAGGCATGATAAAAGCTAGAGATAGCTAACATGGAGCTTGAAGTCATTAAAACCATATTTTAAGATCATAGAAATATAGATGAAAATCTATCTAGAAGATTGAGTGACTATTAATACTGTAAGACACATTGAAGTCATTCGATGTTAAATGCAAGCAATTTGCTACCTAGTTTATCAATGCTTATGAAATGTTTCCAATGTTGCCCTATCCTTGTCAAGTGCCTATAACTACTACTTTAGGAAAATTGGCCTAGACCATCAATGATCTTAGGAAGAAGGAATAGAAAATGATAGCCTTACTAGACACATTTTAGTAGAAGGAAATAGTAGCAGGATAGCCACAACCATCACTAAGACATGAGGAGGTACCACATGAGCTGCAAGAGTTACCACTGCTTGGAACCACTTAAGGTATATGAATTGAACCATTTTTGTATATATATATATTTTCACAAGTCTAAATTTGTAACTACTAGAATAAATTTTATAATGCAGTACTCAAGTTAGTCAATTAGAGTTAGTCCATTCATTGTTACAATTTTGTAAGTAAACTCAGTTATAATTTTGTTAACTTGAGGAAGGGATTTTAGTTAGTCATGGGGTTATGATAAATCTTCATTCAATGGGTTACATCAACATAACAATGTTTACACAAGTATAATAAATACCTATATAAATACACATACTTACTAAATTTATGGCATCATTTGATCAATAACTTAGCCAAAATCTTGGATTTTCTGTCCATAAAACATAGAATCAATCATTGAGTGCTTGCAATATGAACTAAATAGATTGTATGGAGTCTTAGTAGTGATCATGTATCTAAATACATTTTCATGATGGTAAAAAGATCGAGATCCATTTTTCGTCATTGCAGGAGTTGGGATTAGTTTAATACTTTTTAATTATAATTTAAATTTAGTTGTTTTTTAATTCTAAGTACCTATTTAATTATTTTATGTCCATCATACATAATTACATCACATAAGTATGACTAGCTTTGAGTATAAATGCATTAATGTTTGATAATCTCAACAATGTACTATTTGGTACCCCCACTAGTAGGTGCTTGGTAACCCATCAACATTAGTGTATGTTCATGATATGTATAGTGAGTTAGGAATGAATGCTCCATGAAAAGGCTAGACTAGATTTATTTCTTTGCACTTAGGTTAGGTTAGAATTTTAGAATTTTAAAATTTTAATAATATTTTCACTATGGATTTAACAACCATCATTATCGTATGTCTCAATCACACTTAACCATATGAATTAGGTTACACAAGTGTGATTAGAAAGATATCAACCAATGATCTAAATGCCTAGCTATTTAGGCATTTGTATTAGTCCTAGTCTACAGAATTTGACTAGATTGCATGTGAACTCTTATGTTAGTATGGTTGGACATAGAGTCTACTCTATTATTCATCAAGGTGCATGATAAATAACGTTAACTATTAGAAGTGAATTTCTATGAAAATGTTAATACTTAGGTATGAAAGGGTCTATGGTTTGTTATTCTATATTTTGAAAACATCTTGGTTTTAATACATCATGGGGGTAGGTTCATTAAGCATTAGCCATAATCATTAGTACTTATTTACATGTAAAACATTGAAGTAAATATCTTTTACATGTAAATAAGTTATACATTTATTATTTACTTTAATTTTTACATATAAATAAGAAATTACCCCCTATTTGGATTTAACGGAATGGGTCTCAGAAGCCAATTTTGCATAAATTAAAATACGATTTTTCCAAATCATAAATAAATTACAATTTTTTAGCTCTCATGCAAAATCTAACTTTTTATCTAGGCATTGAAATTGAGTTCTATTTTTGCCTATAGTCTAGTTTTATGATTCTAATCGATTATTGACACTTATGATTGCTTAATTTAAAGTGCTTAATTAATTTCTAAAAACAAGCAAGATATAGACTAAGGCATTTTAACGATAGTCAAGATTACAATTCTAATTATGCTTAAGTACTGATAATTATTTTGGATGATGTATTTATACTAATATCTCTTTTAGCATCTTTATTTTAGCACTCATATTTATCCCGTAGACAATGATTTGGCTCATAAACTCAGCATTCAGGTAGTAGATAAATAATTTACAAATATGATCTTCAAACTTTACAGGTAATGAAAAAGCTCATACCAGTTGAAATCATTGATAGTAGGCTACCAATAATTTCACCAATTCTAGTCACAAGGAATTAATTTTATCAAATTGTTGACTTACTAGTAAATTTGACTATGGTGAATATTAGTAAATGTTTGGATGTATTCTAAGATGTAATACATAGAAATCATGATTGTAGGTCTGACCTATTGAATAGATTGAGAATTTTTTCAAAATCATGGCTTTTGTCTTGACTATGGTTCAAAAATATTAAATAGTAAGCTTCCAATTTGATGAGACATGATTCGCATAGGCCACGATATCACGTCTGTCGCGATATCGCATCCCCTGTGATATTACGTACATGATATCGCATCGTCCCCTAAGATATCGTGTATGCGATATCGTGGTCCGCCGCCATATCTATAAATAAGAGGTGGCTCTCCCTTGTTTCCCCATCCTAGGCTAGAAGTAGGGAAACTCTGTTTGATCACTCCAGAGATAGAATATTTTCCATGTGCCCGCAGTAGGAGTCCTAAAGTGAATGGATCTTTATTCGAGAAACATTGTGGCTGAACATAAGTTGTGTATGGCAATAAAGAAAAAATTCCTACATAAACCTTGCAGTGCATGGAATAGGATTTATTTAATGTTATTTATTGCTTTCCTAGTAATGCAGAATGAGTACGACTTGATTACGAGCATTTAAGGATGTGTACGGATAATCAAGGAATGGATGCTCATGAGTACAACTTGATTACGAGCATTTAAGGATGTGTACAGATAATCAAGGAACGGATGCTCATGAGTACGACTTGATTACGAGCATCTAAGGATGTGTACGGATAATCAAGAAATCAACTGCTCATCACAACGTGGTATGAGTACGACTTGGCTTCGAGCATCTAAGGATGTGCACGAATAGTCAAGGAATCAGCTGCTCATCACACTTAGGCTAGAATAGCTTTCTCAACCCTTTCCTCCTAGTTAAGTGACTCAGTATGATCACTTTGAGCACGTGCGTTATGCGTGGTGATCCCAGTAATGATTAGNTGAATAGTCAAGGAATCAGCTGCTCATCACACTTAGGCTAGAATAGCTTTCTCAACCCTTTCCTCCTAGTTAAGTNATTAAACATAGTCCAGCATCAGAAGGATACTTACTTCGACATAGGGAGAAGCTTGAGCAGCGTAATATGCGACTTCTTGTGTATTTTGCTAAGTCTTTTGTTCAAGGCCAGGTTTACGCTCTGTTACGCACGGTAGCGTAACAAGCTCCAAAACAGTCAAAGACGAAGTCTAAGAAAGTGTGATTGCTCATCATACGCGCATCACGCAACATAGCGTATCACAGTGTATTGCATCGCCAAGCTAAACATTGTTTTATGCTTCGTTACGCGCGGCTGCGTAAGAAAGCGTAAAACAGCTTGAATCCATTGTTTCCATGTTACGTTACGCTAATACATGCAACGCAGTGCGAATGAGCGTAATTTAACCCAAAGATAGTTGAAACATGCCCGATGTGCACCTCTTCAGTCATGAAGTTTGACGCAAAAATGGTCAAACCAACAGTACCCGAAACATTCGGGACACACGTCATCAGGGTTACGCCTTCTCCACAGGACGTCGCAACCTATAAATACCTCAGTTGACAAAGATACAGAGGTTGGAAAATCAGAGAAGCAAAGGCATTTTTCTGAGCACTGGAGCACTTATCATTTTTGAGTAGAGGTATAGAGAGCAGCACCTTGGCAATTGTTGACAGCATCACCTTACGGCAGAAATAGAGGACAGTTCGCTTTGAGCACCGGGGATAGGAGTAATCATTCTGCTGGGGAAGACTCTATTGGTCAGAAATAATTGATCGGTAGACGTCAGAGCTTGACCTTCCTTGCATCCCGGCTTTAGCCTACGAGGTAGATCGGACTTCTGTTTGGACAGTTTTCTTGTTCTTTTGTGCTTGCTTTACGCCCAGTAATCGGGGTCTCCCCAGTGTAACGAGATATACAAAATATACATTTTTTCAAGTCAAAGCGTAGAGCTTGACACTACATGTTTCTCTTATGTCAGCCTCCTCTTATCGTGTTTAACGTTATCATCGTTGCAACTCATCTACATCATTTTCCCCTCGTTTTTGCGATTCCTCGAATCAGATCATTTCACGAGATATTCATCGGTTTACTAATTAGTAAGTCCCTGTCTGATCGACAAGACCGTTCAGGGCGCCACGGATTCGTTTTTCCAGCATAGCCCTTGCGCGGATCCATGGTTAGAACTGT
The DNA here is from genome assembly GCA_015680685.1 of Gnetum montanum. Lineage (NCBI taxonomy): Eukaryota > Viridiplantae > Streptophyta > Gnetopsida > Gnetales > Gnetaceae > Gnetum > Gnetum montanum. Next base: position 113,754 of record MNCI01025384.1, read on the forward strand.
GTACACAGAATTTGTTCAGTATTCTCCAGCTGCCGACGTTTTCCGTCGTTACAGTCATTAGTTAGAGTTAGTTAGTTTCTCAGCCCTTCACCTTAATAGCATAGGAGAAAAACATAAAAACATATAAAAATCATATACCTCAGACTTACTTAATCATACACCGTGACAACTACAAGTAAGTCTGCGAAGACAACGAATGATTAACCCTAAGTGTTCCATGGCGCGTGTAGGCACTTAGTCTGTGGAGTTTGACTGGATTGCACGTGCTACGCTCGTTTCATATGGTTGAGTGTAGGGGTATCTCGCCACTCATCACAATTTTAGCTATTTTTTAATTTAAATATAGCACTTTGGGTTTTTATTCACAAGGTTATGATTAGTATAGATTGTTTTGAAATAGGATTCACTATGTAATTTGAGAGACTTTCACAAGCTATTTTAGGAATTTTTATAAGAATATAAGAATCCTAGGGTCTTATATTTTTCCTTAGATGTTGATATGATCATGATATAAATTCTATCTTAAAATAGTAACAGATCATCACCCATAGGGTCAATGTTGATCCTACTAAAGCAAGGTTTAACCTCTTGTGAGTGGGTGTGCCTAGGCTTGAATTTAGATCTTACTATAATAAATTCTATTTTTGCCTATAGGTTGATCATATGATCTACAAGTGTTGTGATAGATTGTATCATAATTTGTAGATGGACTAGTAGTGGTGTTTCATTTAGTTAGGCGATTGCAGATCACCGTCTTTTTAACTATACTTGTAGTGGTCATTAACTTATATGATTAAGTATAGTTGAGGTATATGATAAATGATGTTGATACGATAATGAGGTGTTAGCCTAGTGTTCCAAGTTGTGGGTTTAATTCTATAATCAATACTAGATAATAAAGTTTTAATTGGACTAAATGTCTTGGGGTGTACTTCAATAATAAAGATGTTGATATGATCATGATACTAATTTTATGTAAAAATAGTAATTATAACTAATTAACTAATTAATTAGGAACTATAAAAAATCCTATTTTAGCTTACAAGTGATGAGCATTTGTTTTATAACCTTCCATTACATTCTTAGACATATGTATTAATTACTAGGATTACCAAGTAACCTTGCTATTGAGCATACCAAACATTTAGTTATTGGGATTACTAAGATAATGCATGTTTAATGCTTGAGTTAATGTCACACTCATTCCACTATGATGATTGTGTATAAAATGTATCAAATGTTATGCCAGGGAAGTAGTAATTAATGAGGGAAAAAGTTTCTCTTAACTACAAATGACTAAACACACAACAAAGACTAAAGATCATAGCTCTTGGAATAAAAAATCAAAAAGTTGCAACAAAAGAATTAGCTTAATATAGAGCTTTGGATCTTTGTCACTAGATCTATAGCTTGTTGAGGCAGTTTTCTGGCCCATACCTCCAACCAATAAGCCTTGTTCAACAAATCCTTGCACTAGGACTGCTAGACCATTAATAAGCCAAAAAAAGGAAGAAAAAAAAAGAGAATTGCTTATTCAAGTACAATCCATAGCTTAGGTCCTCTTCTTCAACTTGAAGGGACATAAACTTGTTCAAGAAAATGAAAGAAATAAGTAGGGAATCACTAAATGGGATTATGGTCTTTTCTCCAATCTAGTGGTGTGTACATTTGTGGTTTCAGAAAGAGAAAACTGCAAAGATCCTCTCTACTTTTCTTTGGCTAAACCCCCACCATCTTCCAATTGTGAGGAAGGTTTTATGAGTTCTAATTTTCCCTCCCCTTCCCCTACTACTACCTCGGCTTCTACTGATTCCCTTCCCATTGACACCTGCACACCAAATCGACGAAAGTGAAAGAAAGATGACCGTGAAAGAAAAATAGAGAACATTAAACATTCATAAGTATGTAACTGCCCATAAGAGTATGTAACCACCCTTATGAGAATTGGAATGCTTGTAACTAATTAGATATTCTACCAATAAAACGAAGTCTATGAACAAGGCAAACAACCAAGTACCTTCATGACATTAACAATTAACAAAAGATTGAATAAATAACTAAAACATTAGAATCATTGTTGATTGGCTGATTGGTTTATTCATGGCATAAGTCATGCAGGTTGGGGGGTGTCCATATAAGGAGTGAAAATAAAATAAAGCTAAACATAATGAAATAAAATAAAAACCCTTGTGTTACATGTAACATGCTTCGTTCCAATAATGGTAACTCGTGTCTCTCTCTCCTGGTTTGATCAAAACATAAAAAGAAGAGAGAAAACGAGATAGAAAAATGTATTTTAGTTACTGATGTTAAGGGTAGACAAAATGTTTAATCTTCCCCATTTGTTCCATTATGAATAGATACTAGGAGTTGTAGTTTTGGATCCAGGTTTCAACAGGATGAAAAGAAGCAAGTGGACAGCAAAAATGAAGAGGCAAGAACAAGTGAGTGCTAAGAGGCAAAAGATGGAAGGGGAATAGGCAAAAGGTGAGGTGGCACCAAAGGAGGAGAGGGAAAATCAAAATTGATAAAACTTTCTCCACAATCAGATTTAAGGGGTTGGGGGCTAGAGGAAAGCTGGGAGGTCTAAGAATCCTTTCTTTGGATTCATTATTGGACTAGTTTTGGGGTGCTATTGGAAAGAGTTCTATTGGGGGCTTTGAACCCAGCAGAGCAGAGGAAGGGCGCAGACTTGCTGGAGGAGGTGTGCTTTCTAGAGGCATGGGCAAACAAGCTTGTGTAAGAGGCTATCAGATTAGCCAACAAGATCCGAAGTTGTATATTGAACTCAATCTTTTGTTGCAACATTTTGATTTGTTATTACAAGAGCTGTGAGCTTTAGTCTTTGTTGTCTGTTTTGTCATTTGCAGTTAAGAGAAACAGTATAATTACAAAGCCTTTTGTTTGTATTAAAAGTTTATGTTATTTTCTCTTTGGGATACTGATTATTTTACACGGTTTTAGAACTTGGTTAACAAAACAATTACATTTATTTAATATTCTTTGCCAAGTTGTTAATTTATTTCTGGAAGTTTACTTTTGGAATGATCTCAGATTCATTTCCAGAAATCTCATACACCGCAATAACGATATGTTATTGTTATCATTCAGGTGCTAAGTTTAATTTCAAAACTGTGCTCTTTTAAAATTATCAACATTATTAAATGTAATGGTTTTTATTTGTTAAAACACCATGTTGCCCTTGTTCTTAGGTTTTGTACCTTGTACCCATATGAGAGGTGCCCTCGTCTTTTAAAATGTGTTTTTCAAGGTATCATCAACACGAGTGACTCGTCAAATCCCAGTCTCATAACAATAGAATGTGTCGAAACCTAGATAGCTTGCTACAATAATAGTTGGCAAGAGCACGAAACTTCTCTCTTACCAAACGCGTAACAAAATATATCAAAATAGACTATTACAAACGCTGCCTATACTAGAGCATGATAAATTTATATACAAAATGAAGTCTACGTTTGCTATTTATATACAGATTTCACATACTCACTAAGTTTTACCCTAGAGCAGAGACGCAACCACATCGAAAAAAACATCTGCCAGTGACAGGACCCGATCCCTGGCTTTCTTCGCATTTTCTAATTTAAAATTGTACTATATTTAATAATTTAAACAAATCAGACGAAATAGCAGGATAGTGACGACAGGTGGAGTTACCGCCCACAACCACGAGCAGGATTCTGTAGCCAGAGACAGCCTTTGTTGTTTTTCTCAGAGCGCTACCCATTTCCGACCTTGTTCGTCCCAAATTCATGTCTGCAATTTCACGTTCAGTTTTTGTCTGTCTAGGCAATATTGCCAAAGCCAAGCATTCTATTTAGAGCAGGTTGCAGACACTGCTCTGCTGAGTTTGCTCCAGCTGCCACTGCTGCTGCTGCTGCCCTGATTGTAATCATGTACCCATAAAACTACCATGCATCCAAATTCTTCAATATCTGCATGATTTCTCTCCGTTTTCCACGACGGCTTTTCAGTGTTTTAGTTCACTTTGATTCACTCGTCATCATGCAGTGCAGACACAGTGCACCTCTGTTATTGCTTATTTTGATTTGTTCATCCGCTCTTCCTTCTGGTTCACCTCGCACAATGTTTCATCACTGTCCTCAAGGTAGAAACCAAATGTTTCAGTTGCAATCTGCACGATTTTAAGGCTAGGGGTTAAATTAATCAGAAATATTTAAAATCAGTGATTCTTTGGCTTAATCAGCAAAAACAAGTTAATATGTTATACCATCGATAGCTTACATTTGGTTTTTGTTTGTTTTTTTTTATAAAGCGTTTCTAATCATAATATATTCATCATCAGTAGCAAATTAATATGGTTTTCTCACTTTATTGTCAATTGCCTTTGTACTCGCCTGCCTCCATGAAGTAAAGCCAATTCAATTCTAAATTCTTTCCTTTCCTTTCTTTTCCTATGACAAATTCCGTCCAAGTCTTATTCATTAGCAAAACAAGAATACTAACAAACTCATGGTCCATGCAGGTGGCAATCATATGCAGAAGACAGAGCAACAGCATTCAGCAAAATGGCTACTTCAGGTGTGTAGATTATTGTGATCTCAGATAAGTTGACAACAGTTGATCAGTTAGTGTTAACGACTCCATGGGATTTTTAATTGGCTTGAATTCATGTGCTGAACAGATTTCAACACTGGGGATTGACTGTGGGAGGGCTAGCAAGCAAGGCTTAATTGGAGTAAAACTGAAGAATTGTTGTCATGAAAGGAGAGCAAAGATGAAGGTTCTGAGAGAGGTTCCATCAGGCCCAAATCCTATCAGCCAGCAGTTGCCTGGTTCAGTTCACCAAAATCAGAACCAGAAAGTACAAGGCAGGCCAGGGCCTCATCCCTGAGGCTTTATGTTTTAAACAAAATTCTGGACATATGTTCCATCTTTAATCATCTTCCGGTCTTTTTGCCGTTTAAGCTTGTAGTTTCCCCTTCATTATTAAATTAATCGAGGCATTGCTCACTATTTGTTTCTTTCTTTCTGTTTTTTTCAACTCCCTTATTTATCTGACGTGCGTAGCTGAAAATGTAAAAACAAAGATGGGATGTTTCCATCCCTCTACAGAATTGCGATGGCACTATTCCATCTTGCATGCGGTGACTTTGTTCAATCTTATTTGTTCAATCTTATTACACATAAATGGTAACATGTGAAGCACGGGTTGCATGCCGTGAAGTAACATTACTATAGTGCTCTAGTGACATTTGAATTGGATAGAAGCTATGCATCAAAAGAATCCCATTCGTGGAAGCCAGGAATCGAGGATTCGCGATTCTGAACGTGTTTGGGTATGTGTGCCTCAAAAAAAAGTGGTTAGGGGTTCTTAGTCCGGAACGTGATAGAGAAAATTTAAATATATTACTTTTTTAAAAAAATTAAATCCCATATATCATAAAAATACATTGTAAACATAGAAGAAGTACAATGTAAATCCAAAATATTGTTAATGCTTAAAAATTGCACCGAAGATTGCAATATCACCATTAAATTGAAGCAAGAAAATTTGCAAAGGTATGGAGGGCAGTGAATCCATTTTCTTACTCAGGAGCCATAATCTGGCCAAACATATAATTTCTGCAACAACCAAAATGACAGCAATAAAATGAAATTTTTTTGTTACTCAATCCAATATTTCCAAAAATGAAATTAAGCCTCAATCCTCAACCAAATTTATAACAAATCAGGTCTGCTAATACTTTTGTTCAACGACTACCTGTGAGTAGCACCCTAGGAACTACTTGTGAGTAGGGCCACGTTGAAGATGACTGTATTATAAGAATACAAAACTTAACTAAACTAGGCATATCCCAGTAACTCATCTCACCTATAAGTAACTCATCTCACCTATAACTAAACTAGGCATAACCCAGTAACTCATCTCACCTATAATGATTGTAAACTTTTCAGACACTGGAAAATCGGCACTAGTCATGATGAAGGGGAAAGTAAAAACAGAGCACCATGAGGTTGCATATGGCCATTGTCCATGTGATGTGCTGGTGGGCTTCGTTGCTTTATAAGCAAACAGATTTTTTAAAAAGTTGAACAAGCATCCATCCGTCATCATGTTCATGACTCATGACCCATGACGCGGGCCCTGTTTTGTTTTTTCCTTTTTAAGCAGAGATATGATAAAAAGAGCAAAAACCAGCAATGAACAATAAACATGCGAGAATGTGAGAGTCATGGCGGAACCGCTCCCAAAGCCAGGCAAATCCATGCAAATGCAATGTTTTGCTGGCACGCCCCGTCCAAAACTTTCCGTATGACCCATACTTGCCACTTGGGCCATCGGTTACCATAGTAGCCCATTCGTGATTTCCGTGTGTTTGTTTATTTATTCGTACTCCCTTGTTTTCTGTGGTCCGTCTGCCGATGCCATGAATCTTGATTGCTTGCTTGCCACTTGACAATGAAATGAAATTTTTGGTATGGGGTGTCGGATCCGAAAAGAAGAAATTTTTGGTATGATTCAGAACAGAAGAAGATATNATGTCCAACGAACCCTGAGGACCGTAAACAAGCAACAGCCAATTCTTGCGTCCACTAGCCGTCACAGGTCCCGACGCAGCAGAAAGAGACCCTACCGTCCACCAGAACCGTGACCAAAAGTGAAGAACCCTCGATCGCGACCCTGCGAACCCTGCCACGGGAACAGAGCTCTGCTAAACCCTCAGAGCATTCGCGTCACAATTTCCCTAATTTCATTGGAAATTATGAAATACGTACCCAACGTGAATTTAATACGTTTCTGTACATGTTCCCAAATCCGACGCGAACAGTTCGTCAAAATGGCGCATAGGATAGAAGGGAAGAATCAGTAAATCATGAAAGGTTTTTACTCTCTTCAATGTATAGTAGGTATGTTTTGCTATGTTCTCATTTATGTTAGGTTTTGCTATGTTCTCAATGTTTAGCAAGTTTAGGGGTGAGAGTTGGTGTTAGGTGGGGCATAGGGGTTTGATACCCAAAATAATTTGACTACAATTATGCCTTAAGATATGTAGCCAACATAATGCATGAGAAGAATTATAGAAGAATATAAACTTACTTCAAGTATGATTAGAAAACTTAACATGGGTCTTTGTTTATATGGTTAAACCAAGGTTGTGGATTCAATTCCTACATCTACTCAAAAGTGTGACAATATTGGAGTAGCCTTGTGGTAGGACACTCTTGTTTAGTGCTTTACATCTACCTTAGTATTAAGATAAAGTTGTGCAATCAACCTTGATTTATGTTTGTTGATGAGAGGCAAAGTAGTCCTAATGCCCAACCATACAAATCATGAGCATATACAAGTGACCTAATTGTAATCTATAGACTAGACAAGCATAATAACTAGATAGCTAAGTGCTTGATTATAGGTCAATGTCTTTTTAATTGCACTCATGTAGCCTTAGTGTGTATGGTTAAGTGTAATTGAGGTATATGAAATTGATATTTTTGAGACCATATTAAAATATTAAAATTTAATCTAAACTAATCTAAGTATAGAAAAAAAAATCTATTCTTGCTTAGGCAATAAGCATTTGTTCCTAGTTTGTTGTACACATCTCGAACTCATGTAACCACCATTAGATTACCAAGTGATTATTGTTAGGTAAACCAAGTAAGAGCATTGCTGAGATTACTAAACATTATATGTTATGCTAAAAAACAATCATACTTATGCCACCATAACTATTGTGCGATAAAACATAAATAATTAACTAAGTGCATGTAAAGTAGAGGAACAAGGAAATTAAAGTGTGACTAAAGAAAACATTAAATTAAGCTAAGTGCCACAATGAAAGTAATTTAATCTCGATCTTTATTTCCATTCATGAAAACGTGTCAAAGTACTTGATTACTCAAAAAAGATTTCAGTTAATCAATTTAAGTTCTTGTTGCATTTAGTAATGAGTTTTAACTTCTATAGAAATAAATTGCAAGAGCTTCACTATGACTGTGACCAAATGGTATCATTAATACACTAGGTGCATATATTTATATAGATATTTATTGCTTTTGCATCAACAATAATATGTTAATGTAGTTGACCCTACGTTGACACTATTATGTCGATGTACTCAACTTAAGACTCTTTATCATATCCTCACAATTGACTAAAAACTTATCCTTGAGTTAATAAAATTAGGACAAAGTTTATTTACAAAACATGGGAGTGACTTGATGGATTGATTGACTTGAGTGTTGCATCATAAAAGTTATTCAAGTGTTTTATAATTTTAACAAATGCAAAACTTGGATACACTATGCTTACACAAATTATGTAGATATTTACAAAATGATCCAAGGCATATACCTCATATTGTGCTTGGAGGCGATGGTTCCTATGGTGGCTTCTCATGCCTTGGTTGAGGTTGTGGATATTTTGTTGCTATGACTATTGTTGCCTTTAGTTTGAATGCATTGATTAGTGCATTTATCTTTTCCTCCTTTATCTTGGAATCATGGATGGTCCCCACTAGTTTGTCTAGATTTGCTAATGTAGGCAACTTCCAAGGATACATAAACACGAGAAACATTTCATGGACATTGATAACCCAACAACAAAAATATTTATGTTAGATATCGAACAATTTCATTCTATTCTTTAGCTTTTGGTAGTCCATTATTTTCTTGCCCAAGGACTCTCCTTCTTCTCTGTAATCTTTATATTTGGTCTTAAGGACCTCGAGCTTTGTGTTAGACATTTATAGCTTTTGTTGTACCTCATGGTGGAGTTTATGTTGATGCTCATACACTAAGTATGAACATGTGATGTGTTTCTCCTACTCTGATCAAGGTTGCCTAGTAGTTAGCATTGTCATATTTGTGTAGCACAAGTTTGTGAGCTCCATATGTTTTATCATCTCCTCAATCTGTAGTAACTTCATTATGATCTCTACCTGATTGCAAGCATTAAGACTATCAAAGATTGATTGCTATGTGTCACCTTGGAGCTATTAGAGGACCTGGTTGACCGTCCTTAGTTAATCAAATTTTCTTTTCATTGATCTCTTTTTGCATGCCTAGTTGGTCCCTTTAATGATTTTTGATTTTTTATACTTCAAGGCTTCATTTTTCTAGGTAGTGATCTCAATGGCTAATTTTTATCTATCCCTAACCTACTTCATGGTGAGATTTCTATTTTCTACTACTGACATACATACATTTGTGTTTAACTTGGCTAATTGCTCCTAGATATGCTTGAGGTATTCTTTCATTTGTTTCTTTTATTTTTCTATCTGTAACAACCTCCTATTCTCCTTGGCCAACTCTTGATTCTCTTTCCATACCATGGTGAAGTCCTTGTTTGCTTTATTTAGCATTTCATTTATTAAGAATGCATTCTAGATGTCTTTTTCCATCCTCATTGGTAAGGCTTTGTTGATGAGAAGTTGGGTTTAAAAATTAGGCTTGAAGTTATGTAACTTCATTTCTTAATTATTGATTTATCAATTTAGCTTTTAAAGTTGCATTTCTACAATGATTAACTTGCCCCTTGTTCTAGTGATTGTAGATTGGGTTATTGTGATGTCTTTGGGTATGTTGAAAAAATCAAGAATTAATGGCCCAACTTCCATCAGTATTTTCAATACTTCTTCATGTTGGATTGCACTTAGAACCCTCAAACCTATCTCTATAGACATCTAAATGTCTATCATTACAGAAAAGTTTGGAATTGATGCTACAAGAACTTTTAATATTTTACTAATACTATCAATGACAACCTTTATGGTATTTCTTGTCATTTGTATGGCATGATCACCATTTTGGCTTCATCCCTTTCATTTAACATCATGAAGAAGGTTGTGGTATTGCTTGAGAATTTTGGCATTTATTCAAAGGATATGGGTATTGCAAATTCTTGCATGGTAGGGTTCACTTAGATAGTGGCTTCGCTTCTTCATGTAGAGAAGAGGTTGGATAGATCATCTTGTTGCCAACTAACTATTCATGCAACTTCGTTGAGATGGCTCATTACAAAATGGTAATCTTCCAAACCTTCAAGAGGTGTGTGGTGAGATGATCTTTGTTTTCTAGTTCTTGCTCTAGCACCTAGTGTTGTTCTCCTTGGATTTGGTGCAAATGTGAAACCTTTTCATAAAGTTTGAGTGACGGTTTTTCCTTTATCATATCCTACAATGATGTTGTGGCTTTTCAAAGGACATCATTTCTGTAGCATGTGATCCCTCTCCTTTTATAGAGTTTTTTAATTAGGCATAGAAAGGGAAGTTTTTTTTCTACCTTTTCCATTCTCCTTAAAATTATTTTCTATCTTCAAGAAGATGAGTTATGGTAAGTTGACTAAGAATAAGCTACTAAGTGCTACACAAGCCATTGTTGAAAAGAATGTAACTTTGGTTGGTCATACCATTGAATTAAGATGGTATGATGTGATCTTGAAATAGATCCTTTCAGCTTGGGTAAGCTCTCTCTATTCATTCTTATCCATCATGTAGCACTACTACATCCACTTTTTCATATCTTCATTGGATTGAATGGATACTTCTACAACCTATGTTTCTATGTTCAGAAGTCTTAGGGCATTGGTAATGACCTCCACAAAGTAGGAGATGTTTATGTCCTTAATTTTAATTGTCATATCTCTCTAGTAGTGATTCCAAAAGAGGTATGTTTCTCCTAAGTACCATTCTCCAATTGGTTAAAATGATGTATCAAAAATAAGATTCTTGTAGTTACCCATGGATCTTTTGAGGTGTAAATTCTAAGAAGAATCCAAAATTTGGTTCTTTTTTCTTTATTCAAAACTTTGGATCTTCATTGTTATGATTTTCTCTAGGAAAGGCTTTGTAAGGATTACTTTAAGAGTGGACCTCTAGCTCAACATTTCATCCTATTTAGATTGCTCCATTTTTGTAGTGTAAATCTGCTTGATAGAATCCACTTCAAGTGCATCCTTTATTAGTGTAGTTACTGTTGATGTCAACACTTCCATGCTCGCATGGGGCCATGATTATCAATGTTTCTATTTCTCTCCCTTAATAACCATAGTAAAATCATGCAAGTAGTGGGAATTTAAACTACCAGGTGGTGGTCATTAATGGTAGCAGTTATAGTCATTAGTGGCAAATGTTTCAGAAGTTACGACAATTACGGTCATTAATGATGGCAGTTACAGTCATTAGTGGCAAACATTTCAGAAGTTACAGTGGTTACGGTCATTAGTGGCAAACGTTTTGGAAGTTATAGCAATTACGATCATTAATGATGGTGATTATGGTCATTAGTAGCAGATGTTTCGAAAGTTACAATGGTTATGGACATAAGTGGACACTTAATTGGAGAATGTGGGTGTTATTACACAAGAAGTGGTGGCAGTTTTTGTAGCCGTTACATGAAACATAGACATTATTATGGATGGTTGCAACGGCTATAAAATGGAGTCTAGGGGAGGGACTTTGGATGAAGGAGGAAGGGAGGGAGTCCCAAATAGGCTCTAGCTATCAATATGAAGGAGCAGCTTCCTCTCCACTAAGCAACAGTTTCCTCTTTTCTTTTCTTT